>JAVJIX010000068.1:4030000-4435000 GCA_036785185.1 Paratrypauchen microcephalus | reverse complement strand
TAGCACTTTTCAAATCACAGAAGCTCGCTGTGTCAGCGTAGACTTTAAGTGGAGTCCAAAGCGGCCTGAAACCCGATATCCAGCTATATTTTCATTTGATGACATCATCATAGAGGACAGCGCGCATGTGCAAAGCTGTCAGATCTCTGTTATAGTCCGAAAGAAGCTAAGAAGACGAAAACATCTCCGCTTGAGAAAATAGTGCGAACATGCATTTATCCCGGTTGCGAAAACAGAATGACATCTTGGACGAAGTTGAGCTTTCACAGGCTTCCGCATCAGAATCCTGATTTATTGAAAATGTGGCTACTTGCTTTGAGAATGGACCCAGACATGAAAGGCAAAGCTGTAAGACGTTTGGACCATCAAGTTTGCAGTACTCACTTCAATCCGGACGATTTTTTCCAGCAAAGGAAACGCAAGGAGAAAACAATCCCGCACTCCGTCTTACTTGCAAAATGAGTTTATTAAGACATGCAACGTTTCGGCCCTAGGCCTTCATCAGGCAAAATGCCTGTGGTATTAGTAGTAGTAATAGAAGTAATTGTCTAATTATTTGTAGTATTAATTGTGTATATTTGCAGGTGAAGGAGCCAGAGAAGAAGACTCCTCTGGGCGTCCTGACTCTTCCTCTGTCCCGCCTCCTGCACATCTCCAACATGTCCCTGGACCAGCGCTTCCTGCTGGAGAGATCGGGCGCTACAAGTCAGATCAAACTCAAGGCCACGCTCAGGGTCAGGGGACACAGACACACACACACACACACACACACACACACACCATCTGTGAAGCGGTGCCACACAAATAGACTCAGAAACATCTTTCCACAAGCCATCAGGCTAATCAACACACAGGAAAATTCCATGAACATTCCATGAATATTCTGTTGTTGTTAATGACATCCAAAAAACAATCTCACACACACTGATGTCCATGCAACTTTCAGCACTCTTGCACTTTACAAATTGCACCTACACTCTTGCACCTTACATATTGCACATTTCATTCTACCTCGGACTTTCCTTCTTGCTGGAAGAGTATATGCTTGCCTCTATGTTTTATGTCTATTTATTGTTGATGCCTGTGTACACTTTGTCGTGAGCGTGCGTGTGCGCGTGTTAAAGGAAAAGTAACTTTTTTTTTACAATCTGAGCCTTCTTTCGGCAATAAAACAAGTAGTTTTACTCACCCATAGCAGTTTGGTGTCATTTTGAGCAGTTTCGTAGAAGTTATGTTGTAGCGTATCCGTTAACTTGAGTTCTCGGGGCATTACTTTGCAGTCTCCAAATAACACAAACTTTAGCACTTTTCAAATCATAGAAGCCCGATATCTTAATCTACGATTTCGTTTGAAGCAAAAGTGGCCTGTAATCCGAGATTTAGCCATAGTTTCAAGTAGATGAGGACGCCAGTGCGCATGTGCGGACTGTGCTCTCAGCTCCCGGAACCCAAACATGAAACGCAAAGCTGTAAACTATGGATAAATCTCGGATTACAGGCCATTTTTGCAGGCTAGCTCTTTCCATTTATGTAGGCAGTCTATACTGGGTTTGCAGAGTTTGGATGTCCTCCATGCACGATAATCCTCCACCTCAGTACACTTTACATTACAGCGTGTGAATGTGATGCTGTCCAGTTGTTACTAAATGCACTGTGCAAAATTCAATAACAGCACACTTACACTGTTGGTGTTTTTGTAGATTCTGACAGAAGAGAATCCTCCTCCGAAGATCGATCCAGCTCAGCTCAAACCCTCCTCTGTGATGACCAATCACAGCCCTCCTCCAGGCTCCGCCCCTCAGACAGCTGGCCCTGTACCTCCTAACCAGAGCTCCACCCCTCACGTCCGAAACTCTGCCCGCTGGACCCAGTCCCCGGTCCAGGTCCCGGAGTCCGGATCTAAACCCTCGTCCCACAACCCGAGCTCTGCGCCGGGCTCTCACACGCTGCCCTCCCCCTCCTCCAGCATGAGGCGCTACGACTCCCAGAGCCTGCTGTCCGACAACTCCATCGCCTCTTCACGCTTTGACCTGGCAGAGGGCGCCAACTACCCCGAGTGAGTGTGACCTCTGAGAGCAACTTATGTCCATATGGGGATGTCAGTACTGTGATTCCCCAATTTCACAACCAACTTCCCATCCAAACTGGATCTGCACGTGCTCAGAATCCTCTGCACAAACATTGGTCACTACAGCAACGCATACACCAACAAACTATACACATTAGTAAAGTCAGCACATGTAACATATAGTATTTTTTTTTAATGTTAGTATGTATGGGTTTCCTTCTAACAGGTTCATGCATTAACATTGGCTTACCTCTGACAGTCTCGGCTCAGCCCGGTTGTGTTTGCGTTCTGGAGCTCACGTAAGTAGACCCGGTAAGTTCGCCGGGACATGAAATAAAGCTTGTTTTTTTTCCCCAAAACAACATTTGTCTGGAAAGTGATTATTAAAAGTGATATTTGCGTCCCAGACAGTTGTCCATTAAAAGTTCAGCAGCGTATTTCGCATTCGCATATTTTCTCTCTCGATTTGTATCAGTGTTATCTCTATCAGCCTGTTCACTTCTGCCGTAAGCGGAAGTTTACAAGTGAACAGGCTGATAGAGTTAAAGTGGGCGCATTGATACGAATCGAGAGGGAAAATATGCTGAATTTTTAATGGACCACTGTCTGGGACGCAAATATATCACTTTTCGGACAAATGTTGCTTTGGGAAGTAAACAAGCTTTATTTCATGTCCCGGTGAACTTACCGGACCTACTTACGTGAGCTCCAGAACATATATAAATATAATACAATACATTTAAAAAAAAACGCACTATCCCTTTAAGGGCCCGTCCACACGACAACGTTTTTTGGTGGAAACTGAGAAGTGTTTATTCATTTTGGCCTTTCGTCCACACGGCGCCGGCGTTTTTGGTGGGCGAAAATTGTGTTTTTTGAAAACGGGTTCCAGAGTGGAAACATCTGAAAACGCCGGGGTTGCGTTGTCGTGTGGACGAGCAAAATACATATTTTGGAAAACGATGACGTCGTGATGCTTGTTTGTGGAAGGGAAAGGACTTTATGCGCATGCGCTCTTTGTAGTGTTGCGTTTCCGGTGGCTCTGGCTGTTTCCTGTTTACAGCACCACATATCTGTGTGGCATATGTATTACATCGTTTTCACTCAGCGCTCCGTTTTCATCTGGACGCGAATATTTACTGATCCGACCAGGGACGTGCACAGGAATTTTGAGGGGCAGTTGCTCTGACCTGAAGAAAGGGCAACTCACCCTCCCCACGCGATTGTTTGTTTAAGCAGTTAATCAGTCTTTGTCCTTATCTCATCCTATGGTTTTACAATAGGAGATGAACCAACTCAAGGAAACACTTTGATAATTCGTTAAAGGCACTACATACAATTTTCTTTAACATCTTCCCCGGGGCCTCATTCCAGTGGGACATGCCCGGAACACCTCCCGAGGGAGGCGTCCAGGAGGCATCCGAAACAGCTGCCCGATCCACCTCAGCTGGATCCTCTCTTTTTTTTTTATCTTTTATTATTAAAGTTACATGTTTCAAAACCACAATAACATTCACAAAGCACTCAGAAGGCACATTGGGGGACGTGGGCACGGGAACAAACACCACTGGGTGCAAGGGCTAAGGGACTTGAAGGTACCTGGGGGAAATACAAGGGGGGCCGAGAAGGAAAACAGGGGGAGTGAGGGTCCAGAGGGAACAGCGGAGGAGGGTAGGGGTCAGAAGTCCAACTGAGGGGAACCGGTTCGGGAGATGGAGAAAAGTGTATTGTCTGGGGTGAAGGTGTTGCGAAACTCTGCTTCTTTTGCGGAGGTCTCTCACTGTTGTGTCGGCCTACGGGCCGAACAGCAGTGTAGAGTACCCGGCCTTCTTGGAGTGCCTGGGAGGGGTACTGGATAGTGCACCGACCAGGGACTCGGTCGTTCTACTGGGGGACTTCAACGCCCACGTGGGCAACGACAGTGACACCTGGAGAGGGGTGATTGGGAGGAACGGCCTCCCTAAACTGAACCCGAGCGGTGTTCTGTTATTGGACTTGTGTGCTAGCCACAGTTTGTCCATAATGAACACCATGTTCGAGCACAAGGGTGTCCACCAGTGCACATGGCACCAGGACACCCTAGGACGGAGGTCGATGATCGACTTTGTTGTCGTGTCATCTGACCTCTGGCCGCGTGTCACGGGTGAAGAGAGGGGCAGAGCTGTCAACTGATCACCACCTGGTTGTGAGTTGGGTCCAGGTGGGGAGCTGTTGACCTCGACTGGGGATGTTATCGGATGGTGGAAGGAATACTTTGAGGATCTCCTCAATCCCGCCGTCACGTCTTCCGAGGAGGAAGCAGAGGCTGGGGACTTGGAGGCGGACTCATTCATCACCCTTGCTGAAGTTACTGAAGTTACTGAGGTGGATTACCCAAAATAATGATAAGATTTAGTCATTTAACCATTTTAAATGAACAAATTCATGTGATGCATTACTTCCATCATTCATTCTGCTTGCTAAAACGAAATGTTAGAAACTGCAGACAGCTTACGAGGCAAGCTCTTCCCTCTTCGCTTGCCTCTCGTAGCTATTTGTTAGACATCTCAACCTCACCTTTTACAACAACCGCGACAATCTCTTTCCACATGCAGGCTCGGGTCAGGTGCCAGTCACGTGTATTAGCAGTGGGCACTGATCCCACGGCCCCGGGAAGCGGCGAAGAGGCGGGCGGGAGGTGCTGTGAAGCACGCAGTCGGGGCACTGTGCCACCTTCGCCTCGAGCCTTTCCTGGCCAACCCAGAGTCGGTCACGGAACGCCGCCGCGGAGGAAGTGCGCTCGGCGGGGGCCAGCGACACCCAGGGAGAGGTCCCGCGAGGAGATCCTCTCGCAACGGGCGGCCGTCCCTTGCCCACCGAATCCCCTGGGCGGACTGCGTGGACCCCACCCGTTTACCTCTAAATGATTTCACTTCCTCTTGAACTCTCTCTTCAAAGTTCTTTTCAACTTTCCCTTACGGTACTTGTCGACTATCGGTCTCCTGTCGGTATTTAGCCTTAGACGGAGTTTACCATCCGCTTTGGGCTGCAATCCCAAAGAACCTGACTCCGAGAAGGACCCAGGCGCGACGGGGGCCGTTACCGGCTGTACACCGTCCAAGGGCTGAGCCTCTATCAGAAGGACTGAGGCCCCCGATCGACACCGGGCAAGCGGACTTCCGTACGCCACATTTCCCGCGCCCGCCCGTCAGACGGGGATTCGGCACTGGGCTCTTCCCTCTTCGCTTGCCTCTATTGAGGGAATCCTGGTTAGTTTCTTTTCCTCCACTTAGTAATATGCTTAAATTCAGCAGGTAGTCTCGTCTGATCTGAGGTCGTAGTCGGATGGAGCGGGGACGCGGGGTCCCCGGACCGGCTCACAGAGCTCCGGTGACCGCCACTCGCAAAGTGGTCCGGCTCGCGAGTGAATGAGGCTGCTTTTAATTTAGGAAACATGTTTTGAGTGGTGATTTTTTGTTTTCATTTTCAAATCTAGGCCTAGGCCTACATCAAATTCTGTATCGATTGAACAATTATTATTATTATTATTTTTTTTTTCTGACTCAGAAGGGCAACGTCAGTCCAGGAGGGCACAGGAGCAGTTGCCCGGGCAACCTGAGCGACCCCCCTGTGCACGTCCCTCCACACGTGTGGACGCGAATTTTTTTCAACTCTCATTAAAAAAAAATCCAGGAGTGTTGTCGTGTGGATGTAGCCTAAGGCTGCGTTCAATTTCTCTCTTACCCCTTCGTCTTACCCCTAACCCTTGGTTTTGCGCGTTCGTGGGAGGTGAGGCAAGAGGTATCTCGATTCTAATTTTGATTAAGGGCTAGGGGCCACGACCGAGGGCTACATACCCCTTGAAACGAAGTAAGACTTGAAACGAAGGGGTACGCCTACAAGCTCAGACAGGTTTTGGGATCAGGATGGCAGCGTCACATCGACCAGCCAAGGAGTCTCATAAATGTATTTTCAGCAGTTGTAATAATCGATTAACAGTTTAGCAGGTTTACAATTATGACGCTTATGTTCTACGTTACTTTTAGTGAGCTGTTGTTGCGGTTTTAATTGTAGTGGTGTCAGTTTAGCCGACGTAATCGTTTTCATCAAACTTTCATGTATAAACAAGCTAGTTTTTTTGTTGAGCTGAGGTACCAGATAATCCTTCACATTTGTTTACGTTTGTTTGCATCAATTGTTGTCGCCTCTGTAGACGTAGAAGCTCAGGTAGAGAGGCAAGGGGTGATGATGCAAATGGTAATTGAGTGGCGTCCCATTTCTTAGGGAAACATCCGTACCCCGAGCCTTCTCAGCTCGGTATTGAGGGGCAAGACAAAGGGGCAGGGGAAAGGGGTAAGACAGAGTAATGGGACGCAGCCTAATTCAGTATTCAGGTCTCTTTCTTCTCCCATTAAGTTGTATTGACGGCGGCTATGAGGGCGGCTTATATGATGTAATGTTCCTCTTATTGTGAATGGATTGTGCATGTGTTGTATGTTCTTGTCATGAATTGTGCGTGTATTGTGTATTCCTGTTGTAAATGGATTGTGCGTGTGTTTGTGTTGTCTAGAGTTGTGAGGAATCACGGTGGCTCGTTCGGGGAGATCCACCTCACTGTGAAATACGCCACTCTGAGGAATAAGCTCATTGTGCTGGTGGACGCCTGCAGGTCAGTTTTCTAACGCAGAAGTCAGTGGACTTGTTTCTGTTATGAAGTTGGTTTGCATGAATATTGTGTGTTAAAATGTCCAAACATAACATAACTATAGAACACACACAAGCAAAAGATTTAAGGTCATATTTCTGCTGTGTGCGTGTATTTCCTCAGAGAGCTGTTTCCGTGCAGTGAAAATGGCACAGATTCGTATGTTCGTCTGTATCTGCTCCCGGATCAAACCTGGACTCACAGAAAGAGAACTCACGTAAAGAGGAGGACCCTAAACCCTGTCTTCAACGACAAGTAACTCATCTGCACATGTAGTCCTGCTTTAGTCCCTAGTTGGGGCCAGGGACCGGAGGTGCTAGGCACCATAGTGTTTCTACTGATTCTTATACATTATTCCTCTAACCATGGGAGTCTATGGCAACCCCTAGAACCGTCTGGTAAAAAGTTGTGAAATTTTGCATGCACATTCCAGCCAGTCTCCTCATTACCCACAGCAATTTATAGGCCCCCACCCCCAACCATCTAGTGCCACCAGTAGGTCAAAGTTGCAGGAATTTTCAGGAATTTTCTGCGTTGCTAGGCAACCCAGATATGTACCTTTGATCTCTCTTTGTTATGTGTCTTTGTCAGACTCTGTTAGACCCTGTCAGACCCTGTTAGACTCTGTTAGACCCTGTCAGACTCTGTTAGACACTGTCAGACTCTGTTAGACCCTGTCAGACCCTGTCAGACCCTGTTAGACCCTGTCAGACTCTGTTAGACACTGTTAGGGTCTCTAGCGCCACCAACAGGACAAAATTTGAAGGACATTTCTGCTTATAACGTAGCGTTTGATTGGCTGTCATGACAAAACGATAATACATGCTGAGGCCTACATGCACAGCCCCACATTGCTGCTTGCAGCTATATTTTAGTCTTGGTTTTGTCCTATTCAGTTTTGTTTAGTCCTAACTTAGTTCTTGCATTTCCCTCTGGTTTGCAGATTTGAGTTTGACGTCTCTTATGAAGAAGCTAGAACTCGGAAACTGGACGTAGCTGTAAAAAATCACAAGATGTTCCACACGCGAGAGAGGAAGGACATTGGCATGGTCAGAATCTACACATTGAAACCACAACATGATTTATTAGCACTACACTGTTTTTCACCCCATTTGTCCTTGTTTGTCCTCAGGTGATGCTGGATCTGGCTCAGTTGGATATTATGAGAGGAATCACAGATTGGTAAATCTGTTCACATAAACTATATGAATTAACATAGCTAACCCGCTCCAATCATTTTTTATTGAAAAATTGTCGCCCCTCTCTCTGTAACTGCTGCTGTCACATTTGTGATTTTGGTCTTAAAGATCCCATGACATGGTACTTCTTGATGCTTTTATATGGCTCCTTAATGGTTCCCTAATACTGTAAATGAATCCTTCTTCAAAATCAACACTCAAGACCCATTTACACAGACATGGTCACAAATTCACTCTCTGAACAACTCATTCTGGGCCTTCTTGCTTGAATGCAAATGAGAAGGACACAGATTGGCTTAGAGGAGCGGGTCCCCCACGCCGCTGGAGCGCTGCTCTGCGCTGTCTCCCATTTCCGCATTCGAAGCACGAAGACATAAAGGAGAGGCATTTCAGTGAAAAAAACACATTTTCACAGAAAATAAAATTAAACCACTGCTGTTTCAGAGGTCCAGAGGGTCGGGTAAAGGACTTCCGAGCCTAGAAACACTCGCACGTGCCTCCAGGCAAATAAAAAAAAACGCATTTCGCATTGCGTAGCTCCTCCGCAGTCCAAACTCTCTGGGCGTGATTTCCAGAGACCGGAGGTGGAGATCCAGACGATGGTGGAACTGCATTTGCATTTCTTTTTTCGATGTGACGTAACATAGGTGCCTTGTCCAGAATCGCCCGTTTGAGCTGTGTTTTTTTCAAACGCAGAAAAGGATCGCAAATGCTCAGTTTAGACATTTCGCAACTTTTAGCCATGGGGGGGGGGGCCTAAACAGGGTAGGGGAGCTCACATTAACGTTCAAAAACCTCAGAAAGTGAAAATTTCATGCCATGGGACCTTTAAAATGTTCATTTTAACCCACTTCATATGATCCTGGATTTTTTTATTTTGCTATTATGTCCCTAAATCAAGATATGAACATTAATTACATTGATTGTTGTTCCCGCTAAAGTTAGCAACAGGTTTGATTAATAGCATTGCTAAGTGCCCGCTCTATACCAAACCAGCGGTGTGGGTGAGAAGGGGTTTTACGTTCAACAGCCTTTAACCTGATTGGCTCTTTGGTTACTATAATACACGTGATCGGATTTCCAAATATAGAACTCGGCTCCAAATTTGCCGCTGTATCTGCCACCCTTGATGGGCTTCATTTGGATTGCTGTGGGTGACGTCGCACTCCTTTAATCCACTTCTTTATACAATCCATGTCCATTGTCAGGTTTATTCATTTGTTTATTACATGATGTCTTATCTTGTTTTTTCTACAGGTTTGAGCTCACACTTCCAGGGCTGAAGAGACCATAGAACAGAAACTGGATTACCAATAGGACATATAATGAACAGTATGTACAGCCTTTCGCCTATAGATTTATAATATTTATTTAGATTATTATATTATATTATATTATATTATAGATTTAACAAATATACAATACAGTTCAGTCTAGACCTGGATTTAGTCCTGATCCTTGTTTAGATCTGGTTAATAGGTCTGGTTTAGCCCTGATTTTACACCTGGTTTAGTCCTGGGGTAGACCTGGTTTAAATAGTTCTGGTTTAGTCCTACTTTAGCCCTAGTTTTAGACCTGGTTTAGGCCAGGATTTAGACTGGGATTCGTCCTGGCTTTACACCAGTTTTAGTCCTGGCTTAGACCTGTCTTAGACCTGGCGTATTCCTGATTTAGTCCTGGCATACTCCTGGTTTGCTTAGACTGTTGCCCCCGCGACCCGGCCCTGGATAAGCGGAAGAAAATGGATGGATACCTTTGAAAATTGTTGAGTCCTGAATGATGCCGTTTCTGGTGTATGTCTAATTTACTGAACAAATCCTGTTTCTTTCTATTTCAAAACAGAAATACAAATCATGATATTAGTTTGACAAATACTTGTATTTGTATCATAGTGGGGGAACGTGTGTAGTATAAAATCATCAATGTAAAAATAACATATAACCATATAATATTTTACACTTTAAAATTGCACTAACTCTAAAAGTCTATGCTGTAAATGTATGTTACATGCCCATGTATGCTGCTGTCGGTCGAAGTGGATATTTGTGGTTAATTTTGTCTTAAAGTTAAAGAACAATGTGTTGTTTAGCTTTCCTTTATGTTCTTGTGTCTTTCTACGGATTATTTGAACTGTAAACACTAAACAACTTGAAATAAACAAGCTAAAGAGTGGGTGCTGTTTCTCTATTCATGATGCGACTAAAATTAATACTTTGCAGTGTGATGTTAACTGTAGGCATGCTCTGTCTAAGACTATTAGACTTTAATCCAGGCTTTATTTCAACACAATCTGGCCATAAAGAACCAACCATCCATACTGTATTTTTATCTAAAAAATTCTCAGCCTGTGTCTGCTAATGTGTGCATTGTGTCAACATGGTGATGAACATTCTGCCATACACATACATGTGAAATACCCCCTGCGTGATGCCACTGCAGTGTATCAGTAATACAGTGTGTAACTTACCACACGTGTGGATCTTAACTGAGAATTTCATGTAATATTTCATTTACAAAAAAATCAGTTCAGTCCCAGATGTAGTCCTAGCTTCATTCTGGAAGATTTAATCCCAGTTTAGTTCTGTCCTAGTTTAGTCTTAAACTAGGACCTACTCAGGTAGACCTACTTTTAGCCCTGGCTTTAGACCTGATTTAGTTTTGGTTCAGTCCTGGTTTTAGTCCTTGTTTAGTCATGTTTTGACCCTGGTTTAGACCTGGACTAGTCCTGGATTTAGACCTGGTTTAGTCCAGGTTTAGCTCTGGTTGAGTCCTGGTGTAGACCTGGTTTAGACATAGTTTAGTCCTGGTTTTGGCCTAGTTTAGCCCTGTTTTAGGCCTGATTTAGACCTGATTTAGGACTGATTTAGTCCTGCTTTTAGACCTGGTTTAGTCCAGGTTTAGCTCTGGTTGAGTCCTGGTGTAGACCTGGTTTAGACATAGTTTAGTCCTGGTTTTGGCCTAGTTTAGCCCTGTTTTAGGCCTGATTTAGACCTGGTTTAGGACTGATTTAGTCCTGCTTTTAGACCTGGTTTAGTCCAGGTTTAGCTCTGGTTGAGTCCTGGTGTAGACTTGGTTTAGTACTGGTGTAGACCTGGTTTAGACATAGTTTAGTCCTGGTTTTGGCCTAGTTTAGCCCTGTTTTAGGCCTGATTTAGACCTGGTTTAATCCTGGTTTAGGACTGATTTAGCCCTATATCCTCCTGGGACCTGAAGAAAAAAGGTGCATCTAAATGATTATTATTATTTTAATTTTCTATTTGGAGGTAAATTAACACCTCAGCATTTACATGTTGTAAATTTTATTTTTGTTCATAATGTTGTAACATGTCCTCTGTAATGGACGCCGGGGACATTTTGGTGTTAAATCCACGTGAAGTTAACAACCTAACAAAAACATATATATTTTATTTTGATTACCAACATCTCTGACAAGCTTCTACTGTCACCTCAAAACGTTTTTAGACTCCCTTTTCATTTCTTATTTATTTTATTTTATATATTATGTATTATTTATTTTTAAAATTGATTTATTTGAATATTTATTTACATATTTATTTTTTATGTATCATTTATTTATTTATGTATTTATTTATTTATTTATTACTTATTTATTTTTTACATTTGTAGATTTTTTTTTAAAGATTTTTTTTTATTTATTTATTTTTTTAAATCAGTGCAGCCACAAACTAGAGTCTCAAAACACTTAAAAGACAGACTGGTTAACTCGATGTCCACTATAAAGGACACAAATGATGGGCGGGTCTCAGGAGGATATTTAGAGGTTAGCTGACTTCCTTAGCAACGCCCCTAACGACGGCGCCAACGTCAGACCGACACAAACTCAAGAAAAACTCCACAAAACCGCGACTAAAACCACTGTAACCTCACAAAACATGGCCAGCCCACAGGTAAGACGGAGGGGTCTGTGGGCTAATACTGTCCGGGTGGTTTAATGCCCATGTTAACCACGTGTGCCGTCAAATGAGAACGTAAAAGACGAGCTTACGTTAGAATTCTGATATTCTGACGTGAACGAATATCGACTACAGTAATGTGACGATTGAGCAGCCGAAGTTTTCCACAGTCACATCAACAAAATACATTTATTACGTTTTATTTGACCCACTGTATTTTGATTCGATGTTCTGTGTTTTGTTTCCATGTTTTAGTCCTGGTTTAACCCTCCGGTCGTGTTCGCCTCCAGCCCCCTACTTTAGTGTTCCCGGTCAAAATTGGCCGGTCTGTTTTAACTGCTCTTAAATTAGCACTTTTTTTTTTTTTTCAACACCAATTTTTTTATTAAACATTTTATTAGTTGAGAACAATGTCCAAAGCTCAAAATGCTCTGTCTAACAATGTCAATTTATAGAAGTAAACATTAAATAACATCAGTTAAAATACAATTAGGCACTGAAAATGAACTACAAAATGAACATATAATACAAAAAATAAATGGAAAACCAAACACCAAACTCAACAGTGTGTGTGTGTGTGTGTGTGTGTGTGTGTATTCATGCACATGAGTGGCATGTGACACTCAGGTCAGAGTGGGCCTTGCAAACATAAGCATGACATTAGCAGCATGTCAGGCTCGTTTTGATGTCTCTAGGGGCACAGAGGCCACAACGCTTCCTTTTCTGCCCATGTCCTTGTTGGGGGAGAGCAGCCAGGGCTGGGGCTGGAGTTTGCATGCTCCTAACCAGCATGGCGGAGGCTGGTGTGCGGGGAATGTGCTGGCGTCGCTGTATGGTCACATGGTCTTTATATAGCGCTTTTCCACCTTCAAGGCACCCAAAGCACTTTACAACAAGGAACCACTCACCCATTCACACACCAGTGTACGCAGACACCGGGGGCGAGGAGGGTTAAGTGTCTTGCCCAAGGACACAACGGCAGCATTCATCAGCTGGAATCGTACCAACCAACCTGTGGGTCAGTGGATCTGACCGCTCAACCACTGATGTTTCTTATGTCAAGAGCGGGATTTGAACCGCCAACCTTTGGATCAGTGGACAAACGCTCTACCAACTGAGCTTCTGCTCATAAGAGGAGTCACCAAAGCGAGGAAAAGTCTTCTCTTGAAACTTTTCCCCTGATTCCAGGTTGGGTCGATTGCTGTCCACACCACATACGTGTTGAAAGCTGACACATCCAGGATGTTGTGGAACAGTGCCACAGGCCAGCGAGCCGTCATCCGCTTACAGGTGTATGTACCAGTAAGCTGCAATAAAGGAACAATAAATAATAAGAGATTAGGAACAATATTCAATCTGTCGTACACAAAATGCTATGATTCACCTAGATAAAAATAAAATAAAATGCATGATGAGACTTTACATTACCTTATCAAGGCAGTCAGCACCTCCCTTGTTCTTGTTGTAGTCCTGGATCATCAGGGGCTTCCTGTCCTCTGTGGTGCTGACAGCGGTGTCTTTGTGTACTGTGCTCATCAGGATGACATTTCTGTTCTTCTTGGGAACGTATGACACAAGTGTGTGAGTGTCAGTGAATGCAAATTGTGATGAGAGTGCCTGTCTTCCTCTGGTCGATGCCAGCGCAGGGGGAAGTTCGGGCTGGTTCTTCCTCACTGTCCCTACCATGGTGAGCTTTCTTTTCAGTAGCTCCTGACCAAGAGCATGTGATGTGAGGAAGTTGTCACATGTGATATTATGCCCTTGGAGACCGGTTGTCATGTCCAGCACAACACGCATGCCCTGGTTTGTGTGTTTGTGTGTGTGTGTGTATGCATGTGTTCCTGTGTGTGTGTGTGTGTGTGTGTGAGTGCTGGGGCAGTGTGTATGGGGATGTTTTCTGTATGTTGAATGAATTTACTCTGGATACCCATTCATTTCCTATGGCGGTCACTTTTGACCGGGAACACCACAGGTGTAACAAGGTTGATTAAAACACTCAAAATTGAACGAAATAGGTGATCACCACTTTTATATGTTCAAGTCCACAGTGTGGAGGATATCATAAGGTCTTGAGGTAATCAGATGAAAAACATAATATTTATGAATATTATAAGCTGTAAAACGGTCAGATTTGACCCGAACACGACAGGAGGGTTAAAGGTCCTATATTTTTCAAAATAGACTCCCGTGAGCTTTAGGTCATGTTATAATGATTTTCCTTTGTCAAAAACAGACCTGGAGTTGTGTTTTGTTTTATTCACACATGTTTGAGTTAGACCTTGATTATTAGTCTGTCTACATCTCCAAAGCTCAAAATGCTCTGTTCCACCTTGTGATGTCATTTAGTGGTAGTTTTCAAGTTAACATCACAAGGTGAAACAGAGCGTTTCTGTTTGAGAGAAAACAACTCACACAACACAACACCAGGTATGTATTTGTGATGAGGAAATAGGACGAAAATTACAAAAATCGCATCCTGGTTTGGTTTAGTCCTGGTTTAGTCCTGGTTTAGTCCTGGCTTAAACTTGGTTTAGCCCTGTGTGTGTGTGTGTGTGTGTGTGATGTATATGTCTGTGTGTGTGTGTGTGTGATGTATATGTCTGTGTGTGTGTGTGTGTATGTGTGTGCCTGTGTGTGTGTGTGTGTGTCTGTGTGTGCGTGTGATGTATGTGTGTGTGTGTGTGTATGTGCCTGTGTGTGTGTGTGAGAGAGTGTGTGTGTGTGTGCGTGTGATGTGTGTGTGTGTATGTGTGTGTGTATGTGTGTGTGTATGTGTGTGTGTGTGTGTGTGTGTGCTCTCTTTATGATATAGAAATAGAAAGTGTGTCTATTTCAAAGCTGCAAAGCTGCGTCCACAAGAAAGTGAAGAAGTGTAAAATCATAATTATAAAATTTCATTTCCATGAATATTATTTATTTCAGTTTCATTATTTTAAATTACTTTATATTACAGGTTCTAATTTCAATTCCTTTTGAGGGGGTATATAGGCAAAAATAATATATAAAGTTTGCCTGGAAGAATCCATGACTCATCGCTGTACCAGCGGCGAGTCTGGTAATGCTTGGTCCAGAATGCGCTGCCGTTGCGCGTAGACAGACAGCTAAGGCCTAAAAAAAATAAATCTAAGTTTCCGGTTGCCGACCGACCCTGTTGATTTGCATGCGACCCAAATTATTTTATTGGACTTAATAAAATAAAATAAATTTGATACTCAAATTAATTTTACAAGCTTCGGTTAAAAAAGAAAGAAAACTAATAGCCTACTGTATTTTTCAATTTCCGCGGGGCAATGTGTACGGGGGTCCTCGGGTTACGACGGTAAAAAAATAAATAAAATAATTACGCGTCATTCCGTCTTACGCGGTTTAGCGTGGTAAGCAACGTAAACAAACGCGAACGGCGCACGGCGAAAGAATACGCTTTGTTGTGGTTGTAGGGCGAAGTCTTAAGAACGGATCAACTTAGGGTGACCATACGTCCTCTTTTGCCCGGACATGTCCTCTTTTCAGAGGCTGTCCGGCCGGAGTTTATAAAATCCTTCAAATGTCCGGGTTTTTGATTCCGTTGGAAACGCGCTCCAGTTCGAGTCGAACCCCGGAACGTGTATTCATTCATTCACAAACAAGCGCGCCACGCTACACACACGCACACACACACACACACACACACACACACACACACACACACACACACACACACACACACGCACGCTCACTCACTCACTCACTCACTCGCAGGCTGACAGGCAGGTAGACGCACTGCGAAGACACAGAAAATGCCGAAACGCAAATGCAGTTTCACGGATGAATTGCAAAAAAAGTACCCGTTTTCGCCCGGGGCGTGACAAGTGGGAGGCAGAATGCACAGTGTGCAAAGCTGGGACTTACGTCTCTGTGGCGAATAAGGGGTCCAACGATCTGAAAGCTCATGTCGCCACAACAAAACACAAAATAGCTGTGCAGGGTGAGAGCTCGAGTTCAAAACTCACGACATACTTTGTGCGACCTGGAAAAAATGAAGATATGGTGAATGCAAGCGAGGGTGCTCTATTATTTGTATTTTTTTTTTTCATTAGCCATTAGACACATTATTTTGAAGAATGGGCTTACTGAACATTGAAGGATAGGCTAACTCTCTTTTTCTTTTTGTTTTTTCTTAACTAAGGTGTAAGTGTCAGCCTTAAGATTGCTTATATTAATAAATATATTATTTATAAAGCAACTGTTTGTGAGTGTTTTGGGCTATTTTTCAGTATATCCAGGTAAAGTGTTCTTTTCTGGGGAATTCAGAAGCACAGTAAGCCCCCGACCCACATAAAACCCCTAAAAATGGGGGAAAAAACTCTAAAAAAAAATATTTTGCGCGCGAGCTGGAAGTGTGTCCTCTTTTCAGTGAAATACAATATGGTCACCCTAATCAACATTGTAACCCGAGGACCCCCCTGTAATGTGCTTCTGTTTTTCTGTGATCTTTAAAATTCTCTGTCTGTACCCATAAAAACAATGGCGACGGCATCGCTGGACATATGCGCGGTCACAGTGAATTGTTAAGATTATGCAGTGCCAGTTTTAAGTTGACCAATGTCAACACCGTGTTAAATAAATGTAGTATTCAAAATTGTTTACTGCTTCTAAATTTAATGACTGCCATTTGAAAGAAGAACAGAAAAAACAATACAAAATCAGCATGTATTTTTGTAACATTGTAAGATATATTCTACATGTACTCTGGTACAGTCAACGACCTGGTTTTGCATGGCATGTTGGAGCTTCGTTTGACTATACTTAAGTATAGAATATGCCCTTAGCATTGAGATAGCTTTGGGAAATTATGCCAATTTCAATTATAGTCTTTATTGAAATAGTACTGCTGTGGAAGGAAATAAAATAAAATAAAATTTCAAAATGTCCATATTCCCACAGGAAAAAAAATAAAAAATAAAAATAAAATAAATTCCCTACCTACCCATGTCTAGAACTGTCAACAAATCGGAAACCAACATTTATTTTTTTTAGGCCTAAGTGAACCAATCAGAGAACAGTTAACGGACAGCGACGTGAACCAATCAAACAAAAGAAAAGAAAGAAAAGAAAGGCCTCTAGAGCTGTCAGCTGCTGTGGTTTTAAGGAATCGATGTGTTTTAGGTCATTTAAGACCAATTTTACAGCTGAATGGAAGGGACGTTCAGTTCTCCGATGCGCCATCTTGATTCAAAACTGAGGAGGAACTTCCGCTGCCTAAGAGTGACGTTGCGGGCAAAGGCGGGTGCACTGACGTCACCATCTTTGAACGAATCAGAATCGCGGAGTCCGTTGTTAACCGGGGGAGCGAGGGTGGAGCGAGGGTGTCCAAATGGTATCTCGCTCTATAGCAAATACAGAGAGATATCATTTGGCTGGCCAGGTAAATATAAAGTGCAATAATTTAGAAAACAAAGCAACATAAAACATAGTTACAGCTAATCATTCCTAGAAAACATGACAGAAGCCAAATGAAATGAGAACAAACAAAACAAAACAATAAAAATAAAATATGTATATAATAAAATAATAATAAAATGCACAAAAACAGAAGCAATATCATACTCCCATACATTACTCTCATCAACCATATAGCACAGCAGTAATAACGATACTACCAACACTGTTATCATTAAACAATTACTGTTAATAACAACAATATCAAGAGGACATTTTGCTTAATATAGGAGCTTTATAGTCAGTCTTTTGATTCTTTTTGTTCAGCGTAAAAGACCATTGCACAAGGCCCTGTGCAATGGACCCCAGGAGCTGTTTTCTCCTCCCCTCCGCACATCTCAGAGTGAGTATTTTAGGATCTCATTTGTGCAGAGCTGTGACACTTGAACTGATGAATGTTGTTTTATTTTACAGAAGTGGTTCCAGGAAAGAGTTCCACTAAAAGCAGTTTCAAAGAAAGGCGATGGAAGCTGCTGGAGAGAAGTCTGGGCCATCGCAAAGTATCCAGGTCCCACTCACTCACACACATGCAGCCCGACCCAGGAATTTACCAGCAATGAACACAGAACTCATGTCCTTACATTTTAATCTGGCACTTTCTCGGGTCGGTACCTGGTTACCAAGAATATGCAGGGAAGGTTTGATGTGTGAATAAAGCCATGCAGGTTAGGTGTGAACTGAGCAGACCTGAGAATGTTCTGGAATGGTGCATGCGTGAATCATGGATCTAGAACTGGATGAGACTGGATTGACTAGTGGCCACTCCAGGTACTGCAGCAGCCAGGAGTCCCGGCCCAGAAACAAAATGTTCTAACGGGGCATCCAGACATTTTACGAAGACTTAGCCTAGCCACACTCTGAGCCTGCATTCACTCCAATGAGCACAGGCAAATGAAAACAACACAACGCTTTCTTTGGTTCATCTTTCAGATCTTATTATACAGTGGTACCTCACCTTACGAAAGACCCAACAAACGAAAATTTCAAGTTACGAAACGCCTTCACGTTAAATTTTGGTCTCTAGAATTCAAGTTACGAAACACGAAATCTCAAAAATTCAAATAATGCGCGCTCAGCCACACACATTATAGACTGAATTTAAACTTTTCTCACATTTGTCTCTCGTTTAAACACTCAAACTTTCATAGATTTTCTCCAAAATTATTAATAGTGAAGTGTGGGGGGAAGGGGGAGGGGGGAGAAAACTGCGCGGACACGTGTGATAGCGCAGCATGACCCGGCGCGGGGCTGCCAGCAGGTCTAGACCTGGACTAAACCTGGACTAAACCTGGACTAAACCTGGACTAAACCAGGACTAAACCAGGACTGGACCAGGACTAAACCAGGACTGGACCAGGACTAAACCAGGACTAAACCTGGACTAAACCAGGTCTAAACCTGGACTAAACCAGGACTAGACCAGGTGGATTAAAGCACCGTGCGTGGGTCTATTTCCTGGTTTCGTTTCGAGTCACGGCTGAGGCGAGCAGCGAGGGGGACCGCACGCAGCCTGAGCGCATGAACGAACGCATGTAAGAGCCGTGGTGGTCTAGACCTGGTCTAGACCTGATCTAGACCTGGTCTAGAGGAGGCACGGTTTGAGCACGGGTCTCGTTCATGCGCTCAGACTGCGTGCGGTCCCCCTCGCTGCTCGCCTCAGCCGTGACTCGAAACGAAACCAGGAAATAGACCCGCGCGCGGCGCTTTAATCCACCTGGTCTAGTCCTGGTTTAGTCCTGGTTTAGTCCTGGTCCAGTCCTGGTTTAGTCCAGGTTTAGTCCTGGTTTAGACCTTGGTCTAGACCTGGTATAGTCCACGTTTAGTCCTGGGTCTACAGTCTCTACGCAGAACACAATGTTACACTATAAAAAAAGTTACACTATAAAAAAAAAAACTTGGATCGGGGCCTTGGAACGAATCAGGCTTTTTCCATTGAAATAGCTACTCAACTTACGAAAAATTCACGTTACGAAACCACTTCTCGTAAGGTGAGGTACCACTGTACTTCCCTGGTGTGAATGGGGGTCCCTGAGGGTCACAGTACTTTAATGGGATTTATGTGCATATGGGGCTTGAGAGGAGGGAGGATGCTCTGTCAACACAGAAGATTATTTATGTAACTAAATTGTAAATAGGCCTTTATTATTGTGTTTGATTTCAGTCGTCGTTCAGCTGATGAGCAGAGTTATTCGTTTGAGACGGATGAGCTGGTAAAAGGCACTGTGATAAGAGGATGTTGACTTGTTGTTGTTCAAAGAGTGATGCTTGGTCTTTATTTCAGTTCTTGGCTGGGAGGAGGCTGGAGCAGGTTCCAGAGATGGATGAGGACATGCTTCACAACATCTTTGGCCGGCTCCCCAGACATATGCAGAAACACCCAAGTCTAGAGCTGCTCAAGGCCGAAGTGCGAGAGGAGTACTCCGTCGCTGCCACCAAAGCCATGGGTAAAGCCCTGCTATAGATGCACACACATGACTGAAGTTGCCCTGTAAACCAGAGCCCTTCAAATGAGTGAGATAGCTCCAATAACACAATAAGAACACTACAAACCAAAAATAGCAGAGTAAAGCCAGTTGGTGGAACTGGGCTTTTAAATAGTAAATATGCCATTACAAACACCAGTGGAACCTAAGTTAAAGTGTCAGATTAGATGACTCATTTCACTACAGCAGAGTTAACATAACAGCTTTTTTTATAATGGTGAAGTTGATAATATAGCTGTAGATCTTTAGTTGGTTAGTTGATTAATCTGTTTTTTTTTTTTTATCTTTTATAATTACAAGGTACACATTGTAACACCACAATAACATTCGCAAAACACTCAGAAGACACATCGGGGGATGTGGGCACGGGAACGAACACCACTGGGCACAAGGGCCAAAAGAAACGGGGAGTGTAGAGGACCAAAGGGACTGTCCCAGGTGAAGAAAGGGGGTCTGGGGGGGAGCAAGGGCGATGCAGTGTCCAGGGAAGGTCCAGACAACAGGGTCCAGGGGGGACAGCGGAGGGGGGCAGGGGTCAGAAGTCCAGCCGAGGGAACCGGCTCGGGAGATGGAGAAAAGCGTATTGTCTGGGGTGAAGGTGTTGCAGTTCCTCTTGCGGAATGGAGGTGGTGAACGTGGGCGCGAAGGAGCGCTGTGAAGATGGTGTTGATGGTGCCTTAGTATGCATGTGATGTGTGTGTATTGGGGTGTGAGTTGGTGGTGGTTGAAGGGGCTGATGGTGCAGATGTGCAGCCTCGCTATGGCTACAGAAGTAACTCACCACCACTGAGTGTCGAGTGAAAGAAGAATACACAAAATATTAAAAGACTTTGAGTGTCTGGAAAAGCACTCTATGAGACTAATGCATTTAGTCAACCAAACTTTGTATTGATACTTGATACTTCCTGGTTGGCAGAAGATACAACTGTAGATCTGTAGAGGTACCTGGTACCTAGCAACCATAATGTAAACAGAAAATGTATTCATTTATTTATTACTACACAATAGTTATGATTAGACTCATGAAAATATATGACAAGACCTTTATTTTGTTAATAATACATATAATACTTTAAAAAAATGCCTTCCTTGTGCCTAATTATCTCTGCCTTTTGGATGGAGTTTTCTGTAGAGGCAGAGGGATTCTGCTTTAGAACTCAGTGCTACTTCCTGTTTTTTGTACTTTTCTTTTCAACTTTTTTTCCACAGACTGACAATGTCAACCAGGACTCTCAAGTCTCACACATTGAGAGTGTGACACACGCAATTCAACGTGTTCACACGCTCACACGCCACACATGGTATTTCTCACGCTGAAATTTAGTTACGCAATTCAAGCACAGCGCACAGCACTTCTGTGCCCGGAAAATCGGTCTGTGTGGCTCAGAAGAGTTAGTTATGCACCGCGCCGTTTTCAGCGTAAAAAAACCCTCACTCGCGGAGCGTGTGGAGCTTTGCACTGCAGCCTGCGCGCTCGTCTGGAGCCGCGGCGCACACGCAGCATGTTCGCTACAGCGTGTTCGCTACAGCGTGTACCTTCGCTTCACGTCCTCCTTTTCACACAGGAGGAGCCTGTGTACGCTATACGCGGGAAGAGTGACAGTGCATTTGGTAAATGTGCAGAGGTAAATACCACTGCAAAACCAGTAAGAGAATGTGACTCCAGGTAGGAAGTTGAAAAAAAAAAACAGGTTAAAAAAAGGGGGGGTTCTCAAACTGTGGGTGAGGGTCCAAAAACGGGGCACAGAGTGTTTAAGTGCAGTACAGTTTGCTTATCTTATTTTAAGATTAAAATTAACATTTATCAGATAAAATGGAGATAGATTTATGAAAACTTATTTCTGTGAGTCAGCCTTTTCCCACATGAAGATCATTAAGCCCAAGTCCTGTTCCACCATGACTGATGATCATTTAGAAATGTGCTTGAGTCTGGCTGTCAGCAGCTCCTGGCCAGACTATGCATCCCGAACTGATTCCATCCAGTGCAAGTCACATTTTGTGAGAAGGTTGTGCAAAGTGGCTGAAATGACCCCAGATTGCATCTCAGAGCATCTACAGTTCAAAAATCTTCCGGGCATCATGCCCCCGGACCCCCCTAGCTTTTCGGTGATTTTCAGCTTTTTCCATTACTGGTCACTTTCATCCCTGTTTATATTCATTTATACAGTATTAAGTTAAGCAGGACAGATATTTCTTTTATTCTGTTCATTTGGTTATTTTGTATTAAAAATAAATAGCTGATAATTATTTATTTTCCCTGTGTTCATATCACTCAAATATGCATCTAATTAAATTCAGGTTTGAGTCAAATAGTTTAAAAAAAATCGCTTCACACATACAAAAAAAGGCTAAAAAGATTGACTACACCATGAAGGGTGAAGGCAATCGGGCCGGTTGGCAACCCTACTCGCACCCCCCGCTCCCCAGAAATGTCACTCCGACCGAACTTCAAAACTTGAGAGGCCTGCTGTTAACTGATGTAAAATTATGATAAATATTGACCACAGGTACTATCCTTTAAATACGGAGTAATGAATGAGACTAATGTTATTTCACTTTTTGCAGTAAACTTTGTCGTAAAGGGGTTGAAGGACAGTGACAGAAAGACAGAGATGCCCTCCCACAGACAAGAGTGAGTCCACAGCAGCACTGCCCCATTCACTGCACTACATGTGTCATTATAATGTAGTCTTATGGTGTTATGTGCTGTGTGAATGCTCCAGGATCATGGTGGTCCCAAAGCCATGGCACAAGTCTTTCCTCCACAGCAGAACCAGGATCAAAGACTCTCTGCACTGCTTCAGCCCCCCCATGATCGCCATGCTGGGACTGTGGCACCACCGCCCCGCGTGAGTCTTAACTGTAGTAATACTTTGCAGCTGATGTCATCAACATTCCCCTTGGTGTGGGAGCTTTGTTTTTACACAATCGAACCACAAACAACTGATTTAGCACAAACAACTACAACAGGTGAGCTGATCTACGCTGTTAAACGAGTCTCAAGCTACAGTCACAAGCTAGGTAGCATTAGCCAACAGTTTTTAGTGAGTCTCTCTCACCTTTTTGCTGAAAATCAAACTCCTAAACACGACCATGAACGCTAGCATTGATCACAGGCTCCTGAAAAATGTGCTGTTTAAAGGAGAATTAACGTTTTTTTTTACAATCTGAGCCTTATTTCGGTAATAAAACAAGTTGTTTTACTCACCCATAGCACTTTGGTGTCATATGGAGCACTTCCAGAGATGTAGATTAGCGATTAGCGTTCTCGGGGCATAGAGCATGTAATATATGCCCCGAGCGGTCTCCAAATAACACAAACTTTAGCACTTTTCAAATCATAGAAGCTCAATGTCTTAGTCTACACTTTCGTTTGAGTCAAAAGTGGCCTGTAATCCGAGATTTATCCATAATTTACAGTTTTGCGTTTCATGTTTGGGTCCCGGGAGCTGAGAGCAAAATAAACTGTGACTCCGCACATGCGCACTGACGTCCTCATCTACTCGAAACTATGGATAAATCTCGGATTACAGGCCACTTTTGACTCAAACGAAAGCGTAGACTAAGACATCGAGCTTCTATGATTTGAAAAGTGCTAAAGTTTGTGTTATTTGGAGACCGCTCGGGGCATATATTACATGCTCTATGCCCCGAGAACGCTAATCGCTAATCTAAAACATCTCTGGAAGTGCTCCATATGACACCAAAGTGCTATGGGTGAGTAAAACAACTTGTTTTATTACTGAAATAAGGCTCAGATTGTAAAAAACTTTAATTCTCCTTTAAAATACCTGTAACAGGTTGAAGTACTAATTTTACTAAAACAAATTTAAGATCGTTATATTTAAGATTTACCTAAAAAGTATAGCATTTTTTCCCCAGGATGGCAATGTTTTTAGGTTTCATAATGTACTTCCTGTTTATAAATCATGACATCACACTATGGGATTCCATAATTGTTACCTAGAAACCATGTGGTACAGTGGGCCAGGACTCCTTAAATGTACACAGACATTAGGATTTGATAAATGAAATGATAAGAAAACACCTTTATTTTATAAGAATGAATATGCATGAGAGCATGTGTTTCTTGCATCTAAATGGTGCCAAACCTTTGGATGGAATTCTCCCAATGTGATGTCATCAGTGTCTCTAAAATAGAACTCTACTTCTTGTCACTTTCAACATCTTTATCAACTTTTCTTCACATAATTATTGATTGTCATTTATATTTTCATCAGGTGTTATCCCACCAGATTACATCTAAATGAACAGAATCATAAAACATACACATTTCATTCTTCATACACGCTTTTTTCAGACACGCTGACCATGCAATAGTGAATACACATCATAAGGGTGTGGGGTGGGCTCCTCTACATACGAACATTCGACTTACGAACATTCGGAGTTACAAACAGGGTCGAAAATGAAAAAAAAAAAAGTTAAATGTTTGGGCAAAAGTGCTGTACATGTAGGTAAGTGAGTTTTTGTATTTAGCGCCTATTCCGACTTCCGAGTACAGTACGTAGTGCGTATTTCGGCCGCTGATGCACAGGCAGGTGCTGCGATCGTGTGCCCAGCATCCCCCAAGCATCACGCCCACTCAGTTGAAACTACCCAAGTGTTCAGACGTACTTGCGGTGTTACGAACTTTGTTGTTTTATCTTGCATCCGTAATCCAATATGGTTGGTGAAAAGCGAAAAGCTTCTAGTGAAAGTGGAAATGTGAAAAAGCGGCAAGCCATCTCATTTGAAATGAAGGTGGCGATAATAAAGAAACTTGATGCTGGTGAGAAGATGGTGAATGTGGCACACGCATACAACATGAACCGTTCGACGATCAGTACGATCACACACACACACGCTTTCTCTTGCTCGCTGGCTGGCTCGCTGGCTGGCTCGCTCTCTCTCTCTCTCAGCTGTGTGTACTGCGTCTGCCTCTGTGTCTCTCTCTTCTTTTTATCTCATCAGTTTTCCATATTTTTAAAAAGTATTGTTTTGTTACTATTTAGTGTTATTTAAATGCAGTACAAATCCATATAGATTACTTATACAAGCCTTAAACATACATTCCCTTCTAAAGAATGCCCTATAACGAACAAATTCAACAAACGAACGGCCGTTTGGAACGTAACTCTAAAAATGTATTTCATCATGCTAAATTAATCCCTTATGTCTAATAATTATGTCTCTCCTGTGAAAATCTGTGGCTCCAATAGTTATCTGTGTTTTGACTTCGCCTCCCTGCATGAACACTTCCAAGGCCACACAATGTGGTTTGTTATCTGGACTCTACATAAACATGGCACCCACTATCACACACTGACACTGACACACTGACATGATTGAGTAGAAATGTTCCCTGTCTTTTTTAGTAAAGGTCTGATCTCTGCTCTCAGGTCAATCAATTTCATTGATTTCCAATCTGATCCCCCCACACCCTTCCTTCTGTTGCCAAAGAAAAAGATCACCGTATGTTATATCTCCAATTGTTTTTCTGTCATTACATGTTGTTAAATTGTCACTGATTGTATTACATATTTTCTGCTCTGCATCTCCCAGTCGGCGGCGCGTGCATGCACAGCGGCCCCTCCCCTACCCACTCTATCACTGTCCTGCCTGGTTAGTGGGGAAACAAAATTTTGAATTCACTCTATGTACATGTACATGATTATTTTCGACAATAAAGCAAACTATGACTATGACTATGACTATGACTAACTCGTTCGTAGGTTGAGGAGCGCCGGTACACGTTCTCGTGGGCCTGTAATTAAGTTTGATTTTCAACAAAACTGTGAAAGTGGATGTTTAATACTAGCTAGCTTGAGACTGTAACGTTATGTGAAAGAGACTTGTTTAACAGCACAAATCAGCTCACCTGTTTATGGTCAGTGTGTTAAAACTAAGCTCAAAATCGAACTTGCATAACAGAGATTTAGGCAGAGCAGAGCCTACAGTTTCACCCCTGATGACATCAGCTGCAAAGTATCAGTATAAATATGAAAAGGTACCAGAGCATCAGCACTTGTCTGATTGTGATGTAATGAGAGTTTCAGCTATAGCCTCCAATATGGACTGTCTTTCTTTTTAGTTTTCTCCACAGCCAAAGTTAAAGGCAGCTCACCTCAGACACAGCAGGTGAATGCTCTGCTCTTTCTCTCAGGGTGAAGTATCAGCGCCTGGTTACAGTGAGTTACTTTCACAATCGTAAAGGATCCATGGAGCTGCAAGAGTTTAAGAAGATCATCGGAGAACATGTGGAACAATCCACCAAATTTCTGCTCGAAATGTCAGTCTGCCATCTCACATTTTATTTACAATTTAAAGGGCCCATATTACTCTATTTTCTGATCTATATTCCTCTATATACCTGGAACAGACCTGAAATTATGTTTTTTTTCTTTCAAAAATGAAACACTCTGTTCCACCTTGTGATGTCATGTGGTAATACAGGAAGTGCTCCACTATGTTTTTAAACTCCATACACTTTCTCTAGAATTTCTCTGGAATTGCCCATATCTACTATACAAGAGGTAAAAGAAGCTGTTAACTTGTAAACTACAACTTCATGACTTTACAAGGTGAACAGTGCATTTTGAGCTTTGGAGACAGGGCTGGACTGGGACAAAAAAATGGCCCTGACATTTTTGGCTTAGACCGGCCCCTCATAATTAGTCCTGGTTCAACCCTGATTTAGTCCTGGTTTAGACCTGATTAGTCCTGGTTTAGTCCTGGTTCAAATCCTGATTTAGTCCTGGTTCAATCCTGATTTAGTCCTGGTTTAGTCCTGATTAGTCCTGGTTTAGAGCTGGTTAGTCCTGGTTTAGTCCTGGTTCAATCCTGATTTAGTCCTGGTTTAGTCCTGATTAGTCCTGGTTTAGAGCTGATTAGTCCTGGTTTAGTCCTGGTTCAATCCTGATTTAGTCCTGGTTTAGTCCTGATTAGTCCTGGTTTAGAGCTGATTAGTCCTGGTTTAGTCCTGGTTCAACCCTGATTTAGTCCTGATTTAGTTCTGGTTCAATCCTGATTTAGTCCTGGTTTAGACCTGATTTAGTCCTGATTTAGTTCTGGTTCAATCCTGATTTAGTCCTGGTTTAGACCTGATTAGTCCTGGTTTAGTCCTGGTTCAAATCCTGATTTAGTCCTGGTTTAGTCCTGGTTCAGACCTGATTTAGTGGTTTAGACCTGATTAGTCCTGGTTTAGTCCTAGTTTAGTCCTGGTTTAGTCCTGGTTCAATCCTGATTTAGTCCTGGTTTAGTCCTGGTTCAATCCTGATTTAGTCCTGGTTTAGTCCTGGTTCAATCCTGATTTAGTGGTTTAGACCTGATTAGTCCTGGTTTAGTCCTGGTTCAATCCTGATTTAGTCCTGGTTTAGTCCTGGTTCAATCCTGATTTAGTCCTGGTTTAGTCCTGGTTTAGTCCTGGTTCAATCCTGATTTAGTCCTGGTTTAGTCCTGGTTCAGTCCTAAATTTGTGGGCCTGTCTCTAAGAAAAAAAAAAAAAAAAGAACGGCATCAACCCCTAGGACTGTCAGGCCAGGTCGCCATTGTAAATGAGAACTGGTTCTCAATTGGTTTACCTGGATAAATAAAGGTTAAATAAATAAAAATAAAACTGTCGGTCCACCGGGAAAATGCCCGGTATGCCCGATTACCAGTCCAGGCCTGTTCGGAGATGTAGGCAGAGCAATAATGCAGGATTACTCAAAGGTGTGAATGAAACAAAACACAACTCCAGGTCTCTTTTGATGAAATACCAACATTCTAACATGGCTTAAAGCTCAGAAGTCAATATTGTGTAATATGAGACCTTTAAACCAAAATTATTGACTGCTCTGTCCTTATCAAATTCAGCTGGCTGATTGAGGTGCAGTCAATCTTCTACAGAGGAACCAAGAAGAAACAGGTTCCAGACAACAGCAACTCATCTAGGTGGAGGTCCTTCTTTAACTGTGCGGCTGCGCTCATGACCATACAGCTGCAGGAGCTAGTGCTGATGTCTATGAGAGACTACACCCAGATGATCACACTGCACGTGGTGAGCCTCACTTCAGACATGGAGCAGTAATAACAGTTTTAGTACTTGCAATTAGGGATCCAAGATCAGTCACAATCAAACCACAATTTGAATGGACACAATTAGCAAATCCAAAAGATTCAGTATTTGAAGTTCTATCATTTCCTCAACAAAAACAAAATCTCCTGTCTTATTGTGCATAAAAACATCTAACCCAGAAGTTTAGATCTGTACAAGCAAGTTCTGAAATGTGATTCTTGTATTAGTTTGTCAGTTCATATTTCAGTCTTTTCTTCTATACTCAACAAAAATATAAACGCAACACTTTTGTTTTTGCTCCCATTTTTCCTGAGATGGACCCAAAGATCCAAAATTCACTCCAGATACACAACACTACCATTTCTCTTAAACATTGTTCACAAATCTGTCCAAATGTGTGACAGCGAGCACCTCTGCCCCGCCGAGACAATCCACCCCACCTCACAGGTGCGCCACATCAAGATGCCGATCCGACATCATGACCAGTGCACAGGTGCGCCCCAGACTGCCCACAATAAAAGGCCACCCCGAAATGTGCTTTTTTTTGCTTTATTGGGGGTCTGGGGACTCAGAACCAGTCAGTATCTGATGTGACCACCATTTGCCTTATGCAGTGCAACACATCTTCTTCGCATAGAGTTTATCAGATTGTCAGTTGTGGCCTGTGGAATGTTGGTCCACTCCTCTTCAATGGCTGTGTGAAGTTGCTGGATATTAGTGGGAGCTGGTACACGCTGTCGTATACGCCGGTCAAGCACATCCCAAACATGCTCAATGGGTGACATGTCCGCTGAGTATGCTGGCCATGCAAGAACTGGGACATTTTCAGCTTCCAAGAATTGTGTACAGATCCTTGCAACATGGGGCCGTGCATTATCTTGCTGAAACATGAGGTGATGTTCATGGATGTATGGCACAACAATGGGCCTCAGGATCTCATCACGGTATCTCTGTGCATTCAATGGTTTAGACCTGGTTCAGACCTGGTTTAATCCTGTTTTAGAGGAGGCACGGTTTGAGCACGGATCTGCCATCAGCTTCCACAGGCCACAACTGACAATCTGATAAACTCTATGCGAAGAAGATGTGTTGCACTGCATGAGGCAAATGGTGGTCACATCAGATACTGACTGGTTCTGAGTCCCCAGACCCCCAATAAAGCAAAAAAATGCACATTTCGGGGTGGCCTTTTATTGTGGGCAGTCTGGGGTGCACCTGTGCACTGGTCATGATGTCAGATCGGCATCTTGATGTGGCGCACCTGTGAGGTGGGGTGGATTGTCTCGGCGGGGCAGAGGTGCTCGCTGTCACACCTTTGGACAGATTTGTGAATAATGTTTGAGAGAAATGGTAGTGTTGTGTATCTGGAGTGAATTTTGGATCTTTGGGTCCATCTCAGGAAAAATGGGAGCAAAAACAAAAGTGTTGCGTTTATATTTTTGTTGAGTGTAGATGTGTTGAACTCAATCCTTGTATTAAAACATCAGACACAACTCTCATCAGAATCACAATGCTTGTCAGAAAAATGGCAATTGGATATTTTTCCTGAATTGTGCAGCCCTAGTTGTCATAGTAACAGTAATAAAAATAGTATTGATAGGAAGGGTTTTAGAAGTTGTCATCTGGACTGAATCTGTTTTTGAAATCAAGACATTTGGACTTCCACCTAGAAGTAATTTTCAATCAGATGTTATGCGCCTGAGAAACTCATCATTTATACTGACCTTTGTCAAGTTTCCTTCAGCCCTCTTTTGAACAAACCAAACAAACAAATAACATCTTGATTTCAAAAACAGTGGCTAAGTTTACATGCTCACTAAAATCTGATTATAATCTGATTTCTGAAGATTTAAAATGATTTAATGACATGTAAATGGCAAACTCCGATGTGAGTGATCAGAGGGACTATGATGAGAAAGAAATCAGATGATTTTCTTGTAACTCATAAAATCTGAGTTATAAGACAATTTATTACATTTTGGGTGTGCACTGTCAAATCTTAATTTGTTAGATTATGACAGAATCAATGTCTTGTCAAGGCATTTCTAAAGGAAAAAGTAACACATTTTGTTCCCTCCACAAAATATTGTAATAATTCTGATACGGTGAGATGCATATCATGAACATACCGTACTGAGAGACTTGGATCTGTTACATCTTTTTTTGAACTCCCTTTCCATTCGTTTGTTCAGCCATCAGAGCGAGCCTACAATCATCCGGGCTTTGTGCTGCACCTGGTTTTGGTGGACAATGAGATCAAGTTTGAGCCTGAGTTTGAGATGTTTGAGGAGGTTCTTCTGAACGTGTTTGACTTGATGCTGCGATCTGCTGCTGTGGTGCCTAGAGTGGAGACGAAGCTCTACAGCAACTATGTAAGTGAGAAAGATACCAAGGAGACACAAGGAGCAAGGGTTTATATCAAAATACAAAATCAGAAGAAAAAAAATAAAACACAGGATTGTAATGTAGACTTTGTAAAAATATATGTTGTATCTTCCTATGTTTGCTTCAGCTCCTCAGTATAAAAAAAAAACAAAACAAAACTCCCATTCCTCCACTTACTTTTGTTAGGAAATACCATGTTAGCATTAATGGAGATTTTAGCTTTTATTCACTAGGGATGTAACAATTATTGTGGCATCGTATTTGCCTGGTTTACACCAGACCATATCACAAGTGAGATGTGGTCTGGGAGCACCTTCTGAATATCTCGTAGCGGAGGTGTGGTTTACGATCGCCAACGGCCGTTTATTGGGCATTACGAATGTCTATCATTTGGCGTATACGCAGCCCATAGCCAATCATGTCAGTTGTCAGTTCAAACTACAAGCTTCTGTTTGTCGCGTAGTACACGTCACCGTCTTTCCACTCCTCTCCGCTCTCTGATTGGCTCCCCATATCAGGAGCCCTCGCTTAGCCTAGTTGCCAGGCTGTTCCCAGGTTAGCATCATATCACAATATATCCAATCACAAGCTCCCTTGCTTAAAGGAAAAGTAACGTTTTTTTTAACAATCTGAGCCTTCTTTCGGTAATAAAACAAGTTGTTTTACTCACCCATAGCACTTTGGTGTCATATGGAGCACTTCCAGAGATGTTTTAGATTTGCGGTTAGCCTAGCGCAGTGCTCAATTATTTTCTGTGACGCCCCCCCCTAGGAAGCAGTGTTGTATAGTAACAAAGTAATAATACTTCACTACTGTACTTAAGTACATTTTGGGAGACTTTGTACTTTACTTGAGTTTAAAAAAAAAAGATTACTTTTACTTTTACTTCACTACATTTCCGAATTTAATTGCATACTTTTACTCCGATACATTTTCAATGTGCCGTTTAGTTACTCGTTACAAAAAAAAAACTCTACTGACTGCAAGAAAGTCAGGACATGCCTGGGCTTGTTCGCTACTTGCGCATGACAATCAGCCTACACCTGTTGGTTCTACTCACCCAGGGCCGTATTACCGACCGGGCGAGTGGGGCTGGCGCCCCGGGGCCCATGGATCCAGGGGGCCCAGGGGGGGCCCAACAACAATCCAGATACCGATGTCGATGCTGATTGCGATAGAGGCCTCTATTCTAGGATCTTCTTTAGTTGTACTTCTTTAGTCTATAAGGGTTAACTGAAATGGGCTGGGGGGAGTGACAGCAGTCAGAGGGCCCTCGGCCACAGGACATAGGAACCAGAGGGCCCCTGGGCCATGTCGTACAGCAACCAGAGGGCCCTTAGGCCACGGAGGACGGCAATCAGAGGGCCCCTGGGCCACGGGGGATGGCAAAGGGCCCCTGAACCACGGGATATGGCAACCAGAGGGCCCCTGGGCCACGGGGGACGGCAATCAGAGGGCCCCTGGGCCACGGGGACGGCTATCAAAGGGCCCCTGAGCCACGGGATATGGCAACCAGAGGGCCCCTGGGCCACGGGAAACGGCAATCAAAGGGCTTCTGGGCCATACGGTACATCGACTAGTGGGCCCCTTGGCACGGCAATCAAAGGGCCCCTGTGCCACAGGGTATGGCAAGCAGAGGGCCCCTGGGCCATGGGGGACGACAACCAGAGGGCCCCTAGGCCACGGGATATGGCAACCAGAGGGCCCCTGAGCCATGCTGTATGGCAATCAGAGGGCCCCTGTGTCACGTGGTACGGCAATCAAAGGGCCCCTGGGCTATGCGGTACGACGACTAGAGCGTCTAGGGGGACAGTAATCAAAGGGCCCCTGAACCACGGGATATGGCAACCATAGGGCCCCTGGGCCACAGGAAACGGCAATCAAAGGGCCCCTGGGCTATGCGGTACGGCGACTAGAGCGCCTAGGGGGACAGCAATCAAAGGGCCCCTGGGCTACAGGATATGGCAACCAGATGGTCCCTGGGCCATGCAGTACGAAAACCAGAGGGCCCCTGGGCCACAGAATATGGCAACCAGAGGGCCCCTAAGCCATGATGTATGGCAACCAGAGGGCCCCTGGGGCATGGGGGACGACAACCAGAGGATCCCTGGGCCATGAGGAACGGCAGCCATTGTAAGAGAAAAACCAATATGGATTTTCCAGTGGACTCAGTCCTGCTAAAAATCACAGAAAGTCGCAATTGGCTCTCTGAAAAGTCGCTTAAAGTCACCAGATGACATCATGACATTACGTATGATGTCACAGCACCATGCACGCAATGCCAATCTCTAGAAAACGTGTGGGGACGGTTATGTCTGTAGTAGAAGAAGACAGTGCTAGCGGATTTTTACAGATCAGAGCTAATCTGCAGCACTGATTCACCGTTAGAAATGCTTCTGACAGCGGCGCAAAGCTACAGTTATGTTGAGAACAATGATTTTTGTCACTTTAAAGACGAGCAGCCAGATTCACCAAAAGGTTGCGAAAGTTGCTAAATGTTTTTTTGTCGCTAGGGACGCCCACAAGTGCGGACGTTTTTCCTTTCCCACAAGCCTGCAGTTACAGAAGCCTAACATCAACATAAATACGGCAACACAGCTTCTCAGTTCTCTTCGTGATTTTGTGGCAGCACAGAGAGACAATTTTGCCCATTTTGAAAGATCAGCCTTAAGTGTTACTGATTCAGTCTCCCAAGACTACAGACATGATCTCCAGCGCACAAAGAAGCGCAAACATATGGCTGATGAAAGTGCAGAGCCAGATGTTAAATTAGGTGGAAAAGAAAAGTTTCGAATTGAAACGTTCAATGTTCTAATTGACAAGCTTGTGTCCTGTCTTGACCATCGGTTAACTGCATACACACACTTGACCAATCTTTTTCATGTTCTTTTCATGCCTGATAATATGTCAATCAGTGAGCTCACTTCAAGGGCCGAAGCACTTGCTGCAGCATATCCCACTGATCTAACCATGAGCCTGGCAGATGAACTTGTTCAATTCAAATCATTCATTCCAAAAGAACAAAGATGCCCAAATACAATGCTAAAGACCGTGGTAAATTTGGATTTGCAGTCCACTTTTCCAAGTCTTTACATCGCACTTCGACTGTTCTTGACTCTGCCAATTACGAACTGTGAAGGGGAACGGTCATTCTCCAGAATGGCTCGAATAAAAAATGAGCTCAGGATGAAAATGACCCAAAATCGTCTGAACTCCCTCTCACTTCTTGCAATTGAATCACAGTTTGTGCAACAGCTGAACTTTGATGAGTTGGTAGATGATTTTGCACGAAGGAAGAGCAGAAAGAGACTTTTGTAGGGGAGTGTGTGTCGGGGGGTTGGGTTGGTATGGGCTCGGAGCGGGAGGGGGGGAGGGGGGGCCCTTGCAATCTCCTTGCCCCGGGGCCCAGACCCACCTTAATCCGGGCCTGTACTCACCCATGGTAGTTTTGTGTCATTTGAAGCACTGCTGAAGATATTGGGTTTGGTGATATCCATGAAACGCCTTCCTATGGGCAATTAAATGCAGGCACAAAGTACGTTATTTGTAATTTATTAATTACGGTATGGAGGCACTAATGTGTAGTGAATGTTCTTGTTTGAAAACATCCAGGTTATATACAATTTTTGCCAGTCCGAATGAATGAATGAATGGATGGCAGCCACTCCAGTCAGGTGCCAGTTGATGACGTCAGGAGCACCTGCCTTCACCAGACTTACAAAAATTGTATTCCCCACACAACCCACATGTTTTAAAACAAGAACATTTACTACACGTCATTAGTGCTACCGTACCATAATTATTAAATTACAAATAACATATTTTGTGCCTGCATTTACTTTCTCATAGGACGGCGTTTCATGGATATCACCAAACCCAATATCTTCGACAGTGCTCCATATGACACAAAACTACCATGGGTGAGCCCAACATGGTGTTTTACAGTAGAATTAAGGGCCCAATTGGAAAAAACCCTCTTCCTCCAAAAACACTCCTTCAATGGTGTTGTGTACCTTATTTTTTTCTTTTTTTTCCACAAAAAAAAACAACAAAGGTTTCGGGGGGAAGGGGGTAGGCGAACATTAAAAAATATTAAATTCAGACTGCCTTTGCTTGATACTTTTACTTGTACTTTTAATTACTTACTTTACCCGGCCCCGGATAAGCGGAAGAAAATGGATGGATGGATGGATGGATGGAGTATATTTATTTTTACATTACTTGTCATACTTAAGTACAAGAAGTTCCAGATACTTTAAGACTTTTACTCAAGTAACATTTCAGTCAGTGACTTCGACTTTTACCAAAGTCATTTTTGGGAGGGGTACCTATACTTTTACTTGAGTTTGATTTTCCAGTACTTTATACAACACTGCTAGGAAGAAGAAAATATTTCACGCCCCCCTTCCTGCGCGCGACTATAAATAGTATTATTTGTCTAGAAAATTGTTATTAGAACACCATTGTATCCTTTTATTAACATTATAAACAAAAAAAAAGAAAGAAACTTCCAACAAAGACTGCACTGAGGACTCAAATATTAATGTGTTTTTAATGCAGCTTTGCGCACATTTGTTTACGTTTTACAGAAATGAAACTTAAAACCACCTCATTTGCATAAGCTAAAAGCACTGAAAAAAAAAAGCTCTCTCCTTGTGCCACTGATGCGTCAGCTTCTGTTGGACTAAAGGACACGACTCAGTGGAATATATGTTTTTTCTGTGACAGAGGATGTTCTGTTAATGGTGAGACTGTGCGTAAATCGCATGTGAGAACGCCACTGCCAACTACTGTTGTTGATGTGCAATTACACTTAGTTCTAGTACAGTACAGCAAAAAAACATGTTTCCCAGGGTCATACGCGCCCCCCCTGGCATCACGCCACGCCCCCCCAGGGGGGCCCGTCCCACTATTTGAGAAGCACTGGCCTAGCGCAACTTCTAGCCATAGCTCGGGGCATATAATATATTCCCCAAGCATGTAATATGCCCCGTGCAGGCTCCAAATAGCACAAACTTTAGCACTTTTCAAATCATAGAAGCCCGATATCTTAGTCTACGATTGCGTTTGAAGCAAAAGTGGCCTGTAATCCGAGATTTATCCATAGTTTACAGCTTTGCGTTTCATGTTTGGGTCCCGGGAGCTGAGAGCACAGTCCGCACATGCGCACTGGCCTCCTCATCTACTCGAATCTATGGCTAAATCTCGGATTACAGGCCACTTTTGCTTCAAACGAAATCGTAGATTAAGATATCGGGCTACTATGATTTGAAAAGTGCTAAAGTTTATGTTATTTGGAGACCGCAAAGTAATGCCCCGAGCACTCAAGTTAATAGTATCAAGTTGATACGCTACAACATAACTTCTACGAAACTGTAGTAAAACTACTTGTTTTATTGCCGAAAGAAGGCTCAGATTGTAAAAAAAACGTTACTTTTCCTTTAAAGTGCTTAGTTCTTTGGATTAGGACTGTAATGATTCACACCAAAGTCATTTGAAGGCATTTTAAAAGGAAAAAGCATTTGAGCAATCCTGTTTAAATTGTGATAATATCCTACCGTGAGATTTGTCCCATCATGAGTCACATCCTGTTACGTCCAGCATTTAGTTGTCTGTAGCTTGTCTTTTATGGAGGACGACAAATACATTTAAAATATGTTTTTCCAATTGTCCATGTGGATCAACAGGATTTGTGTAAGTGTAGCTCACTGTGATGTCATGTGTCTTGTGTGTCAGCCAGTGCCCCCTGATGGCAACAGCACTCTGAGCCCTGTGATCCTGCCTGAGGTCGTGGAGGCCCATTGTAAGCAGGTTGTCCGAGTGCTCAGAGAGGAGAGCCTCAAACCCAGAGAGTACCTCAGAAACTTCGATCAATACGCCCCTTTAGTGAGCACCCAGGCGCAGGACCATGTCAGACACTTCCTGTCAGAGCCACACAGCTTCCAGGAGATCATGGTGGAGGTGGTGCACTACCAGCAGCTCATAGATCAGATCCGGTACACGCCGTATCAGGTAATACTGAGCTTTGGTATTAAAGCACATCTATGCATGTTTCAGCAATCTTAATTGCTTATTTTCAAGGCGCCATATTGCGATCAGTCCCCATTTTCACCACCACCAGCATACAAGTAGTGCTCTCTAGGTATTTTATTCTCCAGTTTGATTTTCTTAATCAGTGGTACACCCAGTATTTGTCAGCACTGCATAGTAATTTTGGTACAAATGTAAAATATCCACAGCTTGCTAGTGTGATCTGTAGCTATCCATCAAAGGTGCGGACTCCTATACCAGTTTTCTTACATGAGAGTCAGTGGACTTCTTTTATTATGTTTAAGATGAATATTGCGAATTAAAATGTCCAAATTATAACATAATAATCCACGGGTGTCATAATAATAATAATAATAAATAATAATCCGACAACCTATCCGTGACTGCTCTGACCTCCCCACCTTTAAAAAAATGCTCAAGACTCACCTTTTTTTTTCTTTATTAGTTTATTTGACAGGGACAAAAAAACATTAAAGATGCTTTACACCAGATTATAGCTGAAGCTATTTTCCATCTGTAGTCCCTGAGCAGGTGAGAAATACAATATAAAACGTAAACAATATAATCAATACACACTCACACACTACAAATTACCAATTATTACACAATAAAATATTACAATAAAATCTCACTCAGATTATAACATAGCAGTTATCATTCTTAATGCTGACACTGCTGATTCTCTAATAATAATTTCTTAACATTAAATAAAAAGTTTTTCATATCAGAGGAAAGTTTCAAACTTTGTGGCAATTTATTCCATTCTTTGATGGCTTTGAAAGAAAAAGCTGTTTGTGCAAAGGCCAAGCTCCGTTTAGGTCGTCTGCAGTCACCTGGAGGTCCTGGCTGTTTGTTCAGAGCTGTACACATTTTTTCAATGGAGGAGGCGCTGTGTTATTTACGATTTTAAAGACTAATCGCACATTTGAATAGGTGATTAAATTGTCAAAGTTTAGCATTTTATGTTGTGCAAATATTGGACAATGATGATATCGCAGTGGCTTTTTGTCCAGTATCTTAACAGCCTGATTATATAAGGACTTTAAGGGTTTTGTTGTTGTCTCACATACTTGAGACCAACAAGTTATACAATAATTAATATGTGAGGTAATCATTGCATCCAGATTTTTAAAACTGCTTTTAATGTTTCTTAATGTTTAATGTTTTTCTGATTGTTTATTGTTTTGTTACTTGTTTTATTACTGATTTTACCTCTTGTACAGCGTCTTTGAGTGTCTTGAAAAGCGCTTTATAAATAAAATGTATTATTATTATTATTATAATTAATAACTGTGCAATTCGAGAGCTCTGGAAGCTATGCGGAAACCAACTACTGCCTGAGATTAAATGCTGGAAAAACTGGAGCTGCGATGGGGAAGGATGTAAAGTGACCGTGACGTGGAGGGTCTTCTCCCCTGACGGAGGAGCTGGACCATCACTGGACTGGGGTTGTGCGTGCTGGCACGGATAGTTGTCAGAGGTGACCATGATAACGTTAATGTGTGTGCTTCAGCATATGTGTGGAAGGCAAGCGTGGGAACCTGCAGGTGAAGGAAACACATTTCGAATTGTTGAATTATGAAATGAGGGTCAGATGGCTGAGGGATGAGGGTCGGAAGGATGGGGATGGGGGGGTTGAAGGGATGAGGGTCGAAGGGATGAGGGGGGAAGAGAGGGAGAGAGACCTGTCGTGGGTTGGGAGAGAGGGGCAGAGAGAGAGAGAGGGGCGCAAAGATGGAAACCCATCGTGGGTCAGAAGAGAGGCAGAGAGAGAGGCAGGGAAGGAGACCCGTCGTGGGCCACCGGGCAAGCCGTCGTGGGCCGCTGGGAGACCAGTCATGGGCGGCCGGGCGAGCCATCGTGAGGGCTGCCGAGCGAACCGTCATGGGCCGTTTTGAGGGCTGCTGGGAGACCTGTCATGGGCCGTTGTGAGAGCCGTCGTGAGAGCCGGAGTGGGTTGGGAGACCCATCGTGGGTCAAGAGGGAGACCCATTGAGGGTCAGGAGACATGGAGACCCGTCGTGGGTCGGTCGGCTCAGAACCTGTGGGGAGGCCAAGGATCTGAGGGTCGGCTGAGGACCTGATGGTGGAGGTGCGTACTGGGGATGGACTACTGCGGGTTGGACGCTGGACAGATGAGAGCAGGCGAATTTGGAGACATTATTAGTCATCGCAACATGAGAGCAGAGAATGATGAAAGATTGTGATGACGTAGCATGAGCAGGGGAGGTGAGGACGAGATGGCGAGAGCATCGCTGAGGGCGCATATACAGTAAGGATAGAATGCTGGAGATGTTTTGAGCTGACATTAATGGCAGGATTCTTGATCGGGTAAGAGGTGTTGAGCTGAGATGATGCAACCCGCGGTGAGGTCAGAGCTGAGGCTGGATAGTGTGACACATGGTTACAACGGCTTAAGCTAGCTTGTAATGAATGACATGAGCCACACGAGCTATAATAGCAGCAAGGGGCAGAGTTGATGGCGAGCAGGTGTATTGACAGCTAACGTACGTCGAAATTGCATGAGCAGCACAAGCTGGAATAGTGAGCGACTTGAGTCGACAGGTGCTGAATATCAAAATAGCAGAGAGTGGGTATAGAGTCTGCTTAGCATGTGTTGGAATTGCGTGAGCTAGAATGGGCAGATACGAGTCGGTAGGAGAGGTCGAATACGGAGATGGCGTAGTGTGCTGATGTACAGGTGGGTTAAGCGATCAAATGCATTGGTATGACATTTCGGAGTGCGAACGAGAATAGTGTGAGTGGTCGTGGTGACTTGTTTAGGCTGCAACATAATGAGAAATAACATTTGGATTTTGGGGAAGGGGGTGGAGTGGGGGTGGGGGGAAGGGATAGAGCAAAAGACAGAAACGGAAAGATTGTGAGTAGAGCGCGAGAAGCCATCTAGCTCATGATGACTGAAAAAGAGAAATGTAGAGATGGGGAGATGCATGTGCATGGGGAATTGTGCAGCCTGCGAGACAGGGACAAGAAGAACGAGGCGACCTGATCGAGGTTTAACACAGAGGGAGCAGGCACAGGGGAGAGATGACCTGCTGGAAGCAGGGTGAGATGGGTACGAGGGGATTCAAATGAGACTGTGCAGTAGACAGAAGATATTTACTGGCCACCGGTGGTAATGCTACTTAGCCCCCAGCAGGGGGAGCTATCAGATTGTAGTGAAGGAGAAGTGTGAGTGACGATAGCCATGTCCCAATTCCCAGAGTGCACGGTTCGGAGCGTGGTTTGAAGGGCATGTGCGTCACATCCGGCGCGACGACTGCTGTCCCATTTCTTTTTTGTCCCATGCACAGTTAACACGCGGTCCAAAGACCGCAGTCGTTTCCATGGAAATCGGGGCGTGGACAAAGCGCGTGAAAATGCACGCTTTGCGCACTCATATATCCCAGCATGCACCAGCCATGTCGCATTTCGCAGACGGCCATGCGATCCGCGGACTGCACTCAGGGCTGAGCAAGTATGCACAGACTTGACTGCAGTCTGAGCCCCCTTAAAACCACGCTCCAACCGTGCACTTTGGGAATTGGGACATGGCTGATGTCTGTTGCTGCGTGCGGGAAACATGACGGGAACCCAGATGCTCCTTCGTCTCGTTCCAGAGCGTCTATAGCCGTGTCTCAATTCCCATTGTGCACAGTTTGAAGTGTGGTTTTAAGGGCACTCCATGGACCGCATGGGCGTCGGCGAAATGGGACAGGTCCCGCAACTAAAAGATGCAGCCGCCGCGTCCATTTTCTCCCGTAGAAGAAATAGTGCTCGCTGCATGCTGGGATATACAGTAGTAGCCATTGTTTTTTTCCCACGTTTCTGTGACTGCTCCTTGATTCGTCCGTGACTGGTCTGTGCAGATAATAGCTGTGTCCCAATTCCCAGAGTGCACGGTTCAGAGCATGGTTTGAAGAGGGCTCAGACTGCAGTCAAGGCGGTGCACACTTGCTCAGCCCTGACTGCAATCTGCGGACTGCATGGCCGTCTGCGAAATGGGACAGGTCTCACAACTACGGGAAACAGCCGCCGACTCCATTTTCTCCCGTAGAAGAAGTAGCGCGCGGTGCATGCTGGGATATATGAGTGCGCGAACGTGCATTTTCACACGCTTGGTCCATGCCCCGATTTCCATGGAAACGACTGTGGTCTTCGGACCGCATGTTAACTGCGCATGGGACAAAAAAGAAATGGGACAGCAGTCGTCTCACCGGATGTGACGCACATGCCCTTCAAACCACGCTCCGAACCGTGCACTCTGGGAATTGGGACACGGCTAATGTATCCCCCGCAATGACATAAGCTGTTTCCCAATTCAGCAAGTGCACGGTTCGGAGTGTGGTCTCAGTCTGCAGTCGAGGCGGTGCATACTCGCTGAGCCCTGAGTGTAGTCCGTGGATCACATGGGCGTCTGCGAAATGGAACAAGTCCCGCCTCAGCTTAATGAGCCGGGTGGTCTGCTCCTTGTTCCCTAAAGACAAAAATATTATTCTATTGCGACTAGTAATACCTGGAATTGGGACATGGCCAATGTTCCCCCTAATTTTTAATGTGTCTGAGCAAACACACTAACTCCCTGAGCGCTCCTTGGATCCCTGTGCGCGACATCCGAAATGCACCCACCCTCGCGTGGCTCGCACTTTGCAGATATTTTTAAAAATGACCCCGCAGCTGAATAAAAAGCGGAGATCCGCTAAAAGCTCTTTCATCCCTGATTTACAGTGCGCTACATAGGTTTTCTTGTGCGCTGAGAATGTGCGAGCAGTGCGCAATTGTGCAGGCGCGCAGCTTAGCGTAAACGTTGGACATGGCGACACTGTAGAATATCCAGCATTACAACAGCAAAGGAAATATAGAAGTGTAAGGGGAAAAGCATGTGAACGGTAATACAGGTGCCGTGAACTATGCCGTTACGGCTACTGTCACACATGTTTAGCGTAGTTTATGAAGAGTTTCATGTAGCATAGTTGGCGGCACGGTGGCTGAGTGGGTAGCGCTCACGCTTCACAGCAACCACAAGTGAACCAGTACACACATTTTATAGTGAAGTCGCAACTGTCACATGGCGATGACGCTGGCGAGTCCATTTGTAGTCATATATCCTGCCTCGCTGTGCATGCTGGGGCTTTTAAGTGTGCGAAGCGTGCATGTTTGCATGCTTGGTCCACGCCCCGATTTCCATGGAAACAACTGCGCTGTTCAGACCACGTCTTAACTGTGCAGGGGACAAAAACCGAATTGAACGGCGGTTGTCGCGCCGGATGACGCACATCCCCCTCCAAGGACGCTCAGAACCGTGCACTCGCTGAATTGGGAAACGGCTATAGTCAACGCAGCCCTGAATGGTGCTTAGCAGCCTGTGTGAAAACCAGTTGCACTCCCTCATTTTTCCACAGGGAGGAGCAGTGATTGTCTCTTGGCCCATTGAAAAACCTCCTGATAGCCCCTGCAAGTTCTCCCATTTAGATTACTGCATTTAATGATTACTTAAGAAAAGCGTTGATAGCGGTTGATTGTCTTCGGTGCCTATATAATATATAGGCACCTATATAATATATAGCCACCATATATATAGGTATTGCTAAAATGTCACCGTTACACTTCATTGACTGTAGGCTTTGTTTTTTTGTGAGAGAAGCGCCATCTCATGGCGATACCCGGAATCGCATGAGTGGGCGTGTTTAGAATTACAGTAGGAGAGGCCTTGGCTAGCGGCCGCATGGCTTTCAGCTGGAAACAGCATGGCATGCGTTTGGAATGGGAAAAAATCTGTGGCTCCTACTGTATGAGTGCGCGTAGTGTGCATAGATGCACAGTTGGTTCATGCCCCGATTTCCATGGAAACGACTGCGGTTTTCAGGGTTCATTTTAAGTGTGCATGGAACAAAAAAGAAATGGGGCAGCAGTTGTCGCGCCGGAAGTGACATATGTGCCCTTAAAACCACACTCTGAACTGTGCACACTGGGAATTGAGATACAGCTTATGTTACATTCTTGATCTAAACTGTTGAAGGTCCTGTCTTGGTGTGTCAGCCTGAAGGGTCATGGCGGGTGCTGGGCAGTACCGAATGCCGTGGGTGCTGGAGGCCGGGCTGCGCCGAGCACCGTGGTTGCCGGTTAACCGAGACAAACTGGAATGATGGGATAAGCGGCTACAAATAGCTTCCGGGAAATTAGAGGTGTAGTTACGGTGAGCTGTGGTTTGCTGGAGAGGAGGAGAAGGCGGTTGAGGTGTGGTCCTGCTCCTGAATCTCAGTTAATCATATTAACTCGACTAATAATAATAATAATGCATCAGTTTTATATAGCGCTTTTCTTCTTTACTCATCATTATTCATTCATTCAACACTCGAAGGTGGTAAGCTACTATTGTAGCCACAGCTGCCCTGGGACAGAAGTGAGGCTGCCAATCTGCGCCATCGGCCCATCCGGCCACCACCATCGCTCACGCACACACCACTTTCATACTAGGCAATGTGGGTGAAGTGCCTTGCCTAAGGACACAACAACAGTTTTTTGCGACTGGCGCCCCACTGTGGCACCTGATTTTCCCAGTGGTCTCCCATCCAAATACTAATAAGGCCCGGCCTTGCTTATCTTTTGAGACAGGATCAGGTAGGGTTGGGCGGTATACTGGTTCATACCGAATACTGGTGTTGTTTTTTTTTATGATGATATGAATTTTTCATTTACCGCAATACCTGTGAGTGTGAGCGTACAGAACGTTGGGAACACAGAGCGGTGGAACGTTGCGCGGGGGGGCTGTTTTGCAATGGTATGAGAGCGGTGAAAGCACAAGCCGTGTCCCAATTCGAGGGCTGCAGCCTCCACTGCCACTTTTTTTGCCACTCCAAAAGCTGCAAAAGCTGCAGCCCTCGAACTAGCCTCCGTGGACTGCAAGGCCGTTCCCGAAATGGGACAGGTCCAGCCCACTGAGCCGAGACACGTGGCTAGCGCTAATGCTAACAATACGCACCAGGCAAATTACGCACACGGATCAATAACCCTCGAATTGGGACACGGCTACAGTGTGTGTTGAGCGGTGAACATTCACTAGCTAGGACCACGCCATGAACATAATACAGTGAAGCGTGAAGAATCCCTCAGTCGTCCAGGTAGAATCCATGATAAAAGGAGAAATTCAATTTGTCAACTGGACAAAGTTTATTTGGTCGAAAACGTTTCGCCGCTCATCCGAGAGGCTTCGTCAGTTCTGGTTAGAGTGCTGGTTAGACACTGCTTATATCTAGCTGCAGGGAGGAGCTAACTATACTGAAATTATTGTGAAACTATCTCAACTATTACTATTTGTTTTTGAGTTCCTGTCTTTTGTTTTTCCAATTACTCTGGCGTCTAGTTTAGCATACCTATTCAACCCCTAATGACTGTCTCCACACCTCTGACTCTGGCATGTCTGCCCTATTTTTTCTTTTGTTTTGTTTTGTTTTCGGTTTGAGAATGGAATTATAAATGGGAGATAAGTTATGTCTGACTCCCCCATTTCTGTTTAAAGAAGGATTCTCTTTTTTGACAAAAATCGCCTCTTTAACTCCCCTCTGGTTTGAGAGGGGAGTTAAAGAGGCGAAACGTTTTCGACCAAATAAACTTTGTCCAGTTGACAAATTGAATTTCTCCTTTTATCATAATACAGTGAAGATATTTATTATTGAATGATAGTGGATGTCTGGGTGAATAGGTGGTGATGGCTGGGTTGAGACAATGGGTGGGGGCTCCATCTCAATCTTCGATTGGCTCAGCGGAACGGGACCCCCCCTTTAGGAGATGTCTTATGGCTGAAAGACAAACGAGATAGAGGTGGGGGGGAGGGGTCGAGTTAACCGAGACGAACTGGAATGAAGGGATGAGCGGCTATAAATAGCTCCGGGAAATTAGAGGTGTGGATATGGTGAACTGTGATTCGCTGGTGAGGAGGAGAAGGTGGTTGAGGCGGGTCCTGCTCCTGAATTTCAGTTCATCACATTAACTCCATATATGGACATTGTTGTTAGAAACAGAGGAACTTATACCAAAAAGAGGAGACGTGTCAGTTTGGTGGAAGTACTTCGGCTTTAAAAAATCTGGCGCTCATCAAGCAACCGTATCTGTAAATGTCGTCGGGCTAAAGTTGTAGCCGCAAGAGGTAACACAAGCAATTTGCTTCACCACCTCCGTCACAAACATGTCTTGGAATATGAAGAATGCACGAAACTAAGATCGTAACCTTCAAGTTGGCACTGCAACACAAAACGCGACTCAGACGTCACTCAAAGACGCTTTTGCTAAGGGGACTGCCTACGACAAGAAAAGCAAACAGTGGAACGATTCAGATTTCAAGTATTTATTGTCATTGCACAAGAAAGAACAACGAAGATGTGTTTGGAGCATCCACATACGTAGTTGAAAAATGCGAAATAGTAAAGTGCAAACCCAGTGAAATAAATACCCCTCAAATAACCTCTAAATAACCCCAGTGTAAACATTTGTATCATTTTGAAAAATACCGTGATATCAATTTTTGGTCATACTGCCCAGCTCTAGGATCAGCTGCTATGATACGTTTGGGTACATACAGTATACAGGAAATACAGACACAAAACCAACACAATTAGTTTTGTGTTGTTTGATGTATATGTCATTGTATATGTCACAACTACCTTTATCTTTTAGCATGCACATGTCTAATGAGGAAGTATGCGTCTCATTTCACATTAATAGAGGCGACTAACCAATTATAATTCATGCTTGTAGTATTGTCATAAACATACAGAAGTAGGCAGAGGTAATAAGTGTTATTCAGTAAAATAAGAATTCAAATATGTCTTATGCTTGCACTACCGTAGTCTCAGTATAAGCCTGTGGGAAACACTGTACATACCTCCCTTAGTTTCCTTCTTTAGACCTGGTGTGATTGCAGGTAGAGCGTCTGGGGCTATTTGAGGTCCAGTCTCACAAACTGATCCAGAGTCTGACCAAGAGAGCTCAGGATCTGCAGCACAAACTGGTTGAGAGGATGTTACATGACCACCAGAACATCAACAAACAGTAAGGCGTCTGCTTACTCGCTCACTGATACTCTGCAGCAATCATCAACATTCCCTGGGGGTGTAATGCTAACTAGAAGCACTGCTCTGTTATTTTTTATTCAAGTTGGACCTTAATTAATAGTTATTAAAACGTAAGCATATTTGTACTGTTAAACAAAAAACTTAAAGGAAAATTAACGCTTTTTTATAATCTGAGCCTTCTTTCGGCAATAAAACAAGTTGTTTTACTCACCCATAGCACTTTGGTGTCACTTGGAGCAGTTTCTTAGAAGTTAGGTTCAGCCGTTCTGTTCTACTAATGATCCCGTATCCGTTAGCGTGAGTGCTCGGGGCATTACTTTGCGGTCTCCAAATAACACAAACTTTAGCACTTTTCAAATCACAGAAGATCGCTGTGTCAGCGTAGACTTTTAGTGGATTCCAAAACGGCCTGAAACCCGATATCACAACAGAAAAGTAAAGTTCAGAGCGGTGTTAGCTTCTTTCGGACTAGCCTTGTTTACAAAACAGCTGAGTTCACGCATGCGCACTGTCCTCTCTGATGACGTCATCAAATGAAACTATAGCTGCATATCGGGTTTCAGGCCGTTTTGGAATCCACTAAAAGTATTATTAGTGGATTAGTGGAAAGTTATTATTATTATTAAGCGATTAAGTGATTGAGTGGTTGAGTGAGAGTGAATATTTGTAATTGACTGGTTATTGATTGTGGGTGAATGTTTGTAATTGACTGGTTATTGATTGTGGGTGAATGTTTGTAATTGACTGGTTATTGATTGTGGGTGAATGTTTGTAATTGAGTTGTCTTAAGTAATGCATGTTTTAGAATGATGAATTTTAACTGAAGTAATGTACTTTTTAGAATGATGAATTTTAACTTTGTAATGTGATTTTTTGTTATGTAGAAATGACACCTAACATCTGTCAAGGGACTACGGATGAAAATTAGCCGTTTGGCTAACTCTGGCATATTTACATGCAAATGTTGATTAATATGCACTGTCCCTGAAATAAACAAATAAATAAAATAAATAAAAGTCTACGCTGACACAGCGATCTTCTGTGATTTGAAGTGCTAAAGTTTGTGTTATTTGGAGACCGCAAAGTAGTGCCCTGAGCACTCACGCTAACGGATACGGGATCATTAGTAGAACAGAACGGCTACAACATAACTTCTAAGAAACTGCTCCAATTGACACCAAAGTGCTATGGGTGAGTAAAACTACTTGTTTTATTGCCGAAAGAAGGCTCAGATTGTTAAAAAAAACGTTAATTTTCCTTTAAATAACTCAACAGTCCCAAGCTTGCTACTATTAGCCAGCGGTTTTTCAGTTAGTCACTCTCACCTTTTTGTGTAAAATCAAACACGTAAACAGGACCATGAACTCCCGCATTCATCACAGGCTCTTGAAAATGTGTTGTTTAAATCCATTTTGTATTTTTCTTTAGTGTTCAGATCATCTAAAAACTTGTGTATACTAACGTGTGCATTGTCACCATGGAAACTGCTAAACATTCCATCATAGAAATACATGCAGAACAGCCACAGCACGATGTCACTGCAAAGTATCAATAGACATTTATATTCTATTGCTATGATAATGTTTCGGTAGATTAGAACAGCAGACCATGGGGCCTTTAGACTTGAATGAGCATTTTCACTGCTGTGGGTCTGAACTTGTGTCCTTCAGATTGTGTGTGGAGTTTGAGAAGATCACAGAGATGGCCCTAAGCAATCCTTCAGACACTCAGAAGCTCATGGAACTCAAGGTGGTGCATTCACATTAGTTTGTTTATGGAAAGCCCTATGGAAAGACCTACCCTTGTTTTTAGAGTTTGTGTGTATTACAGGCTATTATGATTCTCTAATTTTTGCTTAAAGGGATAGTTCGGGTTTTTTGATGTGAATCTATATGACATCACCTTCAGCAGTGTCGTGCATTAACAATGACTTATCCCTGACAGTGTCCTGTGAGCCCGGTTCTGGTGCTGACGAAAGTAGGTCCGGCAAGTTAGCCAGGACAGTTAAAAAAGCTTGTTTTTCTTCTCAAAACAATATTTGTCCAAAAAGTGATATATTTGAGTCACAAAAAGTCAGAAGTCATAATTGATTGGTGCTATTTTCTCTCAATTCACTGCAAATCACTGCATGCCTATTATTATTATTATTAGCCTGTTCACTTGTAAACCCCACCTTGCTTGGACTCCTCCCTACTCACTGATCCAAACATTGCAGCAGACTTTAGCTGCTCCATCCGCCGTACCTTCGATGCCCTGGCCCTGGACAAAGTGACCGACTGGACGACCTTTAAGGAGGGCATCATTCAGTCAGCTCACAATGTCCTCGGATGCTCATGACCTTCCCCGAAAAAGCCCTAGATATCGGAGAGGACACTTGACATCATCGACCGCTGGCGCGAGGCCCGACTCCGGGGTGACCTGTTGGAGTACCGGTGGCTGAACCACCTGCGCAATGTGGCTATAGGCGAGGACCGTGAGAGGTTCTGGAAGGCAGAAGCGGAACACCTAGAGTCTGCGGCCAACAACAACAACATGAGCCGGGTCTTTAGACTGCTGCGCCAAGCCTGTAATGGTCCACGCATCAGGACAGCCCTGGAGAAAGATTCTGATGGCCACCTCTTAACAACTGAAGCAACCTGCCTCGAATGCTGGAAAGAGCACTTCAGCCTCCTCCTGCAGCACGGCTCCATCCCAGCTGATTTCATCACCCCAGCCGCTGCAAATGTTGCATCCACCAGCAACGCTTGCAGCACAGACCCTGTCACCCCAGAGGAAGTCAGAGCTGCTCTGAATAAAATCAACAACAGGAAGGCCCCCGGCATCTGCGTGCACCATAACTGCTGAGATGCTGAAATTTGGTGTTGATGGCGTTGTCGAGTGGCTCACCCACATATTCAACCAGGTGTGGGAGACAGAGAGGCTTCCCAGCGACTGGACCAGAGGGGTCATCCTACCCTTCTGGAAATGCAAGGGTGACAGGCTAGACTGCTGCAACCGCAGAGGCATTACCCTTCTCTCCATCCCCGGCAAGCTCTTCACCAGGATCTTGCTTACCCGTGCTCTCCCAGCCATCAGGAGCAGCTGCCATCCCCAGCAGGCTGGCTTCATGCCTACTCCCACTCCACAACAGACCACATCTCCGCCGTTCGTCTGCTGATAGAGAAGACCTATGAATTACGCAAAGACCGACATCTATACATCGGGTTCATAGATTTGAAGGCTGCCTTTGACACCGTCTGCCATGCTTCACTGTGGAGTATCCTACAGGCCCTTGGAGCACCACCCAAGATCGTCGCCCTACTCAAGTTGCTTTATAGCAATGCACAGAGCTGTGTCCGTGTTAACGGCAGAGACTCTGACTGGTTTTCTATCTCCAATGGCGTCCATCAGGGCTGTGGCTGCTCCTGACCTCTTCAACTGCATCATTGACCATCTGATGCTCAAGGTCTGTGAGCGTGTCCCCGGAGTGTCCTTTGGCGACTACCACCTGACTGACCTGGAGTGCGCTGATGACACCATTCTGCTCAGGATATCCTACAGCCAGCTGAGAGACGCACTGGGCATATTCAGTGAAGAGGCAGGGAAGCTTGGCCTCCAAGTGAGCTGGGCAAAGACCGAATGTATGTATGTCGGTAGAAAAGCCCTGGCAGCATCAGCCCTGCAGTCTCTCTTGAAACCACTCTGGCGGCATTCTACCATCTCACGCACGACAAAGCTCCGGATATATAATTCTGCCGTACTCTCCATCCTGCTGTACGGCTCGGAGACATGGCCCCTGAACAAGACTCTGGCTGCCAGAGTAGATGGTTTCGATAGCAGAGCTCTTTGCACCATCGAAAATATCAGGTGGCCCCAGCGAGTTTCCAACCAGGTGCTCAGAGCTCACACACGCCAGCCCAGAGCATCTTGCCTAGCTGCGCAACGCCGCACCCGCTGGTTCGGTTATGTCCTCCGCCTTCCTGCTGACAGATTTCAGATTTCAGATTTCAAGTATTTATTGTCATTGCACAAGAAAGAACAACGAAAGTGCATTTGGAGCATCCACATACTTAGTTGTAAAGTGCGAAGTAGTAAAGTGCAAACCCAGTGAAAGAAATACCCCTCAATAACCCCTAAATAACCCCAGTGTAAACATTTGTAAACATTTGACATCAGTACAGCAGTATTGGCAGCAGCATCAGGGCATGTAATTAATATTGTCATTAAAGTGCATTAAAGAGCAGGGCCATTCAGATACATGAGAACAGTGACATTATGCAGCAATGCAAAAACCAGTTCAGAACTATTGATTGGCGAGTGTGGTTATTGTCCATGGGAGGGGGGTAGAAAGGGGTGGGGGCAGTATTCAGTACCCTCACAGCTTGTGGGTACAGGCTGACCATCCCACGAGAGCCATCCTCCAGTTTGATCCAAAGGCAGCAGGCTGGAAACGACCACGAGGCAGGCCCCGCACCCGATGGTTTGACGTCATCGCAGGCAACCTCCAACAACTTGGAGTCACCGTGGAGGATGCAGAGCAGGTGGCCCAAGACCGCCAGCACTGGAAAAAACTGGTTCATCTGGTCGGCTCAAAGCCCCCTTCCTTCGCTGGAGCTAAATGATGATGATGATCACTTGTAAACATCGCCACTTACAAGTGAACAGGCTAATAATAATAATAGCCGCTCAGTGATAGGAATCGAGAGAAGCACCAAGCGATTATGACTTCTGACTTTTTCGTGGGCAGCTGTTTTGTGACGCAAATATATCACTTTTTGGACAAATATTGTTTTGAGAAGAAAAACAAGCTTTATTAACTATTCTGGCTAACTTGCCGAACCTACTTTCGTCAGCACCAGAACCGGGCAGAAACTCGGCTCACAGGTACTGTCAGCGATATGTCAGTGTTAATGCATGACTAGGGTGACCATTCGTCCGGATTTCGTCCGGACAGTCCGGTTTTAGAGCTGTCTGTCCGGCCGTCTGTCATGTGTCCTCCTTTTTTACATTTTGTCCTCCATTCGGACCCTCGTCGGCCACCATTGCATAAATCGTCATAAATCCCCACCCATTATTTACACTTGCTACTCTGCGATGTTGTGTCGTATGCAAACATTCTGATCCAGCCTGTCAGCCCCTCGTATTGTCCGCTCTCTATCTGCGCTATCAGCCACTCTTTGAGGTGCAACTTGGCTCCTTCTTCCATCTTCATCGCCTTATTACTGTCCCTTAAAATGTTGTTTTCTTTAGTGCCGTGCGTAACAGGTTTCGCTTACGTTTCCTCTCAATGTAGACAGTTAAAATACGTTACAATATTTACATTACAGCTTTCATAATTGCAAATAATATTTTGGGGATTTTGTGCGAATTACACAAATCCAGGTAGCGAGATCTTACCTCTTAAAAGTGAAATGCAGAACTACTAGTTCTGCATTTCTTCTTTCTTTGCCATGGCATATGATGGCAAAGACTGTGTTTTTTCAGTGAATTAGTGATGATATTGTTTTTTGTTCATATCATCTTGACCATAATTTGCCACATTTTTCTTTTTGATGGGTGTTCCATGTTAATAAATATATGTTGACTTCATACATTATTCATAATCCCCCCCGAGGGAAAAAAAACAACAACAAAAAAAACAAGGTGTCCTCACTTTAGGGCCTTTGTCCTCCTTTTTGGACACAAGTGTCCTCCTTTCCTGTTTCATGCCGGTGGTCACCCTACGCACGACACTGCTGAAGGGGATGCCATACAGATTCACATCAAAAAACCCGAAATATCCCTTTAATGTAGTGGGATAATACCTGTTGTAAATATAAATGATAGTTTTGCTTCAATCAATAAGCAATTTGTAGAGAAAAGTTGGAAAATATGATGGAAATTACAGGAAGTAGAGAGTTCCACATTGATAATTACAGTACAGTAATTACTACAGTAAGAATAATTCTTTCCAAAAGGTTTGCACTACAACACACAAAATATTTTCTTAAATTTTCTTAAATGATATTTCAACAAAATAAACATGTTCTTTTGTCAGATAATATTTTCTGTGTATATTAGAGAAGTTTTGTCCCAGTGTACAACATAAGTACGTAACAGTTATGGAATTCCCTAGTGTGATGTCATAATTTCCAAACAGGAAGTTCAATTTTATACCAAAAAATAAATAAAATGGGGAAAAAATTATGTTTAGCAAAATATAATGGACTTAATTGTGTTTTAGTAAAATGAGTAGACTAACCTGTCACAGATCATAGTTTAGTTTTAGTCCTGGTTTAAGATAAGATAAGATAAGACTTTATCTCACACAGGAGAAATTTGCTTGTCACCTTAGCTCCAGGCAGTTTAGTGCAGAAGAAAGTTAAAGGTCCCATGGCATGAAATTTTCACTTTCTGAGGTTTTTGAACGTTAATGTGAGCTCCCCTACCCTGTTTAGAGCCCCCCCATGGCTAAAAGTTGCGAAATGTCTAAACTGAGCATTTGCGATCCTTTTCTGCGTTACACAAAACCAGTGTTGAAACGGGCGAGTTCGGACAAGGCACCTTATTGACGTCAGATCGGCAAATGCAGCTCCAGCCCCTCCCTCTGTCTCCGCTCAGCGTCCCTGTATATCCCGCCCATAGAGTTTGGACTGTGAATGCGCTACGCAATGCGAAATGCGTTTTTTTATTTACCTGGAGGCACGTCCGAGTGTTTCTAGGCTCGCAAGTCCCTTACCCGACCCTCTGGACCTCTGAAATACCAGTGGTTTAATTTTATTTTCTGTGTAAATATGCTTTTTTTCATTGCAAAGTCTCTCATCTGTCTTCTTGTGTAAAACACGGAAGCGAGCAGATAGCTGCGCCGAGCTGCGCTTCCAGCGGGGGAAACCCGCCCCCCCGCTCCTTAGCCAATCTCTCTGTCCTTCTCATTTGCACTGAAGCAGCAACACCCACAATAAAGCATTTTAGACACATATCTAGCCTCATGAAGACTGTCAGAGTCATATCTCATGCAGTGAGTGTTGATTTTGAAGAAGGATTCATTTACAGTATTAGGGAACCATTAAGGAGCCATATAAAAGCATCAAGAAGTACCATGTCATGGGATCTTTAAAGAAAAAAAAGTGCATGCAGACAAGATAGTAATAATACTAATAAAAATAAGTAAATAAGAGAATATAGAAAAAAAAAGCACATTAAGACTATATAGTGGAGTTATACAGTCTGATAGTGGTGGGGATGAAGGATCTGCGGTAGCGCTCCTTGCACTGAGCGTGCCTCAGACGGCTGCTGAAGGAGCTGCTCAGGTCCTCTACAGTCCGATGCATAGGGCGAGAGGTGTCGTCCATGATGGACGTAAGTTTGGCCAGTATCCTCCTCTCAGCCACCTCCTCTACAGCTAGTCCAGCTAGCTCTGTCCAGCTCTGAAGCCTGTCATGTTGTCTTTACTGAGTCTTGTCACTGCCCACAGTCGTTCTGTATGTAGTTCCTGTGTAAGCTGACCTCTTCTGTTCTGTGGTCAGGCCTATGTGAACAAGGTGCAGTCCACAGAGCTGCCACAGCTGCGTCAGAGGCTGATGGACTCAAACACACAGCTGTGTTTCCTTGTGGACTTTGTGACGCTCTCTCCTCTGCACATGAGGCTCAACACAGAGACCATGGGCTGGCTGGAGCGCATGCCCTCCATGTTCAGGCAGCACCAGCAGATCGTGGCCAAGACAACCAAGCGCTACCAGCACGCCCTCAAGGTCAGAGCCACAGATGCCCCGGGGCAATACCCACCTCTCTCACATATTCGCATTACACTGTCCTGCCAAAGGTACAGCGACACTGCAGACAGGATAGAATGGGTTCAAACTGTGACCCTCTGGTTACAGCATGGCCACTCTAAAGTTGAGGTATACTTTATGGAGCTCAAGAGTGACCTCCTTCCCCTGGTTCCACAAGTACATTTCCCATTCATTTTTCTCATAGACTTCGCAAAAGTGTGAAAGCTCAGGACTAATCAGCTCTGTGGTAACTAATGACCACAAGACCTATCATTTTATTAAAATCTGTTTCTGAAACATTATAAACCGCTGAATTATTATAACATTTTGCTGAATTTTGCATTTTAACCATGCTTTTTGGGCTTAAAACAACCACATTATGGATATTAGTTAGCACATAGTGATGTCTTTGAACTCTTAATATTTGTCTTTTTTTTTTTTTAAGTGTATTGGAAAATGAATGGAAAATTTACCTGTGGAACCAGCGGGTGAAACTGTTTATATCCATTGTCCTCATAGGGAAATATGTCCCCTTCATTTGACCCATCCTACAGTGTCTCTGGGTTAAACCTGTCAGGAACAGTTGGACCCACCTCCAGATCTTGAGCTGGTCTTGGTCAGGACTACCGTAGCTGGAGGTCCAGACATGCTCCATAGTAACGAGGCTCTGAATTGTAAGGAGTAGTAACTGTAGTGATTTTCTCACCTTCTCTGTGTTTTGCAGATGTCCTGTGAGCATTTTGTGAAGGAGCTGGAGACTTATGATGCTCAAATTGTAGAGTTTCCCACTTTTGGAAGTTTGGACAAACTTGATACATACTTGAAGAAGGCCCAAAGTCTGCACCACAAGCTGGAGGTGGCCCTGGAGAAGGTACCATTGCTTCACTGTAGCATAGAGACAGTAGCAGGATGTCATCAACATTTCTATATTTGGGGAAAGTAAACCAGCAGAGGTGATAAGAGTAGCCAAAAATTGTACCCAAGTAAGAGTCACATTACTTCAAAATAATATTACTCAAGTAGTGGTCACAGAGTAAAAAAGTACTACTCTACTAGTAAGAGTAACGTAAAGATGAAATTATTTATAATTTGAAGTTTTCACCTTACGAAATTAATTCATTCCAGAAGTGGTTTCGTAACGTGAATTTTTCATAAGTTGAGTATCTATTTCAATGGAAAAAGCCTGATTCGTTCCAAGAACCCGATCCACGTTTTTTTTTATAGTGTAACTTTTTTTATAGTGTAACATTGTGTTCTGCGTAGAGACTGTAGACCCAGGACTAAACGCGGACTATACCAGGTCTAGACCAAGGTCTAAACCAGAACTAAACCTGGACTAAACCTGGACTAAACCAGGACTAGACCAGGTGGATTAAAGCGCCGTGCGCGGGTCTATTTCCTGGTTTCGTTTCGAGTCACGGCTGAGGCGAGCAGCGAGGGGGACCGCACGCAGTCTGAGCGCATGAACCAGACTCGTGCTCAAACGGTGCCTCCTCTGCTCTTGCATGCGTTCGTTCATGCGCTCAGACTGCGTGCGGTCCCCCTCGCTGCTCGCCTCAGCCGTGACCCGAAACGAAACCAGGAAATAGACCCGTGCGCGGCGCTTTAATCCACCTGGTCTAGTCCTGGTTTAGTCCAGATTTAGTCCAGGTTTAGTCCAGGTTTAGTCCTGGTCCAGTCCTGGTTTAGTCCAGGTCTAGACCTGCTGGCAGCCGGGTCATGCTGCGCTATCACACGTGTCAGAGCGCAGTTTTCTCCCCCCTCCCCCTTCCCCCCACACTTCACTATTAATAATTTTGTTGAAAATCTATGAAAGTTTGAGTGTTTAAACGAGAGACAAATGTGAGAAAAGTTTAAATCCAGTCTGAGAAAAGCGTATAATGTGTGTGGCTGAGCGCGCATTATTTGAATTTTTGAGATTTCGCGTTTCGTAACTTGAATTTTCTTTCGTATCTAGAGACCAAAATTTTACGTGAAGGCGTTTCGTAACTTGAAATTTTCGTTTGTTGGGTCATTCGTAAGGTGAGGTACCACTGTAATTTGAAGGACAAAACATTACATTGCAGATGATACTACTCTATTTTACTCAGGAAAAAATATAAATGAGGTTTTACAAATAGTAGAGAGAGTTTCAGAAAATTTTGATATGGTTCAAAGGCAACAAACTATCTAGTATAAATATTAGTAAGACAAAGTTTATGATTTTTAGTTGCAAAAGGAATGACATAGATGCAAGATTGGTCATACAAGGACTGGAGATTGAAAGGACAAGTGAGATCAAGTTTTTAGGCGTTATAATTGATGAACATTTGGCATGGAAATCACACATAGAACAAGTTAAATCAAAAGTATCACAAACAATAGCTGTATTACACAAAGTGAAGGACTGTCTTAACAAAAATGCCATGTTTCTTTTGTATAACTCACTGTTTGTTCCATATTTGACTTATTGTACTGAAGTGTGGGGAAGTGCCTGTAGAACCCTCATTGAACCGGTCTTCCTTTTACAGAAACGCGCTCTCCGTGTGGTAAATGGAAGTGGATACAGAGCCCACACTAACCCTATATTTGTACAATTAAAAACATTAACATTTAAAGAATTGGTAGACTATAACTTACTCAAAATTATGTACAAAGCTCATCAAATAATATGACCAATCAACTTGCAAAACAGATTCAAAAAGAGAGAAACTAGTTATAAATTAAGAGGACCTGATGTTTTTTCTAAACCAGTATTCAGAACTAAACCAAAGAAAAGACGTGTCTCAATCCAAGGAGTCTATGGAACAGTCTTGAGCATGAAAGTCTATTCAAGTTTTCAAGAAAAATGTGAAAGTGGCATTAATGAAAAGATATAGTAGTACTGTGCAGTAAAAAGATAATAATAATAATTATTATTATTTATTTATTTGTTTGTTGTAATATATAATATTTTGTTGTAATATAATTTTGAGTTGATAAGGGGCAGATATCATAAGCTTATGCTTCTTTCTGTTCCCTTTTCATTTATATTTGAGTTATAATTGTGTAGATGCAATTGTGTTGCACCTGTTATTTTTTGTTTTGTTTTAACAAATGAAATAAATAAAGAAAAGAAAGAAAGAAAAAACATAAATAAGTCACAAAATCTGGTACAGTGGTACCTCACCTTACGAAATTAATTTGTTCCAGAAGTGGTTTCGTAACGTGAATTTTTCGTAAGTTGAGTAGCTATTTCAGTGGAAAAAGCCTGATCCGTTCCAAGGTTGTTGTTTTTTTTATAGTGTAACTTTTTTTTTAAAATAGTGTAACATTGGTTCTGCGTCCTGATTGGCTAAGAGACTAGACAGGACTAAACGTGGCCTAAACCAGGTCTAGAGTCTAGACCTGGTCTAAACCTGGACTGGACCTGGACTAAACCAGAACTGGACCAGGATTAAACTACCACGTGCCGCTCTTTGCTGGTTTCGTGCGGCTGGTTTGTGGCTTGGGCTACAGAGGACGTGGTCCGGGCGCCGCGGTTCTATCTCGTCCTCGAAGCCCCGGTGCTGGTCGTGCAGATCAGGACTAGGGGTGCTCCTCGCGCTGTGCGTGCTCCACGCGCGGTGCGTGCTCCTCGCACTGGCTGGTTTGTGGCCCGAGCCACAAACCAGCCGGTGCGAGCTCCTCTCCGCGCGGTGCCGTGCTCCTCGGCGCTGCTTCCGGAGTCGTGTCTCCCCCCACGCTTCACTATTTAATACATTTTGTTGAAAATGTTGCGTGTTCGGCGCTAGAGCTAAGAGGCCGAGAAAGGTGCTTTTTGAGCGGGGATAACAGCGGGGCATCTGAGCGCGAATTTTTGAGATTTCGCGTTTCGTAACTTGAATTTTCTTTCGTATCTAGAGACCAAAATTTAACGTGAGGGCGTTTCGTAACTTGGATTTTTCGTATGTAGGGTCTTTCGTAAGGTGAGGTACCACTGGATTTTCAAAGGACAGACTCAAAACTTATACAAACTACATGTAAATCATATCTGAAGGAGCTGCAAGAAACTGAATGTTCAAATCATTTCTGATGAAGTCACATAAAGCTTTTGTCACTTGTAGACTTACTCACAGTAACCACTTTTAGTCATGTAAGAGTACTGTTCCTTAAATAAAACATTTTCAAGTAAGAGTATGCCGCTAGAAAAGTACAATTTCTTTAAAAAGTGACTCAAGTAAATGTTACTGAGTACTACCCACCTCTGAACCAGTGTTTCCCAACCACTCCAGTACTTGGGATAGTTTCAGATCAAAAAAGGTGAAACTTGAAACTTGTTGTTGGTTTTACATTCTTAACAATGTTTTGGAGGATTTTATATCAATATTATTATAGGAAACAATAGTAAGACTGCTACTCAAGTTAACACTGAGTAAATAGAAAACAAATGCCTTTGAGTCTCGAATGTGCTATAAAGAGACACATGCATTACATATAGATAAATATAGTGTGTATGTTTCACTTGTAGATAGATGAGTTTAACCGTGAGGAGGAGGCGTTTGGGTGGCCCCTCTCTCAGTATCCTCAGAGGAAGAAGATCCAGGACAAACTCGCTCCGTTCCTCAGACTTTATGAAACAGCGTCTGACTTCATGAAGCATCACAACAAGTGGCTGCACGGGCCCATGTCTGAGGTCAACCCTGACAAGGCAAGGACTCTTTACACTGCAAACATCAACACCACACTTGTATTCTACTACATTGTATTTGACAAAGATTAGATTTATTTATTACTGATACCTACTGTACATACTGTTTTATGATGTGTCTAACTTTCTTTCTCAATTCAAAAACAACAACAAAATGTAGCTGTAAGCAGCAATGATCGGCCCTCACCCGCACTTATGCCACACCCCTATGTGACCTATGGCGTCGCCCTACGCCCTACCCACGCTTATGCCCTTATGCCCTAACCCTAATCCCCTAACCCTGATTCCCTAACCCTAGCTAGGGTCATTGACACCCATGATAGCTGGCATGGGTGTCACTGACCCTAACCTCCTAACCCTACTCTAATCCCCTAACCCCACCATAACCATAACTTTGACCCTAACCCCTAACCCTACCTTAACTCTTAAAGGGATATGCCACCCCCAGGTCAAATTTGGGCATCTCCCCACAGTCCAGAGACTAAAATAAGTGGTGGAAAGCGTTTTCCTGCTCACCCAGCCATTGTCCGAGTCTGTCAGCACTGACCGCCGCGGTATCTGCAGCTACTCCGCGTTAGACTGGAGTCTAACGTCGCCAGAGAAAGATTTCGGCCAAAAGGAATTAATTTGCTCGATGCATTTCCCAATTACTTTGTGTGTAGTGCGCATTCATATCGAGTGCAAATAAATGTGCAAATCAACACGGAGAGCTTGACTTGGTCATTTTGGGTGGGAACTATTTTCCAGTGCGGAAGAATACAGCCGAATCACGCAGCACGCTGCCAGGGGAATCCCAGTTACGCACCAGGAAGGGAGTTCCCCTGTTGCACAACGTGGTGCGTGATACGGCTGTATTCTTCCGCACTGGAAAATAGTTCCCACCCAAAATGACCGTGTTGATTTGCACATTTATTTGCACTCGATATGAATGCGCACTACACAGACAGTAATTGGGAAACGCATCGAGCAAATTAATTCCTTTTGGCCGAAATCTTTCTCTGGCGACGTTAGACTCCAGTCTAAGGCGGAGTAGCTGCAGATACCGCGGCGGTCAGTGGCGACAGACTCGGACAATGGCTGGGTGAGCAGGAAAACGCTTTCCACCACTTATTTTAGTCTCTGGACTGTGGGGAGATGCCCAAATTTGACCTGGGGGTGGCATATCCCTTTAACCCTAGCCCTGACCCTAACCCTACCCTTAACCCTTAACCCTAGCCCCTAACCACTAACCTAACCTTAATCCCCCTAACAGTGTATTTCTACAGTGATGGAGAGCAGATTACATTTGCTGTTGCTTTGTGTCTCCAGGTGGAGGAGGATGTGGGGAACTATTGGAGGACTCTGTACAAACTGGAGAAGGGATTCGCATATGTGCCCAGAGCTCTGCACATTGCCTCCAATGTGAAGACCACAGTGGAGCAGTTCAAGGAGCACATCCCCATGGTCCAGGTTAGACTTTAAAGTGATAGTTTGTTTTTTTAATGTGAATCTGTACGGCGTCCCCTTCAGCAGTGTCGTACATTAACACTGACTTACCCCTGACAGTGTCCTCTGAGCAGAGTTCTGCCCCAGTTCTGGTGCTGACGAAAGTAGGTCCGGCAAGTTAGTGGGGACAGTTAATAAAAAAGTGATATATTTGCGTCAGAAAACAGTTGCACATGAAAAAGTCAGCAGTCTAAATCGCTTGGTGCTCTTTTCTCGAGTCGTATCACTGGGCGCCTATTATTATTATTATTATTATTATTATTAGCCTGTTCACTTGTAAGTGGCCATGTTTACAAGTATAAAACAAGTAATCAGATATATCACTTTTTTTATTTTCTTTGTACGACAACATTTAACCATTTTTGAACCATTTTAAATGTGTTGTGGGCAAATAATATGAAATGAAATGACAAAGAACCAAATTCTGTGGCTAACTGTAATAGGCATTCAAATAGAACAGAGAAAGTGACAATATATTTACCAAAATATACCTTGAAATACTCAAACATCTGTTACTGACAATATTCTTCATAATGATACGGTTACTCTGCTCTCTGATAAACAGGCAGAGAACTGGTTTGCAGCTACATTCCAAATAACAGAACAATCAATCAGTTAATCAAACATTATTTATTTTTTCATACAAAATGTAACACAAAGCACCTTACAGTGATTTATTGATCTCACACAGGAGAAATTGTTTCTGCATTTGACCCGGGGACCATCCCCATGATTTTGTTGTTTAGGCTTGGTCAGCACCCAAGCTGGAGGATTTTACCTATGGTGCATGTTTAGGTTGGTGGGGGAAACCGGAGTGCCCGGAGGAAACCCACCCAGACACGAGGAAAACATGCAAACTCCACACAGAAAGGCCCGGGCGACCCAAACCTTCTTGCTGTGAAGCATGAGTGCTAGCCACTCAGACACCGTGCCACCAACAGAAAAAAAATGAGAACATATTCTATATCACAGCTGTGTATTGTGTTCATAGTGCTGTGTTCATTGTAGAGATGCATTGATCCAGCTATTCCCATACTTTTCCATACTTTTTTATGTTTTATTATTTAAGTTACATATTTTAAAACCACAATAACTTTTGCAAAGTACTCAGTCGGCACATTGGGCAATGTAGGCACGGGAATAAACACCACTGGGTATAAGGGCTAAGGGACTTGAAGGCACTTGGGGGAAATACAAGGGGGGTCGAGAAAGAGAAACGGGGAGTGGAGAGGTCCAAAGGGATTGTTCCAGGTGAAGAAAGGGGGTCTGGGGAGAGCAAGAGCGATGCAGTGCAGCGGAGGAGGGTAGGGGTCAGAAGTCTGATGTCTATACCTTGGCTTTACAGTGAACCCTCGTTTATCGCGGGGGTTAGGTTCCAGAAATAGCCCGCAATAAGTGAAATCCGCGAAGTAGGACAATTTTATATTTTACAATTATTCTACATGTTTTAAGGCTGAAAACGCTTCACCAGACACATTATACACCTTTCTGAGACTGGTATTAACATTTTTCTCTTGTTTAAACACTCAAACTTTTGTAGATTTTCATTAAAATATATTAATAGTGGGGGGGGGGGCACGTGACACGCGGACACGTGTGCGCGGACACGTGTGCGCGGACACGTGCGCGCGGACACGTGTGTTTGTTTTGGTACCACATATCCATGCCATGTGCGAAAGTCGAGTGGAAAGCGACCTGGATATCATTTTGGGCAAGACTCAAGCCAATGCTAACAGTGCCAAACCGCTAACAGACGCCTCTGAGCACCAGTCCTCACCACAAGACCAGGTAAGACCAACCTGCGCTCACAAGAGTTGGTTGCATTTCACCCCGGCTCCAAAATCAGACCGCTATCAATGCGTCGCCAATACTCCACAGCTCTCTAGGACGGGGTCGGGTTCGTCCTCTCGGCGTGACGGGGAAGAGCCACTGTCTCCTCTGTGCGCGCGAGTGTCCTCCCCCCGCTGCGGCTCCCTCGAATGTGGCTCTCCCCGCTGCGGCTCCCCCGGACGCCGCGCGGCCAGGCGCCAGGCCCGTCCATGTTGATTCTTGGCTCTTCCATTTGTCCGGCTCGCACTCAGTCTCTTCCATGGCTCGTGCAAGTAAACAAAGGCCACACCTCCTGTCACCCAGGCGCTCTCGTGAAGGACATCTGAGACTCTGTCCCTACCACCCCTGGTCTAGACCTGGTTTAGTCCTGGTTTAGACCTGGTTTAGTCCTGGTTTAGACCTGCTTTAGACCTGGTTTAGTCCTGGTCTAGTCTCTTAGCTAATCAGGGCGCAGGACAGAATGTTACACTGTAAAAAAAAGTTACACTATAAAAAAAATTGAAAAAAAAAAAAATTGGAAAAAAAAATCCGCGAAACAGCGAGGCCGCGAAGAGTGAACCGCGATACAGCGAGGGTTCACTGTATTTTGTAACTACAGAAGAGCTTTATAAAAACAGAAGTTTAAGTTTATGAGAAAGTTTGGGCCAACAGGTTCAAAGGTGTCACAGTTGTGGTTTATCTTCACAGGTGCTGTGTAACCCTGGTCTGCGGGAGAGACACTGGTCAGCCATGTCTGAAGTGGCTGGTATCCCTCTGCACCCCACCTCACACCAGGCCAATGTGTCCCACTTCCTGTCCCTCAAACTGGAGCCGTTCCTGGGCAGCTTCGAGGGCATCAGCGAGGTAGCCAGTAAAGAGCACAGTCTGGAGAAGGCAATGGAGAAGATGAGATCTGAGTGGGGGGACATGGAGTTCCACCTACTGCCCTACAGAGAGACAGGCACCAGTATCCTGTCCTCTTTGGAGGATATCCAAATGCTTCTGGACGACCACATTGTCAAGACTCAAACCATGAGAGGCTCCCCATTCATCAAGCCCTTTGAGGTGGAGATCAGGTGTGTGCTCCATTACACATTATTATGTCATATGTACAAATTAAAAGTTATTTACAAGTAACAGAATTTTGAGAGGTTTAAAGGAATTTCTTCTTACCAAATAAAAATGTCCTATGGGCTGAGGAAATTACGGAGCCCACGACGGCTCAGGGAAAAATCTTTTTTGAGGAGTGGCAAGAAAGCGTGTTTTCACTTTGCAAAGCGTGTCCTCGTTTTGTGAAATCGCGTCCTCATTTTATTAAGTCGTGTGCGCTCGTTTACCTAAATCGTGGTGTCGTCTTACTAAAATTAAAAAGTTCAAAACTCCACACACAGCTTCCAGGTAACAACAGGAACATTGAATAATTCCAGAAAAGAAGAAATTTGCCACACACTTGCTTGACTTTACTCTTAATAATAATAATAATAATAATAATAATAATAATAATAATAATAATAATAATAATAATAATAATAATAATAATACATTTTATTTGTTAGGCGCCTTTCAAGGCTCTCAAGGTCTCTTATTCCTTTATTGGGCTTAGAGCGAACAACGCGTGTCGCTTTTACAGCGTCATCAGGTTCGCCCCATTAGGTGTGACTAAATACCATCTGTCGTCTTACTAAAACTGTGTGCTCACTAAAATTGAGTCGTGCCCACGTTCTATACCTCATGATCAATCGATCAATCAATCAATCTTTATTTATATAGCCCTTTACAACACCAATGGTGACCAAAGTGCTTTCCAATTAAAAACAGAAAATACAACAATACAAAAGACAGAACATTATATAGAATAAAACAATGTAAAACAATAAACAGTAAAACATTAAATTACGTGCCACAAACTACTAAGTATTAAAAGCCATTTTAAATAAATGTGTTTTGAGCCTAGATTTAAAAAGGTTAAAATCAGTGATGTTGCGAAGCTCAAAGGGCAGATTGTTCCAGATTGTTCCACAGTCTGGGACCAACCACAGAGAAAGCTCCATCACCCCAGGGTTTGAGCCTGGCTCAGGGACTTCCAAAACAAGTTGGTTATTTGACCTTAAAGTGCGATTTGATTTTCGGACAAATAAAAGCTCGGTCAAATAACAAGGTGCTAAACTATTAAGAGCTTTAAAAACAAAAAGTTAAATTTTAAAATCAATTCTAAAAGAAACTGGAAGCCAATGAAGTGTAAAAAGGACTGGGGTGATGTGCTGACGTCGAGGTGTGTTGGTTAAAAAACGCGCTGCTGCATTCTGCACAAGCTGAAGACGACTGAGGGCAGTTTGGGAGACACCGACATAAAGTGCGTTGCAGTAATCTATTCTAGAACTGACAAAAGCATGAAAGGTCCTTTCAAGGTCGGTGCGATTTAAAAAAGGCTTGACTTTAGATAAAAGGCGTAACTGATAAAAACTGGCTCTCACAACACTGTCAATCTGCTTATCAAATTTGAAATTGTTGTCAAAAGTGACCCCAATGTTCCTGACGGTCAATTTTAACTTTGATGATAACCAATCAAAATTGGAAGATGCAGAATCACCAAATAAAATGTATTCTGTTTTGTTTTCATTCAAATTAAGAAAATTTTGTCCTAACCACAACTTTAAGTCTTTGATGCAGTCAGTTAATGACTGAAGAGCACCATTTTTATCTGGAAACACAGGTAAGTAGATCTGCAAATCGTCTGCATGCTTAGCGATAATTGACCCCAGTGGCAACATATACAAAGAGAATAAAACAGGGCCCAAAATAGAGCCCTGGGGCACTCCACAAAACAGCGAGGCCACAGAGGAGGAGAACTCACCAATACTAACAGAAAAGCTTCTATTAGTCAAATACGACTCAAACCATTTAAGTGCAGTTCCTGTGATGCCAACATAATTTTTCAGGCGGGACAGCAAAATTGAATGGTCGACTGTGTCAAATGCCGCGGTTAGGTCAAGCAAAACCAAGACGGTGGGGCGTTTAGCATCAGCTGACAAGGCAATATCATTGTGCACTTTAAGTAGTGCAGATTCTGTGCTGTGCCGGGATCTGAACCCAGACTGGAATTTCTCTAAGACAGCACTGCTATATAAAAACAACTGCAACTGCATTAAAACAACCTTTTCAAGAATCTTAGAAATAAAAGGCAGATTAGAAACTGGTCTGAAATTTGATAAAACACTGACATCAAGCTGCGGTTTTTTGAGAAGGTCTCACTATGGCGTGTTTAAGAGAGTCATGGACACAACCTGAGCTGAGACAAGTGTTAATAAAAACCTGAAGGGAGGGACCTACAGTATTAACCACCTCCTTTAACAATTTAGTGGGGAAGATGTCTAGAAGACAGTTTGTAGTTTTCAATTGTTTAACCACTTCAGTGAGAGAAGAGAGAGACTGGTTCAAACTGACTGAACACTGAAGAGTGTACGTCACTCTCAGGCTGGACAGGCCCGATGCTGTGACTGGTCAATTGTCTCACAGATACCACTTTATCAACAAAAAAGTGTAAAAAGTTCTCACATGTGGAAACAGTGGCATCATTTATAGTTGAGGAGTGTGGATTCACAACAGATCACAATTTACTAAAGCGTGGCCATGATTATTAGAAAAAAATCAGAATTGCAATCAAAATTGTTAGCACGGATAAGTAAAGCGTGGCCGCGAATCCTATAACGTGCTCATAGTGGGTCATATCGGGTTATTTGCCATTTTGCAATCGATCTAATACCATGGGTTGGGTATGGACTGCAAACAGATTCTATCAACGCTAGCTGTCCAGCACGGAATCGTCATAAGTCTTGCAACTTTGAAAAGACAGCTGAGGGCAAATGGTCTTCGCCGCCGGATTTATGATGATTTGGGTCAAGTTATTGATTTTATTTTCCACCAACTTCAAGGCCCGGGGAGGTTCCATGGATATCAGTGGATGTATGCGAAATGTGTAGGGAACGGGTTCCGGGTAAGGAAAGAAGATGTGCGCATCATTCTAAGTGAGCTCGATCCTGAAGCCTCCCAGTATCGCCGCTGGAGACACCTGAGAAGGAGACAGTACTTCTCCCGTGGTCATAATTTCATATGGCACGTCGACTCCTATGATAAATTGACACCATGTGGAATATGCATTAATGGGTGCATAGATGGGTTTAGTCGGAAAGTGATTTGGCTCAGAGCCGCATTCACAAATGGTGACCCACATGTTACTGGGGGCTACTATGCAGAAGCCATAGAGAGATTTGGTGGGTACCCGACATTGATGCGCACAGACATGGGAACGGAGAATGCGGTCCTTCGCGACATGCACGTGTACTTGCGGCAAAATGATGAAGACTGCCGTGCGGGCCAGTCAAGCTTTTTGGTTGGGAGAAGTAGTGCCAATCAAAGAATAGAGGGTTGTTGGGGTATAATGAGGACAGAAGGAATTGAGCACTACATCCAGATATTTGGAGAGCTTAAAGACGAGGGTTTTTTCGCATGTGATTTCTTGGACAAGGCACTGATCCAGCTATGTTTCATGGGACCTATCCAGGTGGGTCATCTCGAGGTTTACGTTCTGTGGGCTTGTTTAGTCGCCCAAAACGGAGACAGCGTAGCATATCAAAATGCACCTAAACACATAATTTGGCCCAAAACGTTTGTTTCCATCGATTTTTCACAGTCCCTACTATATTTTTCTTGTAGGATGAATTGAACAGCATACAAGATGCATGGAATGTGCATCGCATCCGCCCGTCAACAAACCCAGGTGTTCCGTCTGGAATACCTGACATCTTGTTCCTAGCACCGCATCTGTAGGGGGCTGAAGATAATCTCTTCTCTTTTAATGAGGATGTAGCAGTCTGTAAAGAAAACTGAACATTCCTCAACTTGTTTTACTTCAACCAACTCCAGAATAGAAAACGAGAAAGACGCAGAAAATCTTTTTTCTTTCAAAAATTAATTTTTTTTTAAACATAATGGATCAGGGGTCTGTTTCAAACACACTTTTTTTTTCTTTGATAACCATTACCCACACGTAACTTGTTAACACTAATAGGTCTGTTTCAAACAGAGACACTTTTTTTTCTTAAAAAAAAAAAAAAAAAAGATCAAACTTGTATAAAAATGTCAAAAATAAAAATCAGCTATGGCAAAATAAAAATCCTTCCTTGCGTTCCTTGCGGCCTGCATTTTAAGGGGGGAACATCTTGCATTTACAGTTTACTTTAACCGGAGTTTACCTGAGTTGCCCATTTAGAGAGGCTTGAATCTAACTAATATCCATTACCCACACAGCTAACAGTTGCTAACACGCTATTAATATAATTTCTGATGAACCTACAGGCAATTTCAAAACGCATCCACATGTGTGAGCTTGTGGCCTGCGCTGGAACTCTGATGTATCACTGAACTCAATTTGGATGGGATCTCCCACCAAATTCGATCCCATGTAAAATCTCAAATAGTTCTGTAGAGTTTGATGATCAGCCTCAACAATGTATCGTTTGAGGAGCGTACAATAGCATGTTGTGCTGCAGTCATCTCTTCTGGGAACTGGAGCAAATCCTTCACTGTCTTTGAGGTTGGGTTTTTCTCCCTTAACAGCTGGTGCAGGATGTTATGGCATGAACAATGGGGCGCCAGCATTTGTGGATGTATTGGGGTGCTTGAATTAGACATTTATGACCCAGTTGCGACAGTAATGGGACAAAGTTGTCTTGGGTGGAAAGCTGGTAGCAGTAATGCATATCAAGAATCTCAAGCAAGGCTTCCATTTCAACAGAATCAAAGTTCTCTAGGGCTTGTCGAAGAACTTGTCTCTCCTGATTGGACACTTTTGGAATCCATCTTTGCAGCTGCTGGTTGTAGTTCCATATAGTACCTCTTCTAGGAATGGCGCTGCTAGCTGTACTGGGAAGTATCCAGCTCGTCTCTACCCCAAAGTCATGATTCTTGCCACTGCCTGCCATTCTTCAATCTGAAAAGCATGCCTTATAAAAGGCACCTTGGCATCATTCCCTACAGTGCACCTGTCATAGAATCAGTCCAGAATTCTGTTATGCAATCCATAAACACTCCTATGCCTTCTCCTTCCTCCAGCTGACCATTAGGTAACCGCATCTTGATGTATATCTCAGACTTCAATATATCAGGGTCCTTGAATGATTTGATTAGGTCAGTAAGACAGTGGCCTCGCCGGATGATTAATGTAACACTAGCCACATGGACACTGTTGGTCTCCAATTCAAAGGACTCATGTCTTCCTAGGGTCTGCCGATCTGAGTCTTCAGTAAGGTGAGCTGTGCTGCTTGAGATGATTCCAGTTTCCTCTCCAACATCAAACTCTTCACCTTCAACATCAGCTTCAGGGGATTCAGGTTGAAGAGTTATAGATGGTTCAGGATTGGTATGGTGTGCTGTCAGAGATGAATTAACAGATGGTACGACAAGAGACACTGAGTGGGGCACCCTCATCACTGGCCAGTGTGAACTCGCCATCCAAGAGTATTGTACCATCCATGTGACCTATCGACAGGTTGAGGCATGTGTGGTCTTGTGTTGGGAGAACATTCTGCAACATGTGCCGGAGGTGAGGTAGGAGGTGTTTCTTCCGTTTCAGACACCTGCTCATCCACTGACTTAGTGCAGAGATACAGTCTTAATATGCGAACTCTGCTTTTGTTGTACAATTGCTCAACAGTGTTTGAATCTTCGACCTCAATTTGAGATGACTGAATTTCAGTGCTGAATCCTGACAGCTTTAGCGACTTGCTAGAGGTTCCATCTGGGAAAAAAATGTTCTCGGCTATACCCCTTATTTCCCCTACAGTGAAGTTTTTATGTAGACTCAAATGCCTGGTACCCCCACCTTTAATAGCCTTCACCTGCTTGTATTGTTTTTTCTTAAAGTCAAAGTCCATCCACCCCAATTCAACCCTCCTCTCTTTCCAGCTGGCTGGTTAGCTCAACTGGTGAGTCACTGACTTTCAACCCCCCCCCCCCCCCCAATGAGCAAACTAGTGTGGGTCCTTGGGAAAGACCCTTCACGGTACTGCCCCCCGGGTGCTGAAAAAGATGGCTGCTCACTACTCCTGAAAAAAGGATGGGTCCAATGCAAAAGTCAAATTTCTCCCGTGTGTCACTGTGTGTCATTGTGTGTGAGACCAAATAAAGTCTTAATCTTAATCTTAATCTTAAACCTGGTGAGGATGGTTTGTCTTCTTGAAGAGCTTGAAGTGCCTGACATGGACCTACGAAAAGCTATTGTAGCTATTCTGTCTCCTGACTTGGGAATATATTTTCCCAAGTCACTGTTGATCATCAATGGTATGACGGATGACTCAATCTATAACAAAACACACACAGAAAAGTAGGTTATATAAATTATGAATTGATAAAATCCAAAATCGTGGAGGTACCCTGCGGCTAACGACGCAGTCCAAGCCGAAACGAACACGCACATCATAAACACAAACTTCGATATGAACGTAAGAGCTGCATGAAACCAGGAAAAGAGCTGCATGCGGCTCGAGAGCGGCCCCGCAACCGCATTGCTGCGGCCCACCCGCTAGTTATTCGGTCGTTAGCCGTGGACGTGGTCCCGAGAAGAAACACGGTTCGGACACTGCCGGCCTCGGTCTCATACTCGCAGTCCCAGGTGAGACGGCCTCGCACCGGTCATGCTGCTCTATCACGGATTTGACCACAATTAGCAGGTGCACGTGTCCGCGCGCACACTTCTCCGGGAGGTTAATGCGCATCGCTTCCCAAGACGTGGCAGTGCCGTTGGATGAGCGAGCTGCGCCCTGTTCCGTAGGTCCCTCTGTGCTCACACTGTGTTTGAATGAGAAGCAGTCCAAGCCGCACCAGCACGAGCACTCATTTTAAATAATCAGAAGCTTATTATTTAAAAATAAAACATGCACTCAATTTAGAAATTGAGTGCATAATGACTGAATAAAAACGAGCACACATTTTATATATCTCGTGTACACATTTTGAGCAAATTTAAACAAGAGCAGGTTTTAGATAGACAAGGGAACGTTTTAGATAGATGAGGGCACGATTTAGTAAACTAAACCTCTAGGGCACGACTTCATACAGCGAGCACACGACTTAATAAAAAAAGGAGGACACGCTTTGCAAAGTGAGCGCACGCTTTCTTGCCACCCCTCAAAAAAGATTTTCCATGAGCCCTCCCGGGCTCCGCAGGAAATGGACTGTTCAAAAGACAAAGTTTGTGTGCATCCTTTATCTGAGAGTGCATTATGTCATGAATATGATGGCAGTTGCCCCCTGTCATTATAGCAATAACACAAAGTATATAACAAAATACAGTCCTCACAAAATCTTCAAATGAGGAAGGAATCATTTGCCTGAAACCCTTGACTAACACTGTAGTGGCCGTGCTGTGTCTTGTGCAGGGAGTGGGAGGGGAAGCTACTGCTGCTACAGGAGATCCTGGATGAGTGGCTGAATGTCCAGTCCACATGGCTTTACCTGGAGCCCATCTTTAGCTCTCCTGACATCATGATGCAGATGCCCGAGGAGAAACGCAAGTTCACCATTGTGGAAAACATCTGGAGAGAGACCATGAAGCAAGTGGCTCTGGTGAGGGGCTAGGACAGAGTCAGACTCATACAATCACATTTGAAACAATATGAGACAGAATATTTAGGGCTTTTGTCCATATACAGCATGATATTGCAATAATTCTAAGAAAATTTAATTAAAGAGGGAAGTGCGGTGGAGGTGAAAACGGGGGTAGATCAAAGAAATGATGCCTTGAATCCAGGAGAATAAAGATGACTCAACGAATCACTCCAAATAAAACTTCAGAGGGTCAGTAAGAAGAAACTACTATAACATGATTCAAAGCTCTGACTAGTTCATTTTAAAGAATTCAAGACAAAGACACAATTTGCCATCTGAAATCCACTATCCATGTGTGATTTAGTAATATAAAAACACATAATTGCACCAAAACACATCAAAATAACACTCTTATTGTAAATGCAGTCAGTGCAGTGTAGTCAGTCACTGAGAAGAAAATGATCAGTTAAAATAGACTGTAATGTCAGCATTGTCCGCTTGGGGCTGCTCTCGCTCCAGCCTCCTCTGTGTCTGTGTTTCTTTGTTCGGTGCTCACTATCCTCAGCAGCTGTCTTCTGCTGAGGACTCAGACTGTACCATTCAAAGACTGTAAACACGGTCTACCACTCCACAGAGCCGCTATAGACCTCCACAACAGTGCATTCAAATGTGTGTGTGTGTGTATGCATATGTTCATGTGTGTGTGTGTGTGTGTGCATGTGTGTTTGCGTGTGCCTGCGTGTGTGTGTGTATGTGTGCGTTTGTCTCTCTGTGTGTGTATGCGTGTGTTTGTATGTGTGCAGTGCATGCATGTGTGTGTATGCATATGTTCATGTGTGTGTGTTTGTGTTTGTGTGTGTGTATGTATGTGTGTGTGCATGCATGTGTGTGTATGTGTGTGTGTGCCTGCGTGTGTGTGTGTATTTGTGCGTTTGTCTCTGTGTGTGTATGCCTGTGTTTGTATGTGTGCAGTGCATGCATGTGTGTGTGTGTGTATGTGTGTGTGTGTGTATGTATGTGTGTGTGCATGCATGTGTGTGTATGTGTGTGTGTGCCTGCGTGTGTGTGTGTATGTGTGCGTTTGTCTCTTGTGTGTATGCGTGTGTTTGTATGTGTGTGCATGTGTGTTTGCGTGTGTGTGTGTGCCTGCGTGTGTGTGTGTATGTGTGCGTTTGTCTCTGTGTGTGTATGCGTGTGTTTGTATGTGTGCAGTGCATGCATGTATGTGTGTGCATGTGTGTTTGCGCGTGTGTGTGTTTGCGCGTGTGGGTGTGTTTGCGTGTGTGTTTGCGTGTGTGTGTGTGTGTGTGTGTGTGTGTGATGTCATTCTCTCAGACATGGGCAGAGATAGGCCAGTCACAATAATTACTTTATCAGTAAATGATAGATGGAAAAATACATTGTTAGAGCCAGTATTTATTGTAGGTACTTTCTCGTTGTACTGTTGATTCTTTGCAACTGATGACATCAACATTCATTGAGAGTGTGTAGAATCCCTCAGTCATCCAGGTATAGAATCCATGGCAAAAGGAGAAATTCAATTTGTCAACTGGACAAAAGTTTATTTGGTCGAATACATTTCGGCCAGAACTGAAGAAGCAGCTTGGATGAGCTACGAAACGTGTTCTACCAAATAAACTTTTGTCCAGTTGACAAACTGAATTTCTCCTTTTGCCATTCATTGAGGGTGTGAAGCTAACTGAAGGCACTGCTGTTTGAGGCTTTAATAGACTTTAATCTGAGTTTTATTTTCACAGGATCTGGTCAGAAAAAAATGATTTAGTTGGAACTACATTTTTACTGTTACTTTTTACAGTCCCTCTCAAATAATATTAGACACATGTTAGTTAGCATTAGCCAACAGTTTTTCAGTGAGTCACTCTCACCTTTTTGCTGAAACTCAAACTCCTAAACAGGACCACGAGCGCTCAGATTGATCACAGACTCCTGAAAATGTGTGCATTGTGTCAACTGCTGAACTTTCCTCCATACAAGTACATGTAGAACACCCCCATGCTTTGCCATACTACAAAGTATCAACTGGGAGCTTTTGGCTATTTTTGTACTACGATAAGATTTGAGCTTTAGAGATTGAATTAATGACTTTTATGACTCATAGATACCAACTAAGTACTAAAGTGTTTCATTTCTGCTGTTTTATTGCAACATGATTTTCAAAGAGATTGTATATTTAATGGTTTACTAGGATATTCTGTCTTATTCCTGGTATTTTTTTTTTGTCAGTGGAGAAAGTAGTTTCAGTTTTATTGTTTATTTTCTTGAGCAATACAGTATATCACACCTCAAACTGTGTTATTATGACAAGCAGAGGCAGAGCCAGTACTGTATTTCCATAAAAAATATCCCAAGCCCTCAAAAAAACATGAACAAAAGAGTAATCCTCCTGTTCGAGAGCTGATTGTTCAGTAAAGAAGTGATGACTGAATGAAACATGTCCTTGACCAGCATACTTCTTCATACATACAAATGTTATTGGTGATTTATAGATTCTAGAAGGTGATGATGTCATACTCCCAGATGGGGGCAAGAGACAGTTTCTCTTATTGATTATTGATATGAAACAACCATAGTGATTGTTTCTATTAGTGACTAGATTCATGACCTCACTAAATAAGTACAGAAATCTGCATTTGAACAAGATTCATTTGTATTTTTACTGGCCCATAGATTTTTTTTGACGTCATCTGAAGCCTAACAGCTGCTTATGTTCTGATTCATGTGTTCAGGACAAGCATGTGTTGGCTGTGATCTCCATAGACAAAATGCTGGAGAAGTTGAAACAGTCCAATGGTTTTCTGGAGATGATTCTGAAAGGTCTGAACAATTATCTGGAGAAGAAACGTCTGTACTTCCCACGATTCTTCTTCCTGTCCAATGAGGAGCTGCTGGAGATCCTGTCAGAGACCAAGGACCCCACACGGTAACTGCCAGTATGTGTGTCTGTGTCTATGTGTGTGTGTGTGTGTATATACATATAGTATATATCACCCTTTGACCTCAGCACACACACCAGCCTCATTATCTTACCCCCTGTACAGCTGAGTAGTCAACAGGGGGCAGTACTGTTGCACTAAACCCTTTCCAATTCAGTAGAGTTGGTGGCATTCATTATCCAACATCTGCAGATAAACCATATACATTTGACCTGCTCCGTCTCTTAAACAGGGGATTTCATTTGAATGTATCTGATATGGGACAAAACACAAAAGACATTTAAAAAAAGAAAAATGCACTCATGAAACTCTCCTCTCTCCTCCTATCCTCTGCTCTCTCTCCTCTCCCCCTCTCCTCCTCCTCCTCCTCCTCCTCCACTGCTCTCTCTCCTCCCTCCCCTCTCTCTCCTCTCCCTTCTCTCTCCTCCTCCTCTCCTCTCTCCTCCTATCCTCTGCTCTCTCTCCTCTTCCCCTCTCCTCCTCCTCCTCCTCCACTGCTCTCTCTCCTCCCTCCCCTCTCTCTCCTTTCCCCTCTGACCTCCTCCTCCTCTCCTATCCTCCCCCCTCTCTCCTCTCCCCTCCGACCTCCTCTCTCCTCCTATCCTCTGCTCTCTCTCCTCTCCCTTCCTCTTCCCCTCTCCTCCTCCTCCTCATGTCCTCTCTCTTCGCTCTCTCCTGCAGTGTGCAGCCCTGTTTGAAGAAGTGCTTTGAGGGAATAGCCAGTGTGGTGTTCACTGATGTTCTGGACATTACTCACATGAAGAGTTCTGAGGGGGAGGTGGTTCAGCTGCTCGACTTCATCTCCACATCCAAAGCCCGTGGACAGGTGCAAAAGTGGCTGCTGGAGCTGGAGACCAGCATGATCGCCTCCATGCACAAGGTTCTACTCACAACATTAGCTTTAATGCACTCACATGAGCACCATGGTGACCACTAGCTCAACTAAATATGGACGGGAAATAATCTATGGTTCATTCATTCATCCTTTTACAGATTAAATCCGATTGTATGGCCCAAAAATAACCAAAAATGTGCCAGCAGCTCTAAGAAAATGTGCACACAATAAATTCTTACTGTTCCAGCTTTCATATATTGAACCATGGAATCCAATCCAATCCAATCCACTTTATTTCTATAGCACATTTCATAAACTAAAAGCGTTTCCAAAGTGCTGCACAGAAACATCATTTAAAATAAACAAATAATCACAGAAACAAGTGTGCATACAAATAAATATACCATAAAATAATAAAAACAATATAGAATAAATAAAAAATAAATAAATAAATAAAAATAAAAACACTAAAAAATAAATAAATACTCTAAGAACAATAAAATAATAATAAAAAAAACCTAAAATACAATAAAAGACAACAGAGGACCACACAACTCACACTGTGTTAAAAGCCAGAGAATAAAAGTGGGTCTTAAGACGAGACTTAAAACACTCCACTGAGGGAGCTGCTCGAACGTGGAGGGGGCAGGGCGTTCCAGAGCTTAGGACCAACCACAGAAAAAGCTCTGTCCCCTCTGGATTTAAGTCTGGTCCTAGGCACCACCAGCTGGAGCTGGCCCTCAGACCTCAGAGCGCGCGCCGGAGTGTAAATTTGGATGAGGTCCGAGATGTAATCCGGGGCCAGTCCATTCAAACTTTAAAAACAAACAATAAAATTTTTAAATCAATTCTAAAATGAACAGGAAGCCAGTGCAAAGACGCAAGAATTGGGGTGATGTGCTCATGTTTTTTGGTTCCTGTTAAAAGTCGTGCCGCGGAGTTCTGGACTAACTGTAGGCGTGAAAGAGCATTTTGTGATATACCAGTATAAAGAGCATTACAGTAGTCCAGACGCGAAGAAATAAAAGTGTGAACGACTTGTTCAAAATGCTTAAAACTTAAAAACGGTTTAACTTTGAATAAAAGACGAAGATGATAAAAGCCTGATTTAACGACTGTGTTGATCTGCTTGCTGAGTTTAAAATCACTGTCCATGGTGACGCCAAGGTTGGTGGCGAAGGGATGAACATTATCTTTAAAGAGGCCCAAGTCCAATGAGGGATCAGTGGGCCCAAAGAGCACAATTTCAGTTTTCCCTTCGTTCAAGCAGAGAAAATTTTGGGCCAACCAAGCCTTGACGTCACCAAGGCAGTTCAACAAGGGTGTCAGGGGGCCTTTCGCGTGCTTAGAAATAGGCAGATAAATCTGGCAGTCATCAGCGTAAAAATGATATAAAATGCCATGCTTTTTAAAAATTGCACCGAGTGGAAGAAGGTAGAGGGTAAAAAGAATAGGGCCAAGAATTGACCCCTGGGGGACTCCACAGTGCAAAGGAGCAGCAGACGAGGTGGAGTCCCCCAGCCTGACAGTGCAGGATCTCCCAGACAGGTAAGACCTGAACCAGTTTAAGGCAGTCCCCCTGACACCCACACAGTCTTCAAGGCGGTTTAAAAGAGTTGCATGGTCGACTGTGTCAAAAGCAGCAGTCAGGTCTAAAAGCACTAAAATGGCAGCGCTACCACCATCAGTCATCAAAAATAGGTCATTAAAAACCTTTAAAAGTGCTGACTCCGTGCTATGCAGGGCCTTGTATCCTGACTGGAAACGCTCTAAAATGCCATGTGCTTTAAAAAAGGCTGCAATTGATAAAGAACACATTTTTCCAATACTTTAGCCAAGAAAGGAAGCTTAGAGATTGGACGAAAATTTGAAACATTTGATGCGTCCAAACTTGGTTTCTTAAGGAGAGGTTCGATTACAGCCTTTTTAAAAAATGAAGGTACAACACCAGAGACAAGACTGCTGTTCATGATAGCACATACACTTGAGCCAATTGTTGTCCACACCTCCTTAAAGATATGCCACCCCCAGGTCAAATTTGGGCATCTCCCCACAGTCCAGAGACTAAAACAAGTGATGAAAAGCGTTTTCCTGGTCACCCAGCCATTGTCCGAGTCTGTTAGCACTGACCGCTGCGCGCACCTGCTGCTCCTCCGCGTTAGACTGGAGGCAACGGCGCCAGAGAAAGATTTCGGCCAAAAGGAATTAATTTGCTCGATGCTTTTCCCAATTACTTTCTGTGTAGTGCGCATTCATATCGAGTGCAAATAAATGTGCAAATCAACACGGAGAACTTGCCTTGGTCATTTTGGGTGGGAACTATTTTTCAGTGCGGAAAAAGAAAGCCGAAGCACACAGCACGCAGCGTAACGGGGGAACTCCCTTCCTGGTGCGTAAACAGGGATTCCCCTGTCCGCGTGGTGCGTGCTTCGTCTGTCTTTTTCCGCACTGAAAAATAGTTCCCACCCAAAATGACCAAGGCAGCTACAGAGTCCATGACTGTAGTGCACACAGCCATAAAAGAGTTTGTCATTTCTTCAGTGTCCCGAAAGCCGGCGTCACCCAGGTCTGGCACATTTTCCATAAAAAGAGACGAAAATGACGCCACGGTGTCCGGTTTCAGGACGCGGCAGTGACGCACAGAGATAGGCTTCAGACAGTCACGCAGAATAAAATCAAATAAAATAGGACAATGGTCAGAAATGACAGCGTCCCCTACCAATACATTGTTAATAGACAAATTGCGTGAGATCACCAGATCCAGTGTATGGCCATGTATCTGCGTGGGTTCTTTAACATGTTGCACCAAGTTAAAACCATCAATCAAATCCATAAAATCTTTTGCCATAGGCGCAGAAGGACAACAAATATGCAAATTAAAATCACCAACCAATAAAATCTTATCATAGTTTGTCAACACGGGAGCAGTGAACTGTGAAAACTCGTTGATAAAGTCTTTGCTATACTTCGGTGGTCTGTATATCACCGCGCAAAACACGGGGTTCTTTTCACAAAGTTCAAAACAGCTCACCTCAAACGAAGTGAAGGAGTCTGTCGTCAGTGGCTTGTAGCTAACGCTTTTCCTAAAAACCGAGGCGATGCCACCTCCGCGTCCCGTGGACCTCGGTGCATTAATAAAAACACAGTCTGGAGGTAACAGTTCTGTAAAAGCGGCAGACTCGCCAGAATTAATCCAGGTTTCCGTGAGGAAAAGCGCATCCAGCGAGTTGGAGCAGAAATAATCCTGGACAACAAAAGTCTTGTTAACCACGGATCTTGCATTTAAAAGCGCACATTTCAGTGAAATCCGGATCATGTCGTCAGCCGGAGCAGCCCGCCTCAGGGGCTGGAGGTTGCCGGGATTCACGCCGCTCGATCCCCGTAGATGAGACCGGCAAAGGCGCACAAGCGCTGGGTCATTCCCTCGTTCACAAACCGGCCGCACCCAAGCAGCGACGGTGATGGGGGAAAAGTTTCTGCCGCGCAAGAAAGCGGCGATAACGGGCAGCATCATCCTGGAGGATGTTCGCTGGACACTGTAAAAGATCTGGACACAGGACCAGCCAGGACTTCAGTCTGGCCAGCCGGCCGCTGCGTACTCCACGACGCCTGAATTTCTTGGGCAACAGGGCCTGTACGCGGAGCAGGTACTCTGGGACGTTAGCCAGGTAAGTGGGACGCGGCTTGTTTGTCTTATCATAGCGATAATCCACGCAGTTATCCACATAATCTTTGATTTTCAACAAGTCCTGACGCTCATACACCAGCAGTGAGTGTGTGACCCCTCTAAAACAGCTTAAAAACACAATAAAACATCCCAGTAATGAGAGAGCCAAGGGGCCAGCCAGACACTCCGGCGCCATCTTGGTTTTCTGTTTTTTTCCCATAAAGATATAGTATTTACAACAACAGGCCTAGCAATAGTAGGGTAGTGCAATGTACTGCTTTTAATGGAGATCACTCTTTTCGCTCTAGTCAGTTACAATAAAGGTAAAAAATAAAAAATAAGCATATGTTTAGTTAGTGAATAAAATGAGGGTTTGTTCTGCCCCTCAGCACCCACATTTCAACTGTGAGCCACAAACTAAGAGAATTATTACCGTAATTTCCGGACTTTAAGCCGCTACTTTTTTCTCACATTTTGAACCGTGCAGCTTTTACAATTATGCGGCTAATATATGGACGGATTATTTGTTTATGGACACAGTGGATGTGTGTGCGCAGCCTGAGTGCAGAAAACGTCGCTGTCTGTGTGGTTCACATGAAGTTGCAGCGTTAGCGAGCGCTGTTGTTAGCATAAAACAGTTTATCGCCATGTGATAAAATAAGTTATGATCCTAAATGTTATTAGTGAGTGGGGTATGTCTTAATGACCCGTATGTGTTAAATGCAGGTAAGTGTAAGTGTCTCAAACTTCAGTAGCCGGATATCCACTCATACCTGATCGATACAACTAGTCCCGCCACCGGGACAGCCTGAAATCTGCTGAAATTCTACGTGACACTGACATGATCCCAGACACCGACATGATCCACCGACATGATCCCAGACACCGACATGATCCCAGACACTGACATGATCCCAGACACTGACATGATCCCAGACACCGACATGATCCCAGACACCGACATGATCCACCGACATGATCCCAGACACCGACATGATCCCAGACACCGACATGATCCCAGACACCGACATGATTCCAGACACCGACATGATCCACCGACATGATCCCAGACACCGACATGATCCCAGACACCGACATGATCCCAGACACTGACATGATCCCAGACACCGACATGATCCACCGACATGATCCCAGACACCGACATGATCCCAGACACTGACATGATCCCAGACACCGACATGATCCCAGACACCTACATGATCCCAGACACCGACATGATCCCAGACACCGACATGATCCCAGACACCTACATGATCCCAGACACCGACATGATCCCAGACTGGACAGCAGCTCTTTCTGCAAGAGACATGCGCAGTAGAGCGCCAATTGACGGGGGTGTAAGGGAAAGACAGACAGGTGAAGAGATGATGTGCTGAGGAAAATTCTAGTTTGATTTTGTTTTGAAGAGTTATTTTATTCTTCATGCACACACCCTCCTCATGGAAAACACACAAAGAGATGCATATGATGCAGCTTTGAAGTTAAAGGCAATCGATCTGGCTGTCGAAGAAGGAAACAGAGCTGCTGCACATGAGCTTGGCATCGATGAGTCGGTGGTGAGACGCTGGCGATGGCACCGTGATGAACTGACTCAAAGCAAAAAGACAACAAAAGCTTTCAGAGGCAATAAAAGCAGATGCTCCGAACTTGAAAACGTTCTTGAAGACGTGGACACCTGTGGCTTATAGACAGGTGCAGCCTATATATGTACAAAAATAAAATTCTTTGAAAATTTAGTTGATGCGGCTTATATTCAGGTGTGCTCAATAGTCTGGAAATTACGGTAGTCAACTCAAAGGGCCGTGTTAAATTTATTACAAACTCACCCACAGCCCTTTTTAATATAAACTTATACGACAGCAGTGTAAGTCCCGTTTTGTGCAGTTGTCTCTTCACATTAAAAATAAAGCTTTCTGCCTATTCTTTAGGCAGCCGGTCTTCTTATATTTACTGCAGCATTGATGTATTCTCATCATTCATTTGTGAATAGTGATGAATGTGCGTTGAAAACACAAAGTGATGGTTCAGAGTAGTACCAGTAGTACCAGGGGGTAGAAACCAATGTCTTATTTATAGGTGGTAAATGGTTTCTGAATAATTTATGACTCTAAAAGGTGAACTGTTGTTTTCTAAATAACAAGCCCACAGCTGTCTCTCAGCACCGAGCTGCCCGAAAAATACCTCTTTATTCAAAAGAAAGCACTGTTTAAAGTTTGAAATTGCACTGAAAAAGGTTCCAAAAATAAAAATGAAAAAATAATATTTTTCCACACACAGAGAATGTCAGTGTTAGCAAAATGCACACAAATGAAATTATCTCTTTTGTTAGTTTTTGGTAAAAAACAGTGAAAAAAAAAAAAAAAATCAAGAACACTTCTCCTAGGTCAGCACACCTCTAGGACTCTCTGGAGTATACTCTCTTTAGGACAGTGTGGACTCTTACTCTCTTTAGGACAGTGTGGACTCTTACTCTCTTTAGGACAGTGTGGACTCTTACTCTCTTTAGGATAGTGTGCACTTTAGCTCTCTTTAGGACAGTGTGGACTTTAGCTCTCTTTAGTGTGGAGTCCTTCTCAGAGCAGGAACTTCACTGGTATTGGGCTCCGGATTGCAGCCGAAGCTGTAAAACTTTTCTAAAGATTTATAAAGGATTCACCTTTATAAATCCTGTGGTAATAAACATGCATTTTGGTTTTCCAGGTGATCGGGGAGGCGGTCATGGCCTATCCTAAAGACCTGCGGATCAACTGGGTCAGAGCCTGGCCCGGTCAGGCCGTCCTGTGTGTGTCTCAGGTCTACTGGACACAGAACATCCATGACACCATCAAGTGTGGACACCAGGTCAGTCTAAAGTAGACTTGTCAAAAGTACTGAAAATCAGATACTAATCAATACTAAAACTTGTATTTAAACTAGATACTCATTTGAGGAGCATACTAAAAATGTCCTATGAGTGAATGTCCATTGAATTTGTGAACTGAATTTGAATTTCGAGAACTGAACATGAGCATATAAAAAGAGTGAATTTTCAAATTTTATTAGATTCCTGTTACAAACTAATAAATTCAATTTCAAATGATACTATTCAGATTCAATTTTTCAATGCAATGATTCAAATTAAAAAATACAATTTCAAATTCAAATTCAGTTTCTGGTGGCACATATTTCTGCCCATAATATAAGACCATGTGGGAGTAGAAAAGAAAGTACTGCCATTTTGAAAATCACATTCTATTGTCTAAATAAAAAGTGTTTTTAATTATTATCATGGTATCAGAATTGGTACTGAGTATCAAATTTATACCTTAGTATTGATATCAAGTTTGAAGTACTAGTCTAATTTTGTCTAAAGCCTCATTTATAAAGGACTGCGTAGGAATTTTCCTAAGCAGGAGCGTACTCCTAGTGGCCACCAGAGGCGTGCGCCACGCAAATTTAGAAATTTAGAAAACCCTCCGTCCGCACTCCACCACACAATCTGTGGTTTATAGATCCCACCCACAGCTAGAATCTGCGCATGTGAAGCCATGTCATGTCTTCACACCTCCACCTCACCATAAACGGACAGACCACACCCTCTCCACATCTCTACCTGACCATAAACGGACATACCACGCCCTCTCCACATCTCTACCTGACCATAAACGGACATACCACGCCCTCTCCACATCTCTACCTGACCATAAAAGGACAGACCACGCCCTCTCCACACCTCTACCTCACCATAAACGGACAGACCACGCCCTCGCCACACCTCTACCTGACCATAAAAGGACAGACCACGCCCTCTCCACATCTCTACCTGACCATAAAAGGACAGACCACGCCCTCTCCACATCTCTACCTTGCCATAAACGGACAGACCACGCCCTCTCCACATCTCTACCTGACCATAAAAGGACAGACCACGCCCTCTCCACATCTCTACCTTGCCATAAAAGGACAGACCACGCCCTCTCCACATCTCTACCTTGCCATAAACGGACAGACCACGCCCTCTCCACATCTCTACCTGACCATAAAAGGACAGACCACGCCCTCTCCACATCTCTACCTGACCATAAAAGGACAGACCACGCCCTCTCCACATCTCTACCTTGCCATAAAAGGACAGACCACGCCCTCTCCACATCTCTACCTTGCCATAAACGGACAGACCACGCCCTCTCCACATCTCTACCTGACCATAAAAGGACAGACCACACCCTCTCCACGTCTCTACCTCACCATAAACGGACAGACCACGCCCTCTCCACATCTCTACCTGACCATAAAAGGACAGACCACGCCCTCTCCACATCTCTACCTGACCATAAAAGGACAGACCACGCCCTCTCCACATCTCTACCTCGCCATAAAAGGACAGACCACGCCCTCTCCACATCTCTACCTCACCATAAAAGGACAGACCACGCCCTCTCCACACCTCTACCTCACCATAAAAGGACAGACCACGCCCTCTCCACATCTCTACCTCACCATAAACGGACAGACCACGCCCTCTCCACATCTCTACCTCACCATAAACGGACAGACCACGCCCTCTCCACATCTCTACCTCACCATAAACGGACAGACCACGCCCTCTCCACATCTCTACCTCACCATAAACGGACAGACCACGCCCTCTCCACATCTCTACCTCACCATAAACGGACAGACCACGCCCTCTCCACATCTCTACCTCACCATAAAAGGACCATGCAAAGTGACTCTTGAATGAGATTCACCTAAACATGAGCCAATAATCAGTGGGTTTGCCAGAGACAGAGAGGGAGGGGAACGCTCCACGCAGCACCACCCACTCACGTCAAAGGCTTAAACAAGGTTTTACAAATAAATACAAAAAGTGACAGCAATGACTCATCTCTTAATTTAATAATATTTCATAATATTTAGAAAGTGCATCTTTGCAAGTGTGTCTGAATGAATTTTTTATTATTTTTATTTTAGAGTTTTATCGCTACATTTTTAAAGGTCCCATGACATGGTACTTCTTGATGCTTTTATATGGCTCCTTAATGGTTCCCTAATACTGTAAATGAATCCTTCTTCAAAATCAACACTCAGTGCATGAGAAAGACACATATACACAGTCAGAGTCAGAATCTCTCTGTCTGAACAACTCATTCTGGGCCTTGTTGCTTGAATGCAAAGGACACAGATAGGGTAAGAGGAGCGGGTGGGCTCCCTCCCCCCACCCACCCACCCGCTCCTCTGCGCCGCTGGAGCGCTGCGACTGTGCGCCGTCTCCCATTTCCGCGTTTTAAGCGCGAAGGAAAAAAGGAGAGGCATTTCAATGAAAAAAACACATTTTCACAGAAAATAAAATTAAACCATTGCTGTTTCAGAGGTCCAGAGGGTCGGGTAAAGGACTTCCGAGCCTAGAAACACTCGCACGTGCCTCCAGGCAAATAAAAAAACGCATTTCGCATTGCGTAGCTCCTTCGCGGTCCAAACTCTCTGGGCGTGATTTCCAGACACAGGGGGTGGACATCCAGACGGGGGTGGAACTGCATTTGCATTTCTTTTTTCGATCTGACGTCACATAGTTGCCTTGTTCAGAATCGCCCGTTTGAGCTGTGTTTTTTTCTAACGCAGAAAAGGATCGCAAATGCTCAGTTTAGACATTTCGCAACTTTTAGCCATGGGGGGGGGGCCTAAACAGGGTAGGGGAGCTCACATTAACGTTCAAAAACCTCAGAAAGTGAAAATTTCATGCCATGGGACCTTTAAGTATGCCTGTATGTGTGGGGGGGCGGGCAGTGTTTATGCACATGTACTAGTAGATACGCTCACGCGGTCGCCTGGTTTACACCAGACCATATCACAAGTGACATGGTCTGGGAGCCACCTACTGAATATCTATCTAATATTCAAACTACAGTTCAAATTACAAGCTTCCGTTTGTCGCGTAGTACGCGTCCTATAGAAATCTATGGTCACAGGGCGGACTGCGGGAGACCCAGCGCTGCCCCGGGAAAGTGCACGTGCTCATGTACGAGTTTCAAATGTTATAATATTGTAGAGAATCAACAACTCAAACTCTCTTCACTTCCGCCCCTTTCCATTAGTGTCGCTTTCTTCGCCGTGTCTCCAGACTTTGCGCAGATTGTACGGCAGGGTCCTAGTTGCCGTAGAGATTAGCAAAGCCCCTGGGCTTTGGCGGAGTTTCATAAATCCCGCGGTTGCAGAGCGCCTACGCAATACCTAGTGCTTTGTGCGTAAGCATGCGTTATAAAAGAGGCCCCAGGTTACAATTTGAATAGAAAAGCTTCCATCTACTAAAACGTGTATGTAGTTCACATCCTACAAACCAAGCTCAGGTTCACTAGGCAAAAATATGTACTACAGGGGTATAGGAGGATGGGAGGGCATCTGACACATACCTACTGTACAGTACATTGTCAACATAGCTTTTTGAGTTCCTTTATAGCTCAGAATGCAGTTTTAGTGTCCTGCTTCACTGCATACATTCATTCATTCACATCGAGTCTATTTTAAGCAGAAATGAGTGCACAGGGGCGTGTGTCTGTGCCTGAGGATCTTTCACCATTAGGACCAGAATGTTGTCTCAGAATCCCAAGGCAGAGCTGTGTTTGTGTCTAAACCTCCATATATGTTTTATCCTGTGCCCATTACATAATGCAGCTCAGTGGCAGTGCTCAGCCTCTCAGCATTTGTCTTCATTACTGCTGCAGTCGGTGGATCAAACTCTTTTAACTGATCTGGCGTTACCATGGCAACAACATCCTCCTTTGCAGCATCCTCCTGCCTCCCTTGTTCCCATGGCAACTGCCTCTCTCCCCATCTCTGTACTGTACTTCTATTTACCTCCAAACCCTCACACTAACTCAAGTTTGACGCGTCCTGTGAATTGCAGCCAGAATAATTGTCAAATTAATCTGGCTGCAAAATATCATAATCTGATCGATATAGATGGTTTTATCTTTAAAACTAGATATTAAACCTGAAAGGGTGCTAAATAACTGTATAATGTTTAGATAATACAGTAATAACAGTAGTCCTACCACTGTCCTCATCTCTCCTCTGTCTCTTTAGACCAGTGGCTCTGCTCCTGTGTTCACAAATGCACTGTATTATTCTTGTAGCTCACTGTCTTGTATGTGAAAGGAATATGAGCTGTTTTGTGTAGTTATTATCATCTTCCCCCGACTGCCCCCCGCTGCCTTCTGCACACACGTCATAACCCTACACCAGGGGTCGCTCTTTGATCCCTCTGATGCGGCTCAGTACAGCGGTCCCTCATTTATCGTGGGGGTTACGTTGTAGAATTAACCCATGATAGGCGAAATCCGTGAAGTAGTCAGCTTTATATTGCGTGTATAATTATGCGTGTATTTCACAGTTCCTCTGACCAAGGCGCCGCTGCACTGTTGTGGGTTTTGTTGGGGAGAAAACTTGCAAAGATACACAGCACTTCAGAGCAGTGACGGGCTGGGATCATCGGCCCTGGCAATTTACACCTTCAAGCTGCCCCGTAGACCGTGGAACGGGGGGAAGGGGTTCTACAGCTCTGCACCGTGCGCTGAGTCTGCTGAGTCTGTCCCTGGTCTTCGCAGCCTTCCTCATGCTCCAGAGAAGGACGCACTAGGGCTGAAAGTGGAGCCTGGTGCGGCTCGGACTGCTTCTCATTCAAACACAGAAGTAGTGAGGACGCATCCGTGCGCTCTCAGGACTGGTTCCGCCCAAATGCCAGACCGCTCAGTCCGTCACTGCTTCAGAGTCACACTGCTCGTGATCAAACATTTAAAAAAATTTGGCAAACTGAACGCATTCTGTACAGTACAGGAGACACGGCACGGAGGAGAATGACTGACAAAGACAAAGGTCTACAGTCCCTTAGCCAATCAGGATGCAGCACACAATGCGTATTGATACACTATAAAAAAATCTGCGAAACAGCGAGGGACCACTGTATTTAATTAAAATGTATTTTATTTTAGTTCATTCATTTTCAAAATGTAATTCTATGTCACAAAGGTAAAAAAAACAACGTTATATGCAGTGTTATTTCATTTTAAATTTCAAAAGGGTTTTGTGGCTCCCAGTGTTTTCTTTACTGTGTGAAACGGCTCCAAATGGCTCTTTGAGTGGTAAAGGTTGCCGACCCCTACCCTACACTATAACATGCCCCAGTCCAGTCTCTTGTAAAGCTTTGCAGTTTTTCTGTGGTGTAAATCAGAAGCACCACCTGCTGCGTGACATTTATGAACTGAATCAAATGAAAGCCTGTGATAATCCCATTACTCTGCTGATTCACTCACCTCGTGTTGTCGTAAATATGCAGAATGAGCATGCAGCCAACACTTGTGAAAAGACGTGACTTACTGCCACATGAGGAGTTCACACTGTAAGTGGTGCACACATTACTTTGTCAGTGCACCATAAAGCTCAAGTGTGGCTGGAATGTGTGTGTGTTCTAAAAATAGATCCAGAGGCTGACATTTCTCTCAGTTAAACTCCACAGGAATGTAGAGTGGAATGTCATTTCAAATGCACTGGCAGCATTACAATCACTTTTGTAAGACCGTAACACAATATTTCAGAATCTACTTGTACCTTTCAGCTGACATATCAACATTCTATGGAGGAACAGGGTGAAGCTAACTGAGGGCACTGCTCTGTCTGAAACTATATTACTCGAGTTAGACTGGAACTACTACACCAAGCTGGCATTAACCAACTATTTTTCCAGTATGTCACTCTCACCTTTTTGTTAGAAATAAAACACCATCAACTCTTGTCATATACAATGGTACCTCACCTTACGAAATTAATTCGTTCCAGAAGTGGTTTCCTAACGTGAAAAAATTCGTAAGTTGAGTAGCTATTTCAATGGAAAAAGCCTGATTCGTTCCAAGGCCCCGATCCAAGTTCTTTTTTTTTATAGTGTAACATTGTGTTCTGCGTCCTGATTGGTTTCTCAGACTGAATTTAAACTTTTCTCACATTTGTCTCTCGTTTAAACACTCAAACTTTCATAGATTTTCAACAAAATTATTAATAGTGAAGTGTGGGGGGAAGGGGGAGGGGGGAGAAAACTGCGCTCTGACACGTGTGATAGCGCAGCATGACCCGGCGCGGGGCTGCCAGCAGGTCTAGACCTGGACTGGACCAGGACTAAACCTGGACTGGACCAGGACTAAACCAGGACTAGACCAGGACTAGACCAGGACTAAACCAGGACTAGACCAGGACTAGACCAGGTGGATTAAAGCGCCGCGCTCGGGTCTATTTCCTGGTTTCGTTTCGAGTCACAGCTGAGGGGAGCAGAGAGGAGGACCACACGCAGTCTGAGCGCATGAACGAGACCCGTGCTCAAACCGTGCCTCCTCTAGACCTCCTCTAGACCTGCAGGTCTAGACCTCTTGCATGCGTTCGTTCATGCGCTCAGACTGCGTGCGGTCCCCCTCGCTGCTCGCCTCAGCTGTGACTCGAAACGAAACCAGGAAATAGACCCGCGCGCGGCGCTTTAATCCACCTGGTCTAGTCCTGGTCTAGTCCTGGTTTAGTCGAGGTTTAGTCCAGGTTTAGTCCTGGTCCAGTCCTGGTTTAGTCCAGGTCTAGACCTGCTGGCAGCCCTGCGCCGGGTCATGCTGCGCTATCACACGTGTCCGCGCTCAGTTTTCTCCCCCCTCCCCCCACGCTTCACTATTAATAATTTTGTTGAAAATCTATGAAAGTTTGAGTGTTTAAACGAGAGACAAATGTGAGAAAAGTTTAAATTCAGTCTGAGAAAAGCGTATAATGTGTGTGGCTGAGCGCGCATTATTTGAATTTTTGAGATTTCGCGTTTCGTAACTTGAATTTTCTTTCGTATCTAGAGACCAAAATTTACCGTGAAGGCGTTTCGTAACTTGAAATTTTCGTTTGTTGGGTCTTTCGTAAGGTGAGGTACCACTGTATTAATTTTGTACTAAGATACAACTGGACAGAGTGTAGTGTGAAACGGGGGTGACGAGCAAGAAGGACATTCAGCACATTCTCGGAGCTGAGGATGAGTCTGATGATGCTCAGGCCAACACAGAGGGCCCTCTTCTATTATATTTGTGTCGCTCTTCTCACGTGTGATTGTGACGTGTCTGTTGTGTTGACTCTCCAGGCTCTGGAGGCCTACCTGCAGCAGAATAACCGTCAGATCAATGACATCGTGGCTCTGGTGCGGGAGAAGCTGTCCAAACTGAACCGTGTGACCCTGGGAGCGCTGGTGGTGCTGGACGTCCACGCTCGAGATGTTCTGGCTTCTTTGGTCCAGAAACGCATCAGCAACGAGAACGACTTTGAGTGGCTCAGTCAGCTGCGATATTACTGGGTGGTACGTGAACCTTAGCTCAGAGGGACTGTCTCATTATCACAGAGGTGACTGTAAGTCAATGAAAATTATTTATCAATAATAATAATCGTCATAATCTCTATGATTAGCATTGTGTTGATCATTCAACAGATGTTAAGACAGATGCAGATTACGCTATAATCTATAGTTCTATTTTACTGTTCAGTCCACAGGATTCCTTCAGTGCCCTGCATAGTCTTTGCATTATAACTTATTTAGCAGAACCTATATCATTTCATATAATCAATCTTATTGAAAACACAGATAGGCATGGGACAGCAGGGTGTCAGGATCACTGCAGGTGTTAATAGGACCAATAATTCTGGAGAAATTCACATTTAAAATTTGGAATGAGTTTGTACAATATATTAAACCTAATGCATACGAGTTACTGTCAGCGTCAGAAACACATGTGTGCTGCCGCCATCAACAGAAATACGTGCAATGTCCATGCACTAAAGACTTATAGGTCCCATGACATGGTACTTCTTGATGCTTTTATATGGCTCCTTAACTCATTGACTGCCGGAGACGGATAAATACGTCAATTGCGTTTTTCAGCGGGGGTTGCTAGGTTACGGCCTGGAGCAACTTTTGAGGTGTAATTCACATCTCTCAACCTGTAGATGGCGATGTTGTATCATTATTAGCCGATCAGAGCCGGGGAAGAAAGGAGGAGTGCAGCGTGTGTATGGTGTATTGGCCAGAGTAGTAAGATGGCGAGGCCAGAGAACCCGGAAAAGCAGACAACTGTTGATCAGCGCCTATGGAGCGATCAGATCGCTCTTGGGACCCAGGATCCTGGATCAGAGGATCGCAGAGACAAGCCGGATCAAGCAGCGAGGTCTGAGCAGAGATCTGCTGTGCTCGAGGAGGGGGCGTGTCATGTGTGCGCTGCACGGATCAGGGAGTCTCCTCATAACTACGACAGCTCCAGAGAAGAAGTTTACTGACTTGGAGCAGTGAGCAGTGTATGGTAATTGTAATGAATGAAGTTGTGTGTGTGTGTGTGTGTGTGTGTGTGTGTGTGTGCGTGCGTGTGTGCGTGTGTGCGTGCGTGCGTGCGCGCGTGTGCGTGCGCGTGTGCGTGTGTAGCTGTGTGTGTGTAAAGGTTTATGCATGGGCTTGTGTGTATGTACATATATATATATGTGTGTGTGTGTGTGTGTATTAGTTTTTATTATGGGTCTGTACTCTGGGCCTCAGACAAATCCTCAACAAAGTTCTATTTTATAGGAAAAGATATTATATCCTGTAAACATCTCTTGGCACTATTGATTTGAACGAATTTTCAATTCACAGAGCCTTATATTCTTATATTTGTAAATAAAAATGTACTTTGTCATCAAAAATCTCTTTCTCTGTTATTTTAGATGTTTGAGGTGTCACTAAATCGATAAATATTGATGTCAAAGTCACTGATCTGCTCGAAATCCTTCTCTGAACTAAACGCTCGTTTTCTCCATTTCTTGCTCAAAAACCAGTGTTTTTGCTGAAACTTCCCTATGTTCTACTATCAGTTATTTGAGAACCGAAAAGGTTAGAAACATAATTTTTTTTCCAGGTGAAAGAAGAGAGTCGACACTTTATTTTGATGTGTCCCATGTTTATATAGTCAAAGAACTCAGTATTCTGTGGGTCTTGGAAAATCAGTGAAATTCTACTGAAACCGCTGGCACTCTGGGGTTAGAATTCTGAAAACAGGCCGGCAGTGAATGAGTTAATGGTTCCCTAATACTGTAAATGAATCCTTCTTCAAAATCAACACTCAGTGCATGAGAAACAGAGATAAGATGAGAAAGAGTCATAAATGTCACTCTGGAACACTCCATTATGGGCGTTGTTGCTTGAATGCAAATGAGGAGGACAGAGATGGCCTATAGTAGGGGGTGGGGGCGTGGCCAAGCTCTCCGCTCCGCTCTGTGACCAACTTCCGTGTTTTTGCGTGGGGGGAGAGATGAGAAGCCTTCCATTGAAAAATAAACAAATTTCCACAGAAAATAAAATGAAACCACTGCTGTTTCAGATATCCACAGGCTCAGATAAAGGACTTCCGAGCCTAGAAACACTCACAAGTTCCTCCAGGCAAATAAAAAAACGTATTTCGCATTGCGTAGCTCCTCCGCAGTCCAAACTCTCTGGGCGTGATTTACAGAGACGCTGAGTACAGACAGACGGGGGTGGAACTGCATTTGCATTTCTTTTTTCGATCTGACGTCAATAAGGTGCCTTGTTCAAAATCGCCCGTTTGAGCTCTGATTTTTTCTAATGCAGAAAAGGATCGCAAATGCTCAGTTTAGACATTTCGCAACTTTTAACCATGGGGGGGGGCTAAACAGGGTAGGGGGTAGGGGAGCTCACATTAACGTTCAAAAACCTCAGAAAGTGAAAATTTCATGCCGTGGGACCTTTAAGTTTCACTCATAAATGGTGAGAAAAAAGAGGGACTGGACTTTTACTGAAATTGTGCAGATTTAAGTCAAAACTTGTGAACATGTGAGGACTCATGAAAAAACAAGATAAGAGCGTAAATCCTTGTCAGCACATACTCTTGCCATCTTTGAGATCGACCAAAGTTGAGCTCGCTGTCTGTGGATCTGAAGATTTTTGGAACAGCCCTTCTCTGAAATGCAACCACCACTTTCAGTTCTATCCATGAATGTACACACCATGAGAATCCCAGAGTTTACAAAAGCCAGCAGCCATTAGTCCTGATGCTGTGTTTTAAATGTCTGTGTGCTGCTGTGTGTCACCAGGACAACCAGCTCCAGACCAAGATGATCAATGCAGGTCTGCCATACGGATACGAGTATCTGGGTAACACCCCCCGCCTGGTCATCACGCCACTCACTGACCGCTGCTACAGGTGCCCTTCTGATAATACTACTAATACTACTGCTAATACTACTAATACTGCTACACCAACTCCACCTCACTGACTGCTGCTACAGGTGCCCTTCTGATAATACTACTAATACTACTGCTAATACTACTACTACTACTACTACACCAACTCCACCTCACTGACTGCTGCTACAGGTGCCCTTCTGATAATCATGATGTAGATGTAGACAGACTAATAATGCAGTATTACTCAAACACGTGTGAATGAAACAAAACACAACTCCAGGTCGTTTTTTGAGGAAGTTACAACATTATAACATTATCTTAAAGCCCACACGAGTCTATTTGGCATAATATAGGACTTTTAATATTAAAGTATATGCCTGATTTTACCTGGATGTAATTTCTTTTCACTCTTTTCTAGGACCCTGTTTGGAGCCCTGCACCTGCACTTAGGAGGGGCCCCCGTGGGCCCGGCTGGAACAGGGAAAACTGAGACCACTAAAGACTTGGCCAAAGCTGTGGCCAAACAGTGTGTAGTGTTCAACTGTTCTGATGGCCTCGACTACATTGCTCTGGGGAAGTTCTTCAAGGTTAGAACCCCTCTGACTCTAAACTCACTCCTCTGTATCATGACCTTAACCCATGACCCTAACCCATGACCCTAACCCATCCCTCAGTATCATGAATACAAATTTGAACTGCACAATATTGGATTTTTACTCAATAATTTCAGTTATTGGGAAACGCATCGAGCAAATTAATCTGTGCCGAAATACTTTCTCTGGCGACGTTGGACTCCAGAGCGAAACGTAATTTCGATTCAGACTGTACCGCGGCGGTCGTGGCGATTTACTGGCAGAATTGAGCAGGATAAAACTGACACTGACTCTCTTATATTAAAACAGAGAGTACATTACCAGAGACAAAACCAGGACTAAATCAAGGTTTAAGCTTTAGCTTATCATATTAAGATAATTATTTTTTTTAAAAGGCATTTTGTCAGACCTTGATGCTATTGCGATATATCGATGAATGCCTCATGATACTTAGAGATATACAGTGGTAGCTCACCTTACGAAAGACCCTACATACAAAAGACTTGGCCAAAGCTGTGGCCAAAATGCCTTCACGTTCAACTGTTCTGATGGTCTCTAGATTGCTCTGGGGAAGTTCTTCAAGGTTACGAACCCCTCTGAAATTCTCAAACCCACTCCTCGAATAATGCGCGCTCAGATATACGCCACTCCTGATTATGCTAACCCATGACCCTAACCCATGAAGAGCACCTTTCTCGGCCCTTAACTCTGAGCCCGAACACGCAAGATTTTCAACCCTAACCCATGACCCTACTAAATAGTGACCCTAACACCCCTCTGGATCAGCGCGGAGACATGAAACCCACCGCGCTTGTATCATGGCACCTACGCGAGGAGCACGCACCGCGGCACCGCGCGAGGAGCACGCCTAGTCCTGGTATCATGCACGACCCTAGCACCCGGGGCTGCGAGCACATGATAGAACCGCGGCGCCCGGACCGCGTCCTATATATGGAGCCCGAGCCACAAACCAGCCGCATGAAACCAGCAAAGAGCGGCACGTTGTGGTTTAATCCTGGTTTAGTCCAGGTCCAGTCCAGGTTTAGTAAAAATCTGGTCTAGTTACTTTTAGTTCTGGTCTAGACCTGAAACGTAATTTCGATCCACGTATGTCCTGTGTATATATGGCTTAGCCAATCAGGACGCAGAAACAATGACACTGACTCTCTTATATTAAAACAGAGAGTTACACTATACCAGAGACAAAACAACCTTGAAACGAATCAGGCCTTTAAGCTTGAAATAGCTTACTCATATTAGGATAATTTTTTTTTTTTAAAAGGCATTTTGTCAAACCTTGATGCTATTGCGATATATCGATGAATGCCTCATGATACTTAGAGATATATTTTGCAGCCCAAGTACACATGAGCCTATGCCACTCCTTTGTGAGTAATGACCCTACCTCTGTCCTGGTGCTCAGGGCCTGCTGTCGTGTGGAGCCTGGGCCTGTTTCGATGAGTTCAACAGGATCGACCTGGAGGTACTGTCTGTGGTGGCGCAGCAGATCCTCACCATACAGAGAGGTGGGACTTTTTTATTTATTTATTTACTTATTTAATACACAGCAGTTGCAGAGGTCACGGGCTCATTTTCAGCACCTGTCCATAGGGGGCTTTAGTGTCCAGAACTGTAACAAAAGTTAGCTCATTTCACATTTCAAACATTCTGTGGCAGCTCTGGCCCCACTTCAACTACAGTTTCATAATCCTGTTGCACATCTTTGGGTCAGTTTGTAATTTTAGGTCAGAGGGAAGAGAGTTCCATAGCCTAGAGCCTTTAGAAGAGAAACTGGGCAGTCCAAAAGATCTTTTAAACTTTGGAACTCCATAGTCCCCTCCACTGACAGAGGCTCTGGCGTTAGGTGTGATAAAGCCCTGACGCCGGACAGCCAGACCAATGAACAGTGGTCAAACTTGGGCTGGGGCCAGACCTGTATCTTCTGTGTCATGTTTAACAGCACATATATGTTGTGCAGGCATCGCCGCGAACTCTGAGATGCTCCTGTTTGAAGGCACAGAGCTGAAACTGGACCCATCCTGTGCCGTGTTCATCACCATGAACCCTGGATACGCCGGCCGCTCGGAGCTGCCTGACAATCTCAAAGTACATCTTCTCTCTTCTCCCATTCACACAATCAAGAGCTATACTCATTTAGAAAACTCATAGACTATATGATAATAATATTATCATAGGTATATCCATATATTATATGGACATACCTCGCCGATGTGCTTCAAATAGGAAGTGAGCATGGGCGCACTTCTGGCTCCATCAACTCCGGCCCAATTCACTTTCTATTGAAAAATTGTTGACCATCTCTCTGTAACTGCTGCTGTCATTATGGTCTTAAGATATTTGTATTAACCAGCTTTACATGATCCTGCGTTTTTTATTTTGCTGTTGTCTGTAAATCAAGAGATCACGGTTGATTGACAGTGTTGTTAAGAGCCAGCCCGGCGGTGTGGGCAGGAGTGGTGTTAACTCCAACAGCCTCACTCCGGAGTGGCTCTTTGGTTGCAATCATACACACCATCGGATTTCCAAATTTGCTCCTATAACTGCTAACCTTGGTGAGCTTCATTTGGCTGGAGCTGAGTGCACTTCTTTACACGGTCTATGAGCAAACTGTTGGGAATAAACTTTTACTGATATCCGTTAGCTTTAACATTACCAGTATGGAGGAGCTAAAATCCAAGAGCAGCATGTCCTTTTGTCTGTTCTGTGTCTGTCTAATTTTAACTTTTTTAAGGATTTAAGTGGACTTTTTCACTGAAATTATCTCAGAAACTGTTTCTATGTACCAATTTAATACACATTTTTGCCATTTTGGACAATCTACCTAGATATTTTTTGTGAGCTGATCCAAATGGTCTGCGGCCTGGTCAGAGGCTATGATCTCACTGGTGCTAATCTGAAGCCCAGGAATCTGCTGCAGTGTGGCTCGTCTTTAGTCTAGATCTGCGCCAATGATATAAATCAGGATTTACTTCAAGATGGCAATGCAGAGATGCTGAGTGGATATGCCACTACTACACTGAGGCCTGTGCTGAGGGTTGCCAACTCCCTGAAAAATAAATAAGGGACACCTCATTGACAGGACCGGCCCGATTGCCTTCACCCTTCGTGGTTTCTTCTTTTTAGCCCTTTTTTGTATGTGTGAAGCAATTTTTTAACTATTTGACTCAAACCGGAATTGATTTAGATGCATATCTGAGTGATATGAACACAGGGAAAATAAATAATTATCAGAAATTTATTTTTAATACTAAATAACAAAATCAACAGAATAAAATAAATATATGTCCTGCTTAACTTAAAACTGTATAAAGTAATATAAACAGGGATGAAAGTGACCAGTAATGAAAAAAGCTGAAAGTCACCGAAAAGCTAGGGGGGTCCGGTTGCCTGGAAGAATCCATGACTCATCGCTGTACCAGTGGCGAGTCTGGTAACGCTTGGTCCAGAATGCGCTGCCGTTGCGCGTAGACAGACAGCTAAGTGAACCAATCAGAGAACAGTTAACGGAGCCATTTGATAGATTAAGCTTTTCCCAAAGCCGGTAGGAAGCAATGCAAAAACATCTTTTTTGAAAAGAAAGGCCTCTAGAGCTGTCAGCTGCTGTGGTTTTAAGGAATCGATGTGTTTGAGGTCATTTAAGACCAATTTTACAGCTGAATGGAAGGGACGTTCAGTTCTCCGATGCGCCATCTTGATTCAAAACTGAGGAGGAACTTCCGCTGCTTCTGGAGTCCATTTTTAACCGGGGGAGCGAGGGTGGAGCGAGGGTGTCCAAATGGTATCTCGCTGTATAGCAAATACAGAGAGATATCATTTGGCTGGCCAACTCTAGATGTTTTGAGATGCAATCTGGGGTCATTCCAGGCAATAAAAACTAAGATGTCAACCACCCATTTTGGGGGGGAAAATTCCCTTTCTCCCTCTTGATGATCCCACTTTTAAGATTAAGATTAAGATTAAGTTTAGGCTTAAGCCTTTATTGGTCTCACACACAATGACACACGGGAGAAATTTGACTTCTGCATTTGACCCATCCTTTTCAGGAGCAGTGAGCAGCCATCTTTTTCGGCGCCCGGGGGGCAGTACCGTGAAGGGTCTTGCACAAGGACCCACACTGGTTAGCTCATTGCCCGGGGGGGATTTGAACCCACAACCCCCAGGGGGAAAGTCCATGACTTACCAGTTGAGCTAACCAGCACTTTGCACCTTCTCACAAAATCTGACTTGCACTGGATGGAATCAGCTCAGGATGCATAGTTTGGGAAGTAGGTGGTGACAGCCATTCTCATGCTCACTTCTAAATGATCATAGTCGTGGTGGAACAGTACTTAGGCTTAATGATCTTCATGTGGGAAAAGGCTGACTCACATAAACACATAGACTTTCATAAATCTATCTCCATTTTATCTGATAAATGTTAATTTTAATCTTAAAATAAGCCAAGCAAACTGTACTGCACTTAAACACTCTGTGCCCCACAGTTTGAGGACCCCTTCTTTGATTTTTTTTTTTTTTTTTTAAACCTGTTGTTCTAACTTACATTCTCTTACTGGTTTTGTAGTGGTATTTACCAGCCTCTGCACATTTACCAAATGGATGTTGTGACAGATGCATTTGTGCACTTTTATTAGGCATGTTCCAGACGAGCGCACGGGCTGCAGTGCGAAAAACACGGTAAAAGTTTATTGCTAAAGGCAGCGGCCGTAATGAAATATGATCACAATCATCTCGAGACCAAGACCGGACACCGATCGACTGGTAGATGGTGATCGACGTATTGGGCACCCTGTTTTAGACACTATTTTTGATTCACATGGTAATACGGGACAAAGTGCGTCCCTTTTCAGCACAATACGGGACTCGTACTTTTGTTTCTGAATACGGGACGATTCCGTTTTTCAAGGGACGGTTGGCAACCCTACCTGTGCTGTTTGCTGTTTGCTGTGGATATACCACTACTACACTGAGGCCTGTGCTGGTTGCTGTGGCCTTACTACACTACCTTATCCTGATTAGTGCTGAGAGTTAAGGATAATGGCACTTCTTCTGACTGTATTATGTTTGCTGGCTGTATGGGATCTAGGGGCAACTGGTCGCTCCTGGATGTGTGCTTCTAACAAAGTGAGTAGTATGCTGGATATTATAAATGGTTGCACTTGTGCCGGTGCTGCTGTACAACCTGTACAACCACCTCAACATCTGGCAGAGGGCATAAACTTAACTGTTCTGAGCAGAGACATGCCTAAACTTCAGAGTTTTCTAGCTTTACATAAATATCTCACTTTTCAAATGAGATCTTACTCTGGCTCTGCATATCTAAAGTCATATTTTAACTGTAATGTTACGAAGCAGAGATTGCTGATTGTCTTACTGTTACTCTTGTCTGGTAATGTGCAACCAAACCCAACCAAACCCTGGTATATCCAGACACCCTCTGATTTTTAAATCCTTAAATGTATTCATCTCAATGTGCGCAGCTTGTTACCCAAAATGGACATGGTTAGAATTTGGATTAAATCGACAGATGCAGATATTGTTATAGTTTCTGAATCTTGGTTGACTAAATCTATTGAAAATGATCACATTCAAATATCTGGCTACAATGTTTATCGTACTGATAGGCCTAAAAAAGGAGGCGGTATTGCAATTTATGTTAAATCAAAATTTGATGCCTCAGTAGTTCTGTCTGAATCCATCTGTAGACAAATGGAATTTTTGGCATTGAATGTGGAAATATCAAAGGGTCTGTGTATAATTGTTGTTGGGTGTTATAGGCCTCCATCTGCCCCCAATGAAGCATTACAATCCTTAAAGCATCTTTTGTCCAAACTGAATTACAGTGAACTTCTTTTAGCTGGTGATTTAAATTGGGATTGGCTTAATACAGTTTCAGATGATTTTAAATCTTTTTGTGATTCTTTTAATCTTACCCAGTTGGTGAATTTACCCACTTGACCAAACCTTAAAAGCCCTGATAAGTCAACCTTGATTGACTTGATAATCACAAATATTCTTCATAAATTCTCATCCCTGGGTGTCTTCTGTAATGACTTAAGTGACCACTGTGTTGTTGCAGCCATTAGAAACACCAAGGTGCCCAATTCTAACCCTCGTATAGTTAATAAGAGGAACCTTAAAGCCCCAGTGTGTAGGATTCGTGGCGCATAGGTGGATGGTGCTATTGCACTTTCTGTTTTAGCTACGGCAGACCTCGAGGGTCACCCAGGCGCGCGCACGAGCCGCACGCCGCTACTGTATAAATAAAACGCGGTCCCGTTTTGTTTGTTTTTTTCCTCATGAAAACACACATTCCTGTACCATGACACTCTACACATCAAATGAAACCTTACAGTCTCCTCTTTTTGACTATGCAATTCATTTCCCGGCCCAACAATCACTCCCCGAGCACATGGGGCTTTTATACGGAAAAGCACAAAACGAGGTTAGCTTACCTTAGAATGCGTGAAAAGTCCCTCAGTCGTCCAGGTAGAATCCATGATAAAAGGAGAAGTTCATCCAAGAGGCTTCGTCAGCTCTGAGCTCAGAGCTGACGAAGCCTCTTGGATGAGCGGCGAAACGTTTTCAACCAAACAAACTTTGTCCAGTTGACAAATTGAACTTCTCCTTTTATCTTACCTTAGAATGTTTTGCACAGGTCAAACTCTGTATTTCACCATAAACTTGCTCTCAATTTGTCCGTAAGGATCCAGCGAATAAAATCCAGTAAAACAATTTAGTCCAAAACACGTGTTAGATCCATTACGAGTCTGATCCGGCAGCATGCTTGTGTTGTTTACCCAAAACCACGAGCCTTGCCGAAGGTGAAGGCGGAGCCCAAATATCCTTCTGCGGCTCTCGTATTCAAAATGGCTGCCTCTGCATGGGGAAGATCCCCCTTTTATGTGACTATATCTAAGTCCAACAGAATACTTTGATTTCATGATGGAAGTGAAAAGGCTTGGAAAACAATGTATTTTTGAATCGGTATCTTCAATTTCGGTAATTAACGGGTAAAAATCTTACACACTGTCCCTTTAAACATTTTAATGAACAAGCATATCATCATGACTTGGGTAGTGTTGACTGGAAGATGATTGGGCTGATACCAGATGTAGAGACAGCTTGGATATTTTTAGGGACATTTTTATGGAAATTTTAAATAAACATGCCCCTTTAAGGAAACACAGGGTACAGAGGCGAGAACACCCATGGCTCTCCCCAGAGCTGGCGGATGCTATTCATGAACGTAATCAAGCCTGGACCAAGGCGAGAAAAACTGACTCTCCCACAGATTGGACAGTTTTCAGACAGTTAATAATAATTAATAATTAATAATAATACAAATGCTCTTCCTTCTTTAAAAGAGCCAAATCAGAATATTATTTGTCCATCACAACTGAAAATCTAAATAATCCACAGAAATTCTAGAAAGTTATCAAGTCACTTTCAGTGAGTAAAAGCACTCTGGCTCTACCTACAATTCCTAACACTTTCAACATTCTTAGGGTCTGGTTCAATGCCATATTTAGAGACGTGACTTAAAAATCGAGCATGATCTTTGGCAAGGCAGCATTTCGCAGGATTCAATTTCAGATCACTGGCCTGAAATCACGTAAAGACTTCCTCCAGGTGCCTAAGGTGCTCATCAAAGGAACGACTGTATATAAGGACATCATCCAAATACACCAGACACACTCTGCAGGGCAACCCACGGAGAACCATCTCCATGAGTCGTTGAAATGTGGCTGGTGCATTGGTGAGACCTATGGGCATAACCTTAAATTGATACAGCTCGGTGCCTGTGGTAAAAGCTGTTTTTTTACGGTCTTGTTCTGCTAGTTCAACTTGCCAATAGCCATGCTGCAGGCCAATGGTAGAGAACCATGCAGCCCCCCCTAGTGCATCCAATCAACCCTTGGCAACGGGTGGGAGTCTTTAACAGTGTCGAATTACCTCAGAAGTAGAGCAACCAAGAATTAATTTTCTACCTTTTACCTGAGGGTGAAACCCCTAAGGACTACTTTAAATTAACCCCCTTTAAAACCCTTTCACACTCTCGAGGTTGGTGTTTCCCTTTAAAAAGTTAGGCTAGGTGAAGTGAGTGAGATTTACCGGTTTGAAGCGGCGATCGTTAAAAGTACTCTGTTGAGGCTAAACTTTTCTAAAGAAAGAGGCTCTCAGTTGGGTTTGCTTTATATGGTTTGCACTTTATTCATTATCAGTTACTGTCCAGGAACTGTATGTAGTTATTTGACGTGTGTCAAATAACTGCCCGTCAAAGACTTACGTAAGCAACTAACACCGAATGACAGAGCTCAACTCTTATCCATGACCCTATTTCCTCAGCACTTTCTCTGTACCGTGTGTGGATACAGTGAGTGCCACACTTTTACCGTACACAACGGTTTCTCAGTACAACCTCGCTCGTACTTTCTCAGTACCGTGTGTGGATACCGCCCTTGTCGGAACAGCACTTTTTCTCAGTACCGAGTGTGAGTACTGTGGGAGCCTTTCGATCCATTCATTCAGTACAGAGTGATTCTGAGCCTAACTCCGTTCGTACTTTAGTCATATTGAGTTATAAAAGGTCATTCAGTGAATCATATGCCCAAAAACTTAAACAGATGCAGCATAAAATACATGGATTACCTTAAAGTCAGTGGAAGTGGGAGTACATGCATCCAGCAAATCTGAGATGTGCCACCCGAACTCCCAAAACCTACACCTTTTATTCATTTTCAAGGGGATTTCCAGTGACATCACTTAATTCATGCATTTGGTCTAGCGCCGGGCCTACAATATGATTGGTTGTCATTTAGATCATTATGATAGGCCAAGAACCTTGCTCAGCGTCTGTCCTCAGGAGGCAGCCTTACTCACCTCACTCTCCCGAGAGGAGAAGCATAGGAGCTTTTCTGCCTCCACCCACAGAACACAGTCTCGCTCTGATGCACTCCGCTTCCTCTCTCTCTACCAGAAATGCACAGGCGCTCTTCTGCATCCTGCCTAGGCAAACACACTTTGTGAGAGGTTCCTTTATTCATTCTCAACAAGTTACATTTTATAACCTTTCTTCTTACAACAGTCATTTCATTTTTTATCATTTTTAGACCCCTTTCTGTATCATCATACAATAATCACATTTTTATGAAAGCTTAAAAGCAAAACTTAAACATAACAGATAAATTATCAGACTTGAATACATGAACAAGCCTTTATGGCTCAGGTTTACAACTTCGTAACATGATCAATCAGATATGTTAAATGATGGTTACAGTTGCAAACATGCTTCTCAATATCACATAATAGTTTGCATGTTCTCCCCGTGTCTGGGTGGGTTTCCTCCGGGCACTCCGGTTTCCCCCATCAACCCAAAACATGCACCATAGGTAAAATCCTCCAGCTTAGGTCCTGACCAAACCGAAGCAACAACATCATGGAGATGGTCCCCGGCGCAGTAATATGCTGCCCACTGCTCCTAATAACAGGATGGGTTAAATGCAGAGAAGAATTTCTCCAGTGTGAGATCAATAAAGTTTCTTCTTTTTAAGATCAGATAACAAAATTAAAATCTTTAATATGAGTAAAAAATAAAATCATGAGTAAAATATAAGTAAAATGATAAACATGATAAGTGATTAAACAATTAAAATGATAAAATTGATCAAATAAAATGAAAACATTACTCAGAATCATAAGCCACAGCAACAAGCATTAAAGGGCAACTAATAACTTGAAAAACATCTTTTTATAGCTTTTATATTTTGTACCCTTATTGAGTATATTTGCGCTTTTACGGCTCAGCATTAAAATAATATTTTATTACTTTTAAATTCATATAATAAGCAATAAGCCCCTTTAAACTTCAACAGTGTGAGGCACATTTACGCGCCCTCTGTCAACCTCTGGTGGTAACGACCGAGAATCTTCAACAAACAGTAAGGTCAGCTTTCAACAGTGAGTCAACCTGTGTTTGTATTTCAGCTCTCTGTTCTGGTGTTACTCGCTTTTTGCTTGATTGGGGGAGCATCCCCTGTACGAATATGGTGCTTATTAACACCTGTACGACCTCCATCCTCTGAATTCCTGCTAAACACTGAAGAGTATTTTTGCAATAACCCTTTCAAGGACTGGGCCTGAGAGCTGGACAAATTCGATCCATCTATCTGTACTGGGGGTATGTCTGTGTCAGTCATGGGAAAGGTAGAGCAACATGCCTCGATAAGTGTGCACTCACAGGGGGACAGAGATAAAAACTCACCCAAATGCTGGCTTGGGTGAAGTTCAATGTCATCATTGGTAATATTCCAAACCCGGACCACAATGAAACCATTCTGGACTTCATTGACAGAGTGTGACACCACCACATCACCAACAGGGTTTGGCACAAGCATCCCTACATAATCGGATGGGACAGGCGCAGCAGCTGTCATTCCGGTGACACATGCTGTGATTATTGATTCACTTGTGGCAGGAAGTTTAGTGGGTGTTAGCACAGTGACATTACAGCAAGCTGTGCTATGTGAGATGGGCAGGAGGGGAAGCCGTGTGGCCCATAACTGCAAGCAATTTTCATGGAGGTCAAGTAGTGCATGGTGTTGTTGCAAGAAGTCCCATCCGAGTATTAAAGGGTGAAAGGCTTCTCGCACAACATTAAAGTCATGTTGCAATGACTCCTTTCCAACTCTCATTCCGTGTGTCAAATTGCCCAAAATATCCAAACACTGTCCATTGACTGAGCAAGCGAGCACAAAAGAAGCCTTCATGGGCCGTCTCTTCAAAGCTGGGTGGGAAATCCTGAATTCTTCACTCACATTGGATATGCTAGAGCATATCAATCACAGGTACTTCGATGCCTTCAATGATTATAAGGACTTGTGCCGATGGGGGATTGACTACATTGGTGTGGTGGGGTGAAGACGAAAGGGGCTTGGGAGTAGTAGCTGATGTTTGCCCCTCAACAGCAGCTAATCGTAGTTTCCCCGTCGATTTGATCCGGGGTAATGTTCAGGGGACTGGAATCGGACACTGCGCCTGTAGTGTGGGCTTGTATCCCTAGCCTGTGGGACGAGGGACTGGGACTGCGTCTGCCATCTGAGTCTGAGTGTGGGTTATTTCTGACATTTCTCCCCAGACCGTTTTTCGGGGAAATGTCGGCCCCTGGCATAGTATGCTTCCTGTGCAACCCTTGCCTCAGGTGACACATATCGCTGTGATGCATAAGAAGGACCACGGACATATCGATCAGGTGAGCTCTGGTGTGCCGAATAGCGCCGTGCTTGGAAGGAGTGTGTTCTGCGTGGTGGACCATCATGGACAGCGGGTCTATCATGCCAGGAATCAAGGCGTTGAGTGAGGGACGTATTCTTCTCCTGTAGTTGTTGCACTTCACTTTTCAGACTGTTCACTGTGAGGGTGAGCCGTTCCACAGCTTTAAGCTGACGGTCCTCGGTGGAGTGGGAACGAACCATGCCCACTTTATCTGTTGTTGTGTGCGGTGGCGGAGAAGTAGAACTCAATTTCAGTGCAGCGCGTGCTCTTTCACACTGGCAATTTTAAGTGCTTCAACCATGGTTTTTGCACCCATTTAGTGAATCTTAGTTTATAGCTCTTGGTCCAGGCCAGCCACAAATCGACGAAATTTCTCACCCTCAATGGCATTGGTATCATAGTCAGGAAAAGCCTCCATCACCAGAAGCGTGATGTCTGCACAGTACACTTCTAAGGACTCGCCCTGTTGGCGTGGGCGGGCATTGACATGTTTGAAAAAATGGCAGTGTGTGTTTAGGGCCAAAAACATCCAGGAGTTGTTTCTTCACCTCTGTATAGTTTGTCTAGGTAGCAGGTGATAAACTATCCCAATACAAAAACGCAGCATCTGCCAACCGAGTTGGTAAAACTGCTGCCAAAACATCATCAATTCTGGCATCAGCAGAGTTGTGCATAGCCTGCACTGCCACTTCAAAACGGCGAGACCAATTTGTGAAAAATTCCGTGCCATCGCCTTTAAAAACTGGCGGGAGCTCGATTTTCAAGCTCTTTACAGTTCTGTTAGAATTGTTAGCACGTAGCGCGGCTTGGACTGAAGCCCCATCGCGAGGAATGTCTTGTTCTTCCCGGGACATACTCAAAGAAAGTGCACACACCTCAACAAAAACTGACAGACTTTTCAGCAAGGTGGTGGCGAGGTGATTCGATGAGGAAGAAAAAAAGGGAAAAAAAATTGTTGTCCTGTCTCGAGCAATGTGGAATGTACAGGCGGCAACACGTGAATCAATGTGCTAAATCCGAGGCAGTATGATCCGTGAAAAAAAAAAGAAAAAGAAGACAAGATCCACCTAAAGCGCCACCGCTGCCACCAAAATGTAAACTTTGAGGGTTCGTTTACAGGTGGTTTATGCACACACAATAAGCTGAGAACGAGATGAGTGTTTTTAATTTCACACTTTTTCACTTCCGTCTCCCAGCTACCACCTTCTCCAGTCATGTGATACCCACATCCAATCATTAACTCCCAACATTAATAAAATCCTAACACACCCAAATATCTATGAACTATTAAAACTAATTAATATAAAAGAACTATTAATTTATAAACTCAAAGTAATATTAAGAATCTCCAAATATTAATTGCCGCAGTTTACATTTATATCAATGATTTAGGTTTAAATGTGTCAGATGCAAAACTGTATTTCTATGCTGATGACACAGTTGTTTACTGCTGTGGAGCAACTCTTGTTCAAGCTGTTGAATCCTTGCAGAAAAGTTGTATAACTGTCCAACACTCATTAAAGATCCCATGACATGGTACTTCTTGATGCTTTTATATGGCGCCTTAAGGGTTCCCTAATACTGTAAATGAATCCTTTTTCAAAATCAAGCCTCAGTGCATGAGAAAGCGTCATGGACACAGTCAGAGTCATAAATATGTCTCTGAAACGCTCTATTCTGGGCGTTGTTGCTTGAATGCAAATGAGGAAGACAGAGACAGGCCAGTCCAGCGGGTGGCTTGTGGCCAAATATGCCACTGTTTCCTGGATTAGCGGTGCGATTTGCGCTGTCACCCACTTCCGTGTTTTAAGAGCGGAGGAAAATATGAGATGCGTTCCATTAAAAAAACACATTTCCACAGAAAATAAAATTAAACCACTGCTCTTTCAGAGGTTCGGAGGCTCGGATAAAGAACATCCGAGCCTGGAAATACTCTCACATGTCTCCAGGCAAATAAAAAAAACGCCTCTTGCATTTCATAGCTCCTTCGTGGTCCAAATTCTCTGGGCGTGATTTCTAGAGACGGTGTGGACATCCAGACGGGGGGTGGAAACCTTTCCGCGAGTGTGACGTCAGAAAGTTCCCTTGTTCAGAATCGCCTGTTTGGGCTGTCTCTTTTTCAAACGCAGAAAAGGATTGCAAATGCTCAGTTTACACATTTCGCAACTTTTAGCCATGGGGGGGGCCTAAACAGGGTAGGGGAGCTCACATTAGGGAGGAAAAACAAAAGGTGGAGGGGTCTGTTTCTTTATCAACAATGCATGGTGCTCGGACATAACTGTGATCTCCCAACACTGCTCTCCCGCTCTGGAATACCTTTTCATTAACTGTAAACCATTGTACTCTCCACGAGAATTCGCTTCTTTCATCCTGGCTGCTGTTTACATTCCGCCATGTGGGGACATGTGCGAGGCTCAGCGCGCGCTCACGGACCAGGTACTGATGATAGAGCGGATCTTCCCGGACTCTTTATTGATTATCCTGGGGGATTTTAATAAAGGGAATCTGAGCCACGGAGTACAAAGTATAAACAAGTACAAACAATTTATAAATTTTCCCACGAGAGAGCAGAATACGCTGGATCATTGTTACACAACAGTCAGCGGTGCGTATCATGCGGTGCCCCGCGCAGCTCTCGGCTTCTCAGACCACACGATGATTCATCTTATCCCTGCTTACAAACAACGGCTGAAGCTCTCCAAGCCGACAATGTGGACTTCTAAGAAGTGGACCAGTGAGGCTGTGGAGGAGCTTCAGATGTGTTTGGAGTTTACTGACTGGAATGTGTTTAAAACTGCAACGAACAGCTTGGATGAGTACACAGACACTGTGACGTCATACATTCAGTTCTGCGAGAATAGCATAATTCACTCATGTACCAGAGTCACCTTCAACAACGACAAACCCTGGTTCACACCCAGACTGAGGCAGCTTAGGAGGGAAGTCGAAACAGCATACAGATCCGGAGAACGAGAAAGCTACAGACGCAGCAGGTACTCATTTAGCAGAGAGGTGGAGAAAGCTAAGTCTGAAGCACCATTTCTCGTCAAATGACTCTGGCTCTGTCTGGAGAGGGCTTAGGCAAATTACAAACTGCAAGCCCAGAGCCCCTCCCACTGTGGACAACAAATGACTGTCAGAAGAGTTGAACGACTTTTATGCCAGGTTTGACACCCCCCACCCCCCTCCCCCACCCCCCGCACCACCATAGACATTCCAGTCATGCCCAACCCGGACCCCTCCTCCTCCCCCACTGCTCTCACTGTTTTGGAGCAGGACGTGGCTAAACTCTTTAGTAAGCAGAACCCCCGCAAGGCCCTAGGCCCGGACGGTGTCTCTCCCTCCACCCTGACACTGACGCTAAAGAACTGGCTTCTGTCTTCACGGACATCTTTAACACCTCCCTGGAGTCATGCCATGCCCCTACCTGCTTCAAGCAGTCCACCATCGTCCCCGTCCCCAAGAAGACAAGGATCACTGGACTTAATGACTACAGACCTGTGTCGCTGACGTCTGTAGTCATGAAGTCATTTGAGCACCTGGTCTTGACCCACCTCAAGTCCTTCACCTCCCCCCTCCTGGACCCCCTGCAGTTCGCCTACAGAACTAATCGGTCTGTGGACGATGCCATTAACCTGGCCCTCCACTTCATCCTCCAGCATCTGGACTCCCCAGGAACCTGTTTGTGGACTTCAGCTCTGCTTTCCACACCATCCTCCCTGCTCTCCTCCAGGACAAGCTCGCTCAGCTAAACGTGGCTGACTCCACCTGCAGGTGGATCACTGACTTCCTGATGGATCGGAGGCAGTGCGTGCGGCTGTGGAAGAATGTCTCGGACTCCCGGACCATCAGCACAGGATCTCCACAGGGCTGTGTACTTTCTCCTCTGCTCTTCTCCCTGTACACAAACTGCTGCACCTCCGGCCACGACTCCGTCAAACTGGTTAAGTTTCCGGATGACACCACCCTCATCGGGCTCATCTCTGACGGCGATGAGTCTGCCTACAGGAGGGAGGTGGACCGGCTGGTGTCCTGGTGCAGCAGCATCAACCTGGATCTCAACCCCCAGAAGACAGTGGAGATGATCGTGGACTTCAGGAAAGTCACAGCCCCCCTGCCTCCTCTCTCCCTGACAGACTCTCCCATCACCACAGTGGACTCCTTCCGGTTCCTGGGCACCTGCATCACACAGGACCTCAGGTGGGAGCCGACCATCAACTCCCTCATCAAGAAGGCCCAGCAGAGGTTGTATTTCCTGCGGCAGCTAAGGAAAGCCAAGCTGCCAGTCCAGATGTGCAGTTCTACACGGCCATCATTGAGTCCATCCTCACCTCTTCCATCACTGTGTGGTCTGCTGGAGCCACTGTCAGGGACAAACAGAGACTGCAGCGCATTGTGCGCTCTGCTGAGAAGGTGATTGGCTGCTGCCTTCCATCTATCCAGGACCTGTACGTCTCCAGGACTCGGGGGTGAGCAGGCCGGACAGCAGCTGACACTTCTCACCCTGGACATGGACTATTTGAGCCACTTCCCTCTGGCAGGAGGCTACGGTCCATCAGGACCAGAACCTCCCGTCACAAGAACAGTTTCTTTCCGTCTGCTGTTGGACTCATGAACAATTCATAACATCTGCACAAAGCTGGACACTTTATATCACCAGTCACTTTTTAAGTCATGTTTGCACTGCTGTTCTGATGCTGCTCATCTGAACCTTTTTGTTATTTGGATTGTTTATTATTTTTTACTATATTATAGTTATTAGGGACCGAGCCCGAAGGGGGACGAAGGTCCCTATTGTTGTTGCTTCGTTTCCGTATTATTATTATTAGGGACCGAGCCCCGAAGGGGGACGAAGGTCCCTATTGTTGTTGCTTTGTTTCCCTATTATTATTATTATTATTCTTGTTCTTGTTCACACTCGCTGGGGCAATTTTGAGCATGTTCCCATGCTTCAAAACGAACGAAACTTTGCACGGGCATCACAAAGTGCTGCCAGTACAACCACACAAAGTCCCGTCCCCCAGTGACCCCCAGGAGCTCGATAGCGCCCCCTAGCGCGTTGTCTTTCGGGGCTGGCATACCGTTTAAGATAGGCGCACGAAATTCGGTAGGGACGTGTATCTCAATAAGACGAACAAATGCCTCACTGCAATGTCATGGCCACGCCCAACAGGAAGTGAGATAATTGGGCTTTTGTGAGATTTTTGGGTATTGGACATAGAATGGAATTTGAAACACTTCTCCTACACCGTACCTCAGATGGGCTTAAATTTTGGTGAACATAATCTTAAGACGTTGGAGATGTTAAATTGCGAAGGATTTTCAAATAGGCGGTAATATGACGATACGGCGGATCGATAAAGTTAGGTATTTATTGAATGGGAGTGATGAGTTATGAATGGGAGGTATTTGTTGCTAGGCAACGCCCTGATCAAAGGTCTTTGATCTTTGTACCTTTGATCTGATATAGCTGCAAGCAGCAATGTGGGGACAAGCATCGAAGGTTCATGTAGGGCTCAGCATGTAGGCCACATGCAGGGTCTGACAGGGTCTAACAGAGTCTGACAGGGTCTGACAGGGTCTGACAGGGTCTGACAGGGTCTGACAGGGTCTGTTCTGACAGGGTATCTACAATGTCATGGCCACGCCCAACAGGAAGTGAGATAATTGTGCCAGGCACACGAAATTTGGTATGGCTGTGCGTCTCAGTGAGACGAACAAACGCAGGTGCGAGGTCCCGACCAACGCCGCTTGCGGCTTTAATTAGGGACCGAGCCCCGAAGGGGGACGAAGGTCCCTATTGTTGTTGCTTTGTTTCCCTATTATTATTATTAGGGACCGAGCCCGAAGGGGGACGAAGGTCCCTATTGTTGTTGCTTCGTTTCCGTATTATTATTATTATTATTATTATTATTATTATTATTCTTGTTCATACACGCTGGGGCAATTTTGAGCATGTTCCCATGCTTCAAAACGAACGAAACTTTGCACGGGCATCACAAAGTGCTGCCAGTACGACCACAAAAAGTCCCGTCCCCCGGGGACCCCCAAGAGCTCGATAGCGCCCCCTAGCGCGTTGTCTTTCGGGGCTGGCATACCGTTTAAGATAGGCGCACGAAATTCAGTAGGGACGTGTATCTCAATAAAACGAACAAACGCCTCACTGCAATGTCATGGCCACGCCCAACAGGAAGTGAGATAATTGGCCTTTTGTGTGATTTTGGGGTATTTGACATAGAATGGAATTTGAAACACTTCTCCTACACCGTACCTCAGATAGGCTTAAATTTTAGTGAACATAATCTTAAGACGTTGGAGATGTTAAATTGCGAAGGATTTTCAAATAGGCGGTAATATGACGATACGGCGGATCGATAAAGTTAGGTATTTATTGAATGGGAGTGATGAGTTATGAATGGGAGGTATTTGTTGCTAGGCAACGCCCTGATCAAAGGTCTTTGATCTTTGTACCTTTGATCTGATATAGCTGCAAGCAGCAATGTGGGGACAAGCATCGAAGGTTCATGTAGGCCTCAGCATGTAGGCCACATGCAGGGTCTGACAGGGTCTAACAGAGTCTGACAGGGTCTGACAGGGTCTGACAGGGTCTGTTCTGACAGGGTATCTACAATGTCATGGCCACGCCCAACAGGAAGTGAGATAATTGTGCCAGGCACACGAAATTCGGTATGGGTGTGCGTCTCAGTAAGACGAACAAACGCAGGTGCGAGGTCCCGACCAACGCCGCTTGCGGCTTTAATTATTATTATTATTATTATTCTTGTTCTTGTTCACACTCGCTGGGGCAATTTTGAGCATGTTCCCATGCTTCAAAACGAACGAAACTTTGCACGGGCATCACAAAGTGCTGCCAGTACGACCACACAAAGTCCCGTCCCCCAGTGACCCCCAGGAGCTCGATAGCGCCCCCTAGCGCGTTGTCTTTCGGGGCTGGCATACCGTTTAAGATAGGCGCACGAAATTCGGTAGGGACGTGTATCTCAATAAGACGAACAAACGCCTCACTGCAATGTCATGGCCACGCCCAACAGGAAGTGAGATAATTGGGCTTTTGTGTGATTTTTGGGTATTGGACATAGAATGGAATTTGAAACACTTCTCCTACACCGTACCTCAGATGGGCTTAAATTTTGGTGAACATAATCTTAAGACGTTGGAGATGTTAAATTGCGAAGGATTTTCAAATAGGCGGTAATATGACGATACGGCGGATCGATAAAGTTAGGTATGGAATTTGAAACACTTCTCCTACACCATACCTCAGATAGGCTTAAATTTTGGTGAACATAATCTTAAGACGTTGGAGATGTTAAATTGCGAAGGATTTTCAAATAGGCAGTAATATGACGATACGGCGGATCGATAAAATTAGGTATTTATTGAATGGGAGTGATGAGTTATGAATGGGAGGTATTTGTTGCTAGGCAACGCCCTGATCAAAGGTCTTTGATCTTTGTACCTTTGATCTGATATAGCTGCAAGCAGCAATGTGGGGACAAGCATCGAAGGTTCATGTAGGCCTCAGCATGTAGGCCACATGCAGGGTCTGACAGGGTCTAACAGAGTCTGACAGGGTCTGACAGGGTCTGACAGGGTCTGTTCTGACAGGGTATCTACAATGTCATGGCCACGCCCAACAGGAAGTGAGATAATTGTGCCAGGCACACGAAATTTGGTATGGGTGTGCGTCTCAGTAAGACGAACAAACGCAGGTGCGAGGTCCCGACCAACGCCGCTTGCGGCTTTAATTATTATTATTATTCTTGTTCATACACGCTGGGGCAATTTTGAGCATGTTCCCATGCTTCAAAACGAACGAAACTTTGCACGGGCATCACAAAGTCCTGCCAGTACGACCACACAAAGTCCCGTCCCCCAGTGACCCCCAGGAGCTCGATAGCGCCCCCTAGCGCGTTGTCTTTCGGGGCTGGCATACCGTTTAAGATAGGCGCACGAAATTCGGTAGGGACGTGTATCTCAATAAGACGAACAAATGCCTCACTGCAATGTCATGGCCACGCCCAACAGGAAGTGAGAAAATTGGCCTTTTGTGTGATTTTGGGGTATTTGACATAGAATGGAATTTGAAACACTTCTCCTACACCGTACCTCAGATGGGATTAAATTTTGGTGAACATAATCTTAAGACGTTGGAGATGTTAAATTGCGAAGGAATTTCAAATAGGCGGTAATATGACGATACGGCGGATCGATAAAGTTAGGTATGGAATTTGAAACACTTCTCCTACACCGTACCTCAGATAGGCTTAAATTTTGGTGAACATAATCTTAAGACGTTGGAGATGTTAAATTGCGAAGGATTTTCAAATAGGCGGTAATATGACGATACGGCGGATCAATAAAGTTAGGTATTTATTGAATGGGAGTGATGAGTTATGAATGGGAGGTATTTGTTGCTAGGCAACGCCCTGATCAAAGGTCTTTGATCTTTGTACCTTTGATCTGATATAGCTGCAAGCAGCAATGTGGGGACAAGCATCGAAGGTTCATGTAGGCCTCAGCATGTAGGGCACATGCAGGGTCTGACAGGGTCTAACAGAGTCTGACAGGGTCTGACAGGGTCTGTTCTGACAGGGTATCTACAATGTCATGGCCACGCCCAACAGGAAGTGAGATAATTGTGCCAGGCACACGAAATTTGGTATGGCTGTGCGTCTCAGTAAGACGAACAAACGCAGGTGCGAGGTCCCGACCAACGCCGCTTGCGGCTTTAATTAGGGACCGAGCCCGAAGGGGGACGAAGGTCCCTATTGTTGTTGCTTTGTTTCCCTATTATTATTATTATTATTATTATTATTATTATTATTATTAGGGACCGAGCCCCGAAGGGGGACGAAGGTCCCTATTGTTGTTGCTTTGTTTCCCTATTATTATTATTATTATTATTATTATTAGGGACCGAGCCCGAAGGGGGCGAAGGTCCCTATTGTTGTTGCTTTGTTTCCCTATTATTATTAGGGACCGAGCCCGAAGGGGGACGAGGTCCCTATTGTTGTTGCTTCGTTTCCGTATTATTATTATTATTCTTGTTCATACACGCTGGGGCAATTTCGAGCATGTTCCCATGCTTCAAAACAAACGAAACTTTGCACGGGCATCACAAAGTGCTGCCAGTACGACCACACAAAGTCTCGTCCCTGGGGGACCTGGGGGTCCCTGGGAGACCCCCCACTGGGGGACCCCCAGTGGGGGGTCTCCTAGACCGTACCTCAGATGGGCATAAATTTTGGTAAGCATAATCTTAAGACGTTGGAGATGTTAAATTGCGAAGGATTTTCAAATAGGCGGTAATATGACGATACGGCGGATCGATAAAGTTAGGTATGGAATTTGAAACACTTCTCCTACACCGTACCTCAGATAGGCTTAAATTTTGGTGAACATAATCTTAAGACGTTGGAGATGTTAAATTGCGAAGGATTTTCAAATAGGCGGTAATATGACGACACGGCGGATCGATAAATTTAGGTATTTATTGAATGGGAGTGATGAGTTATGAATGGGAGGTATTTGTTGCTAGGCAACTCCCTGATCAAAGATCTTTGATCTTTGTACCTTTGATCTGATATAGCTGCAAGCAGCAATGTGGGGACAAGCATCGAAGGTTCATGTAGGCCTCAGCATGGAGGCCACATGCAGGGTCTGACAGGGTCTAACAGAGTCTGACAGGGTCTGACAGGGTCTGACAGGGTCTGACAGGGTCTGACAGGGTCTGACAGAGTCTGACAGGGTCTAACAGAGTCTGACAGGGTCTGACAGGGTCTGTTCTGACAGGGTCTGTTCTGACAGGGTATCTACAATGTCATGGCCACGCCCAACAGGAAGTGAGATAATTGGGGCAATTTTGAGCATGTTCCCATGCTTCAAAACAAAACTTTGCACGGGCATCACAAAGTGCTGCCAGTACGACCACACAAAGTCCCGTCCCCCAGTGACCCCCAGGAGCTCGATAGCGCCCCTAGCGCGTTGTCTTTCGGGGCTGGCATACCGTTTAAGATAGGCGCACGAAATTCGGTAGGGACGTGTATCTCAATAAGACGAACAAATGCGTACATTCAGTACGACCACACAAAGTCCCGATATGGCTTACCATTTTTGCCAGGCACACGAAATTCAGTATGGGTGTGCGTCTCAGTAAGACGAACAAACGCAGGGGCGAGGTCCCGACCAACGCCGCTTGCGGCTTTAATTATTCTTGTTCTTGTTCACACTCGCTGGGGCAATTTTGAGCATGTTCCCATGCTTCAAAACGAACGAAACTTTGCACGGGCATCACAAAGTGCTGCCAGTACGACCACACAAAGTCCCGTCCCCCAGTGACCCCCAGGAGCTCGATAGCGCCCCCTAGCGCGTTGTCTTTCGGGGCTGGCATACCGTTTAAGATAGGCGCACGAAATTCGGTAGGGACGTGTATCTCAATAAGACGAACAAACGCCTCACTGCAATGTCATGGCCACGCCCAACAGGAAGTGAGATAATTGGGCTTTTGTGTGATTTTGGGGTATTTGACATAGAATGGAATTTGAAACACTTCTCCTACACCGTACCTCAGATGGGCTTAAATTTTGGTGAACATAATCTTAAGACGTTGGAGATGTTAAATTGCGAAGGATTTTCAAATAGGCGGTAATATGACGATACGGCGGATCGATAAAGTTAGGTATGGAATTTGAAACACTTCTCCTACACCGTACCTCAGATAGGCTTAAATTTTGGTGAACATAATCTTAAGACGTTGGAGATGTTAAATTGCGAAGGATTTTCAAATAGGCGGTAATATGACGATACGGCGGATCAATAAAGTTAGGTATTTATTGAATGGGAGTGATGAGTTATGAATGGGAGGTATTTGTTGCTAGGCAACGCCCTGATCAAAGGTCTTTGATCTTTGTACCTTTGATCTGATATAGCTGCAAGCAGCAATGTGGGGACAAGCATCGAAGGTTCATGTAGGCCTCAGCATGGAGGCCACATGCAGGGTCTGACAGGGTCTAACAGAGTCTGACAGGGTCTGACAGGGTCTGACAGGGTCTGACAGGGTCTGACAGGGTCTGTTCTGACAGGGTATCTACAATGTCATGGCCACGCCCAACAGGAAGTGAGATAATTGTGCCAGGCACACGAAATTTGGTATGGCTGTGCGTCTCAGTAAGACGAACAAACGCAGGTGCGAGGTCCCGACCAACGCCGCTTGCGGCTTTAATTAGGGACCGAGCCCGAAGGGGGACGAAGGTCCCTATTGTTGTTGCTTTGTTTCCGTATTATTATTATTATTCTTGTTCATACACGCTGGGGCAATTTTGAGCATGTTCCCATGCTTCAAAACAAACGAAACTTTGCACGGGCCTCACAAAGTGCTGCCAGTACGACCACACAAAGTCTCGTCCCTGGGGGACCTGGGGGTCCCTGGGAGACCCCCACTGGGGGACCCCCAGTGGGGGGTCTCCTAGACCGTACCTCAGATGGGCATAAATTTTGGTAAGCATAATCTTAAGACGTTGGAGATGTTAAATTGCGAAGGATTTTCAAATAGGCGGTAATATGACGATACGGCGGATCGATAAAGTTAGGTATGGAATTTGAAACACTTCTCCTACACCGTACCTCAGATAGGCTTAAATTTTGGTGAACATAATCTTAAGACGTTGGAGATGTTAAATTGCGAAGGATTTTCAAATAGGCGGTAATATGACGACATGGCGGATCGATAAAATTAGGTATTTATTGAATGGGAGTGATGAGTTATGAATGGGAGGTATTTGTTGCTAGGCAACGCCCTGATCAAAGGTCTTTGATCTTTGTACCTTTGATCTGATATAGCTGCAAGCAGCAATGTGGGGACAAGCATCGAAGGTTCATGTAGGCCTCAGCATGGAGGCCTACATGTTTTCAAATAGGCGATAATATGACGATACGGCGGATCGATAAAATTAGGTATTTATTAAATGGGAGTTATGAATGGGAGGTTTTTATTGAATTTGGAGTTCTTCCTCAGACTAAACCTTCACAGGGTAATGTAGATGAGGACTACCAAGATTTTCATGCCAAATAACTGGCAGTCTGACATAGCGCCCCCATATGACAGGCCAGGGAACTGTCAGAAATCTACCGCTAGCTGAGCCCCTAACAGGATAAATTGTCCGATATGGCTTACCATTTTTGCCAGGCACACGAAATTCGGTATGGGTGTGCGTCTCAGTGAGACGAACAAACGCAGGTGCGAGGTCCCGACCAACGCCGCTTGCGGCTTTAATTATTCTTGTTCTTGTTCACACTCGCTGGGGCAATTTTGAGCATGTTCCCATGCTTCAAAACGAACGAAACTTTGCACGGGCATCACAAAGTGCTGCCAGTACGACCACACAAAGTCCCGTCCCCCAGTGACCCCCAGGAGCTCGATAGCGCCCCCTAGCGCGTTGTCTTTCGGGGCTGGCATACCGTTTAAGATAGGCGCACGAAATTCGATAGGGACGTGTATCTCAATAAGACGAACAAACGCCTCACTGCAATGTCATGGCCACGCCCAACAGGAAGTGAGATAATTGGGCTTTTGTGTTATTTTTGGGTATTGGACATAGAATGGAATTTGAAACACTTCTCCTACACCGTACCTCAGATGGGCTTAAATTTTGGTGAACATAATCTTAAGACGTTGGAGATGTTAAATTGCGAAGGATTTTCAAATAGGCGGTAATATGACGATACGGCGGATCGATAAAGTTAGGTATGGAATTTGAAACACTTCTCCTACACCGTACCTCAGATAGGCTTAAATTTTGGTGAACATAATCTTAAGACGTTGGAGATGTTAAATTGCGAAGGATTTTCAAATAGGCGGTAATATGACGATACGGCGGATCGATAAAATTAGGTATTTATTGAATGGGAGTGATGAGTTATGAATGGGAGGTATTTGTTGCTAGGCAACGCCCTGATCAAAGGTCTTTGATCTTTGTACCTTTGATCTGATATAGCTGCAAGCAGCAATGTGGGGACAAGCATCGAAGGTTCATGTAGGCCTCAGCATGTAGGCCACATGCAGGGTCTGACAGGGTCTGACAGAGTCTGACAGGGTCTAACAGAGTCTGACAGGGTCTGACAGGGTCTGTTCTGACAAGGTATCCACAATGTCATGGCCACGCCCAACAGGAAGTGAGATAATTGTGCCAGGCACACGAAATTTCGTATGGCTGTGCGTCTCAGTAAGACGAACAAACGCAGGTGCGAGGTCCCGACCAACGCCGCTTGCGGCTTTAATTAGGGACCGAGCCCCGAAGGGGGACGAAGGTCCCTATTGTTGTTGCTTTGTTTCCCTATTATTATTATTATTATTATTATTAGGGACCGAGCCCGAAGGGGGACGAAGGTCCCTATTGTTGTTGCTTTGTTTCCGTATTATTATTATTCTTGTTCATACACGCTGGGGCAATTTTGAGCATGTTCCCATGCTTCAAAACAAACGAAACTTTGCACGGGCATCACAAAGTGCTGCCAGTACGACCACACAAAGTCTCGTCCCTGGGGGACCTGGGGGTCCCTGGGAGACCCCCCACTGGGGGACCCCCAGTGGGGGGTCTCCTAGACCGTACCTCAGATGGGCATAAATTTTGGTAAGCATAATCTTAAGACGTTGGAGATGTTAAATTGCAAATGATTTTCAAATAGGCGGTAATATGACGATACGGCGGATCGATAAAGTTAGGTATGGAATTTGAAACACTTCTCCTACACCGTACCTCAGATAGGCTTAAATTTTGGTGAACATAATCTTAAGACGTTGGAGATGTTAAATTGCGAAGGATTTTCAAATAGGCGGTAATATGACGACACGGCGGATCGATAAAATTAGGTATTTATTGAATGGGAGTGATGAGTTATGAATGGGAGGTATTTGTTGCTAGGCAACGCCCTGATATGAATGGGAGGTATTTGTTGCTAGGCAACGCCCTGATCAAAGGTCTTTGATCTTTGTACCTTTGATCTGATATAGCTGCAAGCAGCAATGTGGGGACAAGCATCGAAGGTTCATGTAGGCCTCAGCATGTAGGCCACATGCAGGGTCTGACAGGGTCTAACAGGGTCTGACAGGGTCTGACAGGGTCTGACAGGGTCTGACAGGGTCTGACAGGGTCTGTTCTGACAGGGTATCTACAATGTCATGGCCACGCCCAACAGGAAGTGAGATAATTGTGCCAGGCACACGAAATTTGGTATGGCTGTGCATCTCAGTAAGACGAACAAACGCAGGTGCGAGGTCCCGACCAACGCCGCTTGCGGCTTTAATTATTATTATTATTATTATTAGGGACCGAGCCCGAAGGGGGACGAAGGTCCCTATTGTTCTCGCTCTGTTTCTCTATTATTAGGGACCGAGCCCCGAAGGGGGACGAAGGTCCCTATTGTTCTCGCTCTGTTTCTCTATTATTATTAGGGACCGAGCCCGAAGGGGGACGAAGGTCCCTATTGTTCTCGCTCTGTTTCTCTATTATTATTATTAGGGACCGAGCCCGAAGGGGCACGAAGGTCCCTATTGAAGTTGCTCTGTTTCTCTATTATTATTATTAGGGACCGAGCCCGAAGGGGGACGAAGGTCCCTATTGTTCTCGCTCTGTTTCTCTATTATTATTATTTTTTTTGTTCTTGTTCACACGCTTTTGGGCAATTTGGAGCATGTTCCCATGCTTCAAAACGAACAAAACTTTGCACGGGCATCACGTAGGGCGGCAGCTACGCCTCCAAAAAGTCCCGTCCCCCGGTGACCCCCAGGAGCTCGATAGCGCCCCCTAGCGCGTTGTCTTTCGGGGCTGGCATACCGTTTAAGATAGGCGCACGAAATTCGGTAGGGACGTGTATCTCAATAAGACGAACAAACGCCTCACTGCAATGTCATGTCCACGCCCAACAGGAAGTGAGATAATTGGCTTTTTGTGAAATTTGACATACAATGGAATTTGAAACACTTCTCCTACACCGTACCTCAGATGGGCTTAAATTTTGGTGAACATAATCTTAAGATGTTGGAGATGTTAAATTGCGAAGGATTTTCAAATAGGCGGTAATATGACGATACAGCGGATCGATAAATTTAGGTATGAGTTATGAGTTATGGATGGGAGTTATTTATTGAATTTGGAGTTCCGTTTAAGATAGGCGCACGAAATTCGGTAGGGACGTGTATCTCAATAAGACGAACAAACGCTTCACTATAATGTCATCGCCATGCCCAACAGGAAGTGAGATAATTGGCATTTTGTGTGATTTTGTAATATTGGACAGACAATGGAATTTGAAACACTTCTCCTACACCGAACCTCAGATGGGCTTAAATTTTGGTGAACATAATCTTAAGACATTGGAGATGATAAATTGCGAAGGATTTTCAAATAGGCGGTAATATGACGATACGGCGGATCGATAAACTTAGGTATTTATTGAATGGGAGTTATGAATTATGAATAGGAGGTTTTTATTGAATTTGGAGTTCTTCCTCAGACTAAAACTTCACAGGGTAATGTAGATGAGGACTACCAAGATTTTCATGCCAAATAACTGGCAGTCTGACATAGCGCCCCCATATGACAGGCCAGTGAACTGTCAGAAAATGTACAGCAAATGAGCGTTTTAACACAAAGAGGATCGTGGGTGGCATACGATTTCAGCCAGACACACGAAAGTTGGTATGGGTGTGTATCTCACTAAGATGAACAAAACTGTAATTACAATGTCATGGCCACGCCCAACAGGAAGTGAGATAAAAAGACTTGTATTGCGATTTTGTGTGATAAGACATACAATGGATTTTAAAACACTCCTCCTACACCGTACATCAGATGGGCGTAAATTTTGGTGTACATAAGCTCAAGACAATGGAGATGTTAAATTGCGAAGGGATTTTTGATATCTTGTAAGATGACAAAATGGCGGCCTGATGAATTTTGCTACCATTTGAAAGTGCCAGATGCAATAGGAGGTGTGTCACCACTTCATTTAGCAGACACTTCTCCTACAACGTATCTCAGATGGGCTTAAATTTTGGTGAACATAATCTTAAGACGTTGGAGATGTTAAATTGCGAAGGATTTTCAAATAGACGGTAATATGACGATACGGCGGATCGATAAACTTAGGTATTTATTGTTATGAGTTATGAATGGGAGGTTTTTATTGAATTTGGAGTTCTTCCTCAGACTACAACTTCACAGGGTAATGTAGATGAGGACTACCAAGATTTTCATGCCAAATAACTGGCAGTCTGACATAGCGCCCCCATATGACAGGCCAGTGAACTGTCAGAAATCTACCGCTAGCTGAGCCCCTAACAGGAAAAATTGTCCGATATGGCTTACCATTTTTGCCAGGCACACGAAATTCGGTATGGGTGTGCGTCTCAGTAAGACGAACAAACGCAGGTGCGAGGTCCCGACCAACGCCGCTTGCGGCTTTAATTATTATTATTCTTGTTCTTGTTCACACGCTTTTGGGCAATTTGGAGCATGTTCCCATGCTTCAAAACGAACGTGACTTTGCAGGGGCATCACGTAGGGCGGCAGCTACGCCTCCAAAAAGACCCGTCCCCCGGTGACCCCCAGGAGCTCGATAGCGCCCCCTAGCGCGTTGTCTTTCGGGGCTGGCATACCGTTTAAGATAGGCGCACGAAATTCGATAGGGACGTGTATCTCAATAAGACGAACAAACGCCTCACTGCAATGTCATGTCCACGCCCAACAGGAAGTGAGATAATTGGCCTTTTGTGAAATTTGACATACAATGGAATTTGAAACACTTCTCCTACACCGTACCTCAGATGGGCTTAAATTTTGGTGAACATAATCTTAAGATGTGGTAGATGTTAAATTGCGAAGGATTTTCAAATAGGCGGTAATTTGACGATACGGCGGATCGATAAAGTTAGGTATTTATTGAATGGAGTTATGAGTTATGGATGGGAGTTATTTATTGAATTTGGAGTTTCGTTTAAGATAGGCGCACGAAAATCGGTAGGGACGTGTATCTCAATAAGACGAACAAACGCCTCACTGCAATGTCATGGCCACGCCCAACAGGAAGTGAGATAATTGGCCTTTTGTGTGATTTTGTGGATATTGGACATACAATGGAATTTGAAACACTTCTCATACACCGTACCTCAGATGGGCTTAAATTTTGGTGAACATAATCTTAAGACATTGGAGATGTTAAATTGCGAAGGATTTTCAAATAGGCGGTAATATGACGATACAGCGGATCAATAAAGTTAGGTATTTATTGAATGCGAGTTATGAATTATGAATGGGAGATATTTATTGAATTTGGAGTTCTTCCTCAGACTAAAACTTCACAGGGTAATGTAGATGAGGACTACCAAGATTTTCATGCCAAATAACTGGCAGTCTGACATAGCGCCCCCATATGACAGGCCAGTGAACTGTCAGAAAATGTACAGCAAATGAGCGTTTTAACACAAAGAGGATCGTGGGTGGCATACGATTTCAGCCAGACACACGAAAGTTGGTATGGGTGTGTATCTCACTAAGATGAACAAAATTGTAATTACAATGTCATGGCCACGCCCAACAGGAAGTGAGATAAGAAGACTTGTATTGCGATTTTCTGTGATATGACATAGAATAGATTTTAAAACACTCCTCCTACACCGTACATCAGATGGGTGTAAATTTTGGTGTACATAAGCTCAAGACATTGGAGATGTTAAATTGCGAAGGGATTTTTGATATCATGTAAGATGACAAAATGGCGGCCTGATGAATTTTGCTACCATTTGAAAGTGCCAAATGCAATAGGAGGTGTGTCACCACTTCATTTAGCAGACACTTCTCCTACACCGTACCTCAGATGGGCTTAAATTTTGGTGAACATAATCTTAAGACGTTGGAGATGTTAAATTGCGAAGGATTTTCAAATAGACGGTAATATAACGATACGGCGGATCGATAAACTTAGGTATTTATTGTTATGAGTTATGAATGTGAGGTTTTTATTGAATTTGGAGTTCTTCCTCAGACTAAAACTTCACAGGGTAATGTAGATGAGGACTACCAAGATTTTCATGCCAAATAACTGGCAGTCTGACATAGCGCCCCCATATGACAGGCCAGTGAACTGTCAGAAATCTACCGCTAGCTGAGCCCCTAACAGGAAAAATTGTCCGATATGGCTTACCATTTTTGCCAGGCACACGAAATTCGGTATGGGTGTGCGTCTCAGTAAGACGAACAAACGCAGGTGCGAGGTCCCGACCAACGCCGCTTGCGGCTTTAATTATTATTATTATTCTTGGGACACTTTTTTTTAACACGCTTTTGGGCAATTTTGAACATGTTCCCATGCTTCAAAACGAACGAAACTTTGCACGGGCATCACGTAGGGCGGCAGCTACGCTTCCAAAAAGACCCGTCCCCCGGTGACCCCCAGGAGCTTGATAGCGCCCCCTAGCGAGTTGTTTTTCGGGGCTTGCGCGTTGTCTTTCGGGGCTGGCATACCGTTTAAGATAGGCGCACGAAATTTGGTAGGGACGTGTATCTCAATAAGCCGAACAAACGCCTCACTGCAATGTCATGGCCACGCCCAACAGGAAGTGAGATAATTGGCCTTTTGTGTGATTTTGTGGATATTGGACATACAATGGAATTTGAAACACTTCTCCTACACCGTACCTCAGATGGGCTTAAATTTTGGTGAACATAATCTTAAGACGTTGGAGATGTTAAATTGCGAAGGATTTTCAAATAGGCGCTAATATGACAATACGGCGGATCGATAAAGTTAGGTATTTATTGAATGTGAATTATGAGTTATGAATGGGAGATTTTTATTAAATTTGGAGTTCTTCCTCAGACTAAAACTTCACAGGGTAATGTAGATGAGGACTACCAAGATTTTCATGCCAAATAACTGGCAGTCTGACATAGCGCCCCCATATGACAGGCCAGTGAACTGTCAGAAAATGTATAGCAAATGAGCATTTTAACACAAAGAGGATCGTGGGTGGCATACGATTTCAGCCAGACACACGAAAGTTGGTATGGGTGTGTATCTCACTAAGATGAACAAAATTGTAATTACAATGTCATGGCCACGCCCAACAGGAAGTGAGATAAGAAGACTTGTATTGCGATTTTGTGTGATAAGACATACAATGGATTTTAAAACACTCCTCCTACACCGTACATCAGATGGGCGTAAAATTTGGTGTACATTAGCTCAAGACAATGGAGATGTTAAATTGCGAAGGGGTTTTTGATATGTTGTAAGATGACAAAATGGCGGCCTGATGAATTTTGCTACCATTTGAAAGTGCCAAATGCAATATGAGGTGTGTCACCACTTCATTTAGCAGACACTTCTCCTACACCGTACCTCAGATGGGCTTAAATTTTGGTGAACATAATCTTAAGACGTTGGAGATGTTAAATTGCGAAGGATTTTCAAATAGACGGTAATATGACGATACGGCGGATCGATAAACTTAGGTATTTATTGTTATGAGTTATGAATGGCAGGTTTTTATTGAATTTGCAGTTCTTCCTCAGACTAAAACTTCACAGGGTAATGTAGATGAGGACTACCAAGATTTTCATGCCAAATAACTGGCAGTCTGACATAGCGCCCCCATATGACAGGCCAGTGAACTGTCAGAAATCTACCGCTAGCTGAGCCCCTAACAGGAAAAATTGTCCTATATGGCTTACCATTTTTGCCAGGCACACGAAATTCGGTATGGGTGTGCGTCTCAGTAAGACGAACAAACGCAGGTGCGAGGTCCCGACCAACGCCGCTTGCGGCTTTAATTATTATTATTCTTGGGACACATTTTTTAACACGCTTTTGGGCAATTTTGACCATGTTCCCATGCTTCAAAACGAACGAAATTTTGCACGGGCATCACGTAGGGCGGCAGCTACGCCTCCAAAAAGACCCGTCCCCCGGTGACCCCGAGGAGCTTGATAGCGCCCCCTAGTGCGTTGTTTTTTGGGGCTGGCGCATTGTCTTTCGGGGCTGGCATACCGTTTAAGATAGGCGCACGAAATTTGGTAGGGACGTATATCTCAATAAGACGAACAAACGCCTCACTGCAATGTCATGTCCACGCCCAACAGGAAGTGAGATAATTGGCCTTTTGTGTGATTTTGTGGATATTGGACATACAATGGAATTTGAAACACTTCTCCTAGACCGTACCTCAGATGGGCTTAAATTTTGGTGAACATAATCTTAAGATGTTGGAGATGTTAAATTGCGAAGGATTTTCAAATAGGTGCTAATATGACAATACGGCGGATCGATAAAGTTAGGTATTTATTGAATGTGAATTATGAGTTATGAATGGGAGATTTTTATTAAATTTGGAGTTCTTCCTCAGACTAAAACTTCACAGGGTAATGTACATGAGGACTACCAAGATTTTCATGCCAAATAACTGGCAGTCTGACATAGCGCCCCCATATGACAGGCCAGTGAACTGTCAGAAAATGTACAGCAAATGAGCGTTTTAACACAAAGAGGATCGTGGGTGGCATACGATTTCAGCCAGACACACGAAAGTTGGTATGGGTGTGTATCTCACTAAGATGAACAAAATTGTAATTACAATGTCATGGCCACGCCCAACAGGAAGTGAGATAAAAAGACTTGTATTGCGATTTTGTGTGATAAGACATACAATGGATTTTAAAACACTCCTCCTACACCGTACATCAGATGGGCGTAAATTTTGGTGTACATGAGCTCAGGACAATGGAGATGTGAAATTGCGAAGGGATTTTTGATATCTTGTAAGATGACAAAATGGCGGCCTGATGAATTTTGCTACCATTTGAAAGTGCCAAATGCAATAGGAGGTGTGTCACCCCTTCATTTTGAAACACTTCTCCTACACCGTACCTCAGATGGGCTTAAATTTTGGTGAACATAATCTTAAGACGTTGGAGATGTTAAATTGTGAAGGATTTTCAAATAGGCGGTAATATGACGATACGGCGGATCGATAAACTTAGGTATTTATTGAATGGGAGTTATGAATGGGAGGTTTTTATTGAATTTGGAGTTCTTCCTCAGACTAAAACTTCACAGGGTAATGTACATGAGGACTACCAAGATTTTCATGCCAAATAACTGGCAGTCTGACATAGCGCCCCCATATGACAGGCCAGTGAACTGTCAGAAATCTACCGCTAGCTGAGCCCCTAACAGGAAAAATTGTCCGATATGGCTTACCATTTTTGCCAGGCTCACGAAATTCGGTAAGGGTTTGCGTCTCAGTAAGACGAACAAACGCAGGTGCGAGGTCCCGACCAACGCCGCTTGCGGCTTTAATTATTATTATTATTATTATTATTATTCTTGGGACACTTTTTTTTAACACGCTTTTGGGCAATTTTGAACATGTTCCCATGCTTCAAAACGAACGAAACTTTGCACGGGCATCACATAGGGCGGCAGCTACGCCTCCAAAAAGACCCGTCCCCCGGTGACCCCCAGGAGCTTGATAGCGCCCCCTAGCGCGTTGTTTTTCGGGGCTTGCGCGTTGTCTTTCGGGGCTGGCATACCGTTTAAGATAGGCGCACGAAATTTGGTAGGGACATGTATCTCAATAAGACGAACAAACGCCTCACTGCAATGTCATGGCCACGCCCAACAGGAAGTGAGATAATTGGCCTTTTGTGTGATTTTGTGGATATTGGACATACAATGGAATTTGAAACACTTCTCCTACACCGTACTTCAGATGGGCTTAAATTTTGGTGAACATAATCTTAAGACGTTGGAGATGTTAAATTGCGAAGGATTTTCAAATAGGCGCTAATATGACAATACGGCGGATCGATAAAGTTAGGTATTTATTGAATGTGAATTATGAGTTATGAATGGGAGATTTTTATTAAATTTGGAGTTCTTCCTCAGACTAAAACTTCACAGGGTAATGTACATGAGGACTACCAAGATTTTCATGCCAAATAACTGGCAGTCTGACATAGCGCCCCCATATGACAGGCCAGTGAACTGTCAGAAAATGTACAGCAAATGAGCATTTTAACACAAAGAGGATCGTGGGTGGCATACGATTTCAGCCAGACACACGAAAGTTGGTATGGGGGTGTATCTCACTAAGATGAACAAAATTGTAATTACAATGTCATGGCCACGCCCAACAGGAAGTGAGATAAGAAGACTTGTATTGCGATTTTCTGTGATATGACATCCAATGGATTTTAAAACACTCCTCCTACACCGTACATCAGATGGGCTTAAATTTTGGTGTACATAAGCTCAAGACATTGGAGATGTTAAATTGCGAAGGGATTTTTGATATCTTGTAAGATGACAAAATGGCGGCCTGATGAATTTTGCTACCATTTGAAAGTGCCAAATTCAATAGGAGGTGTGTCACCACTTCATTTAGCAGACACTTCTCCTACACCGTACCTCAGATGGGCTTAAATTTTGGTGAAAATAATCTTAAGACGTTGGAGATGTTAAATTGCGAAGGATTTTCAAATAGTCAGTAATATGACGATACGGCGGATCGATAAACTTAGGTATTTATTGAATGGGAGTTATGAATGGGAGGTTTTTATTGAATTTGGAGTTCTTCCTCAGACTAAAACTTCACAGGGTAATGTAGATGAGGACTACCAAGATTTTCATGCCAAATAACTGGCAGTCTGACATAGCGCCCCCATATGACAGGCCAGTGAACTGTCAGAAATCTACCGCTAGCTGAGCCCCTAACAGGAAAAACTGTCCGATATGGCTTACCATTTTTGCCAGGCACACGAAATTCGGTATGGTTGTGCGTCTCCATAAGACGAACAAACGCAGGTGCGAGGTCCCGACCAACGCCGCTTGCGGCTTTAATATTTTAGTTATTATTATTTAGTGTCTATACTCTAGTTATTACTATTATTATTGAGTGTTTTATGTTCGCACTTTATTATTGTGAATTCTGTTCACTTGACAATGACAATAAAAGTCTTTCTGATTCTGATGCTGATTAACGTTCAAAAACCTCAGAAAGTGAAAATTTCATGCCATGGGACCTTCAATTAACTTGAAACTTGATAAACTTGATGAGACAAAGCTTATGTTATGTTGTTTTCTAATTGTAAAAAGTTGCCTCAAATGATTTCCACAGTGTCCACTCTTGAGGGCAGTGAAATAGAGGTGGTTCATATGTACAAATACCTAGGTGTCTTAATTGATGACAATCTAACTTTCAAGCCACAAATAGATAATCTTGTGAAGAAGCTGAGGCTAAAATTGGGATTTTATTCGAAATAAACTGTGTTTTTCTTTTAATGTAAAAAAGCGTATCAATGCAACATTTTTATCTGTGTTGGATTATGATAAAAGGAGAAGTTCAATTTGTCAACTGGACAAAGTTTGTTTGGTTGAAAACGTTTCGCCGCTCATCCGAGAGGCTTCGTCAGCTCTGGTTATTGTGCTGGTTAGACACTGCTTATATCTAGCTGCCGGGAGGCGCTCCCTACACTGAAAAAGCTCTGAAAACGATCCCCCCTAATCTGTCTCTTTGTTTTTCAAATTACTCTGGCGACTAGTTTCGACCCCCTATTCAACGTCTAACGACCCTCTCCACCCCTCTGCCCTGGCTTGTCTGCCCTAATGTTTCTTTGTCTGTTTTGACTTGGTTTAAGAATCGAATTATAAATGGGAGACAAGTTATGTCTAACTCCCCCATTTCTGTTTAACGACGGATTCTCTTTTTTGACAAAAATAGCCTCTTTAACCCCACTCTCAAACCAGTTCTTTTCCCTGGCTAAGATCTGAACCTCACTGTCCTCAAAAGAATGGCCCGTGGCTTCTAGGTGAAGATGTACGGCAGATGACGGCCCACTCTGGCACGCCCGCCTGTGTTGGTACATCCTCTTGTGAAGTGGCTGTTTGGTTTCCCCAATGTAGCGCTCACTGCAGTCTTCACTACACTGAATGGAGTAGACCACATTGCTTTGTTTGTGGCTCGGTGTTCTGTCCTTTGGGTGGACGAGTTTTTGTCTTAAAGTGTTTGTGGGTTTGAAATAGACTGGAATTTCATATTGTCTGAAAATCCTCTGTAGTTTTTCCGAAACGCCGGCCAGGTACGGAATCGCTACCCCTTTCCTCCTGGGTTCGGATTCTCTGTTGTCTTGTTTCTTGCCCTTGTCTCTCTTGGTTTTGTTGACAGCCCACTTAGGATATCCACAAACAGAGAGGGCTTCCTGCACATGTTGTTCTTCTTTCTCCTTACCCTCTGTGCTTGTGGGAACCACTTGGGCCCTGTGTTGTAATGTCCGAATAACACCCAGTTTGTGCTGCAGTGGGTGGCGTGAATAAAAAAGCAGGTATTGGTCGGTGTGTGTGGGCTTCCTGAAGACTTCTACTTGGAGTCCCCGGTCTCCTCCTATGTGTTGGATTATGGAGATCTTTTGTACATGAATGCTGCTGCTCAATGTCTTCGAATGACTGATATTGTTTATCATGCTTCTTTGAGGTTCATTACAAACTGTAAGATGTCCACTCGCCACTGTGAATTATACGCTCGAGTGGGATGTCCTGCTCTGGCCACTCGGAGGACTAGTCACTGGTACACTTTCATTTATAAGGCAAGATTGGGGCTACTGCCTTCGTACATTTGCACCCTAATTGCTCTGAGAAATGCTGAATCGTATTCTCTTCGTTCACAAGACTATTTGTTGCTTTCTGTTCCTTATGCTCATACAGAATTGGGTTAAAAGGCATTTGTTTACTCTGCACCTTTTGCATGGAATATGCTACAGAAAGACTGGAAACTAACCGATTTAATTTCCTTGAGCACTTTTAAATCCAAACTGAGAGCTTTTGAGACCAATTCCATAATCTGCACTTGTTTTTTATGTTTTTAAACTTGTATGTCTTATCTGTGTAAATATGTAACTGTGTTTTGTGTGAAGAATCCCTCAGTCGTCCAGGTAGAATCCATGGTAAAAGGAGAAATTCAGTTTGTCAACTGGACAAAGTTTATTTGGTTGAAAACGTTTCGCAGCTCATCCGAGTTGCTTCGTCAGTTCTGGTTAGAGTGCAGATGGACACTGCTTATAACTGGTAACTTTGTCTTAAAGTGTTTGGGGGTTTGAAATAAACTGGGATTTCATATTGTCTGAAAATCCTCTGTAGTTTTTCAGAAACGCAGGCCACTTTAAGACAAAAACTGGTCCACCCAAAGGACAGAACACCGAGCCACAAACAAAGCAATGTGGTCTACTCCATTCAGTGTAGTGAAGACTGCAGTGAGCGCTACACTGGAGAAACAAAACAACCACTTCACAAGAGGATGTACCAACACAGACGGGCGTGCCAGAGTGGACGTCATCTGCCGTACATCTTCACCTAGAAGCCACGGGCCACTCCTTTGAGGACAGTGAGGTACAAATCTTAGCCAGAGAAAATAATTGGTTTGAGAGGGGAGTTAAAGGGATATGCCACCCCCAGGTCAAATTTGGGCATCTCCCCACAGTCCAGAGACTAAAACAAGTGATGAAAAGCGTTTTCCTGGTCACCCAGCCATTGTCCGAGTCTGTCAGCACTGACCGCTGCGCGAGCTGCTGCTCCTCCGCGTTAGACTGGAGTCTAACGGCGCCAGAGAAAGATTTCGGCCAAAAGGAATTAATTTGCTCGATGCTTTTCCCAATTACTTTCTGTGTAGTGCGCATTCATATCGAGTGCAAATAAATGTGCAAATCAACACGGAGAACTTGCCTTGGTCATTTTGGGTGGGAACTATTTTTCAGTGCGGAAAAATAAAGGCGAAGCACAAAGCACGCAGCGTAACAGGGGAACTCCCTTCCTGGTGCGTAAACAGGGATTCCCCTGTCTGCGTGGTGTGTGCTTCGTCTGTCTTTTTCCGCACTGAAAAATAGTTCCCACCCAAAATGACCAAGGCAAGTTCTCCGTGTTGATTTGCACATTTATTTGCACTCGATATGAATGCGCACTACACAGAAAGTAATTGGGAAACGCATCGAGCAAATTAATTCAATTTGGCCGAAATCTTTCTCGCGCGGCGGTCAGTGCTGACAGACTCGGACAATGGCTGGGTGACCAGGAAAACGCTTTTCATCACTTGTTTTAGTCTCTGGACTGTGGGGAGATGCCCAAATTTGACCTGGGGGTGGCATATCCCTTTAAAGAGGCTATTTTTTGTCAAAAAAGAGAATCCTTTAAAGATCCCATGACATGGTACTTCTTGATGCTTTTATATGGCTCCTTAATGGTTCCCTAATACTGTAAATGAATCCTTCTTCAAAATCAACACTCAGTGCATGAGAAAGACACATGTACACAGACATGGTTAAAAAATATCTCTCTGAACACCTCATTCTGGGCCTTGTTGCTTGAATGCTAATGAGAAGAACAGAGATAGGTCAGAGCGGGGGGGGCAAATGCGCCGCTGGTTCCTTGTTTTAGCGGTGCGATGTGCGCTGGCCCCACTTCCGTGTTTTAAGAGCGGAGGAAGAAAGGAGAGGTGTTTCAAAGAAAAAAAACTAATTTTCACAGAAAATAAAATTAAACCACTGCTGTTTCAGAGGTCCAGAGGGTCGGATAAAGGACTTCCGAGCCTGGAAACCCTTACACGTGCCTCCAGGCAAATAAAAAAACGCATTTCGCATTGCGTAGCTCATTCGCGGTCCAAACTCTCTGGGCGTGAGTTCAGAGAGTGTGGGTAGAAAAACAGACGAGGGGTGGAACTGCATTTTCTGTGTGACGTCAGAAAGTTTCCTTGTTCAGAATGTTTTTTTCAAACGCAGAAAAGGATCGCAAATGCTCAGTTTAGACATTTCGCAACTTTTAGCCATGGGGGGCTAAACAGGGTAGGGGAGCTCACATTAACGTTCAAAAACCTCACAAAGTGAAAATTTCATGCCATGGGACCTTTAGAAAGGAATGGAGGGGTTAGACACAATCTCCCTCCCATTTATAATTCCATTCTCAAACCTAAATCAAAACAAACAAAGGAAACAATAGGGCTAGCCAGATCAGGTCCAGAGGTGTGAAAACATCCATTAGGGTATTGAATGGGTATGCTAAACTAGACACCAGAGAGAAACTGAAAACAAAAGACAGAAACTGAAAACAAAGAGGTGGGATAGTTTCAGAATAATTGCAGTGTCGTTAGCTCCTCCCTGCAGCTAGATATAAGCAGTGTCCGTCAACACTCTAACCAGAACTGATGAAGCAACTCGGATGAGCTGCGAAATGTTTTCAACCAAATAAACTTTGTCCAGTTGACAAATTGAATTTCTCCTTTTACCGTGTTTTGTGTTTGCTGCTGCCTCTTGGTCAGGACTCCCTTGAAAAAGGTTCTTAATCTCAATGGGATATTTCCTGGTTAAATAAAGGTCAATAAATAAATAAAAAATACAAACACTGTTTTGAGTTGATAAAAGGAGAAGTTCAATTTGTCAACTGGACAAAGTTTGTTTGGTTGAAGACGTCTCTCATCCGAGAGACTTCTTCTGAAGAAGTCTCTCTTCTCTTCTGAAGAAGTCTCTCGGATGAGCGGCGAGACGTCTTCAACCAAACAAACTTTGTCCAGTTGACAAATTGAACTTCTCCTTTTATCATGGATTCTACCTAGACGACTGAGGGACTGTTCACACTGTTTCAAGTTGTTTTGGCAATATCATTCAGGACTAGAATATAAGTGTCTTGTTGAAAAGTTGCATTATCAGTAGATTGTAGATCATAAAACTCTATATTTCTACATTTTCATCTTCAGTATTATAATCTTTAGTGTGTACCCATCCCACGACTTCATAAATGAGAGCGAACTTTCCTGTTTGTGTTTCCCAAAGGCCTTGTTTCGAACAGTGGCCATGATGGTTCCGGACTACACCATGATTGCTGAGATCGTGCTCTACTCCTGTGGCTTTGTGACTGCTCGACCCCTCTCTGTGAAGATCGTCACCACCTACAGGCTCTGCTCAGAACAGCTCTCCTCTCAGCATCACTACGACTACGGCATGAGAGCTGTGAAGTCTGTGCTCACTGCTGCTGGCAACCTTAAGGTCTGGAAGAACATCCAGAGTGTGCATTATCCTCTACACTGTCAACTCTGACTCCCTTTAGATAAAAGATGAAATGTCTTCCACACAAAAACATTTTACCCCCATGTGTTCATAAGACATCAAAATATTCCTCATGGCCTATCCATAGGTTTTAGAATAATGAAGAAAAATTAGGCCTGTTGCTATAGTGATGAAGAATTTAAAAGAAAATATATCTTTTGGTTGGGAAAATTCATATAACATGACACTGAAAATACATTACAACTTTTTTTTTTAACCTAGTTTGTGGTTAATAAATTATAATTACTCAGAGGTTTTTATTAAACAAAAACTGATCTTTTCCCATTATACAGACAATAAATCCATGGATTTCAGGGTTATGAAAAATGAGCGCCACTAGCAATCAATAAATATAAACAAAATTTCTTCACTTACGAAACAATTTTATTAACCAGAAACTGAAGCAACAGTTTGCTTTTTCCCTTGGGAGTAATAAAGTGTCTCTTATAACGAGGGACTGGTTGACATGTTCTTATGTTATCTGTTATAGTTTTAATTACTAAAGTAATGTCTGGAGTTGTATTTGTTTGGTTTAGTAAGTTATAATCTAGAATTGTGTGTGTGTATATTGGTCCAGTGTTACATAATCCTGGTTTTGTACTGATCCAGATTGTTTCTCTGCAGCTGGCCTTTCCAGAGGATAATGAAGACACTCTGCTGCTCAGGTCCATCATCGACGTCAATCTGCCCAAGTTCCTCGCTCACGACCTCAAGCTGTTTGAGGTCACACTTTGCTCCTCTGCAGGAGATTGCAGCTCACACAGCCTCCTAATGCTCCACAGTGTCACACTAGTCAGATGCACTTACAACTCCCCAATATGAGCTGTAGTAATACTGTAGTGATGTAGTAGGGCTGTAGTTGTACTGTAGTAGTGCTGTAGTGCTGTATACTGTAGTAGTGCTGTTGTAAGTCTGTAGTAATGAGGTAGTAGTACTGTAGTAGTGCTGTATACTGTAGTAGTGCTGTAGTTGTACTGTAGTAGTGCTGTTCTAAGTCTGTAGTAATGAGGTAGTTGTACTGTAGTAGTGCTTTTCTAAGTCTGTAGTAATGAGGTAGTAGTACTGTAGTAGTGCTGTATACTGTAGCAGTGCTGTAGCAGTACTGTAGTAGTGTTGTATACTGTAGCAGTGCTGTAGTAGTACTGTAGTAGTGCTGTAATAGTGCTTCATTTGGAGCCGAACATTATGGATGACGTCACCAAACCTGCATAACATAACCTCTGACCTTTGACCATATTTGCATCATAATTCAATATGCACATTCTCAGATAGTTCTGCACAAACACTTACTCATTTACTACAGCAACACACTCAGAGACAAACTTCAGGTGATAAGTGCATCAATTTGTTTGATTTTTTTTTAATGTGTTCATTTGAAGTTAAATCTGAGCCCAGTGTTTGTGTAAACACCACATTTAAGTGCTAAAAACTGAAGAAAACAGAGTGCAGAGAAACACGGAGTGTCATTCCCCAATTTGAGTCATTTACCCAATTTGTGTCAATCATACTAGTAATTAGCATGATTTTATTAATTGACTTTATTGTTAAAAATGTTCTCTGACCTTCGTTTGCCTTCATTTAAAGGAAAAGTAACGTTTTTTTTTTTACAATTTGAGCCTTATTTCGGTAATAAAACAAGTTGTTTTACTCACCCATAGCACTTTGGTGTCATATGGAGCACTTCCAGAGATGTTTTAGATTTGCGGTTAGCCTAGCGCGACTTCTAGCCATAGCTCGGGGCATATAATATATTCCCCGAGCATGTAATATGCCCCGTGCGGGCTCCAAATAACACAAACTTTAGCACTTTTCAAATCATAGAAGCTCGATGTCTTAGTCTACGATTTCGTTTGAAGCAAAAGTGGCCTGTAATCCGAAATGTATCCATAGTTTACAACTTTGCGTTTCATGTTTGGGTCCCGGGAGCTGAGAGCACAGTCCGCACATGCGCACTGGCGTCCTCATCTACTCGAAACTATGGCTAAATCTCAGATTACAGGCCACTTTTGACCACACGAAATCGTAGACTAAGACATCGGGCTTCTGTGATTTGAAAAGTGCTAAAGTTTGTGTTATTTGGAGACCGCAAACATGTGCCCCGAGAACTCACATGATGGAGATCGCAAATCTAAAACATCTCCAGAAGTGCTCCATATGACACCAAAGTGCTATGGGTGAGTAAAACAACTTGTTTTATTACCAAAATAAGGCTCAGATTGTAAAAAACGTTACTTTTCCTTTAAGTTAGATAGTATTTGAAAAGAAAGTTTCATAACATTTATTTTTAGAAAAACACCAGAAAATATTGTAGCAACATAATCACAAAATACATGAAACTGTACACTTAAATCATGATAGTCGTTAGCTTGACTTGAGTTCAGTTGAAACATTAGTTCATAAGGTTTATTTTTATGAAAACTGGTAAATCCCCATATCGCTGTAATCACAAAACACATTAAATCTTGCCCTCACATCAGCTGGACTCCATGTTTTTCTGCACTCATCTGTTTGTTCGAGCTTTGTAGCACTCAGATTTAACTTCAAACTTCAAATAAACATACTAAAAGAGTCATAAAAATAGATAGACAGGTAGATGGATAGATAGCACATTGCATGTAGTTTGTTCATGTGTGTGTTGCCGTAGTGAGTGTCTGGACATGTGCAGATCCAATTTTGATGCAAACTGGACTCCTCACCCCTGATCCCTGACCTTTGACCTCTCATCCTTCACAGGGCATCACCTTGGACCTCTTCCCCGGGGTGCAGCTGCCTAAGCGAGACTACAGGACTCTGCTGGAGGCCATCGAGGAGAACTGCAAACTCATGAACCTGCAAATGACGCCCTTCTTCTCCGAGAAGATCCTGCAGATCTACGAGATGATGATCGTGCGCCACGGCTTCATGTTGGTGGGAGAGCCCTTCGGAGGCAAGACCAGTGCCTACAGAGTGTTAGCCGCCGCGCTCAACGACGTCTGCAGTAAGGTTTGTGCTCCAGTGCCCTATATCCCTGTGTCAGAGGCCCTCCCTTCCGAAATCTCTGTCAGTCAGATGTCCTCCCATCCTCCTGTGTCCCTGTGGTGTGTTAGACTAAGATGGAGGCAGGTGAAAAGTCTCGAGTTAATGTGCAGATCTGGTGGTGTGGTTGGAGAAATACAGTGGGAGAATGGACTTAGTCAGTTCTAGAAGCATCTTTTCATTGGTATCTGTTTGAGTTGTGCATTTGGATGGAGATTGAGGGTCGTGGAATGAGCTGTGGTTTGTTCCACAGTAAATGGCTGTGATATTGTCGTGGATTTCTTATTGGAGAAACCCGGCTCATGTTGTGAGCTACAGATCTATCATCATCACTTTGTTCATTCGATCTTAACTGTGTTTTATAGATTTGTGCCTCTGATTTGGATCCCGTCTGTAAAACTCCAGTGCCCATCCTTCACCACATTTTCACTCGCTGGTAAACTCATCCATCGTCACTTCAGTACGCTCATCTTCACTCTCTCCTCTCCCCTTTCTCTCTTTTTTACTCTGTCCCTCATCTCTCCTCCCCTCCCCTCTTATCCTCTCCTCTCCCCCTCTCTCTTCCCTCTCCTTCTCCTGCACCCTCCTCCTCTCCTCCTCCTCTCCTCCTCTCCCCTCTCCTCCTCTCTATCCCTGTGTGTGTCGATCAGTAGGACTCAGTATTATATACATGGATGGGGGGCTGAAAGCTGAAGGTCCGGTGGAGAAAATAACACATTTATCAAAGTCATTTGTGTTTATAGCATTCACTCATCGCCTTATGCGTGCAGACACACACACACACACACACACACACACACACACACACACACACACACACACACACACACACATAGTCTCAGTGCATCTTTCTGTCTGTGGCAAAAGAAGAAAATTACGTTTTGCAGCTCATCCAAGCTGCGTCTTCAGTTCTGGTCAGACGCTGGTGGTCACTGCTTATATCTGCCTGAAGGGAGGAGCAAACTACAATGAAATTACTCTGAGACTAACACACCTATTTGTTTACGTTTCTGTTAGTTAGGTGGGCCTATTAAATATGCAGTGGGAGTGGAGTGTGGGTCTTGTTAGCAGAACCATTCAGGACCATACTGGGTGTTTTCACACCTCTGGACCTGACCTAATGTTTTCTTTAGATGCGTGAAGAGTCCCTCAGACGTCCAGGTAGAATCCATGATAAAAGAGGAAATTCAATTTGTCAACTGGACAAAGTTTGTTTGGTCGAAAACGTTTCGCCGCTCATACCTATTCATCCCGCTCATTGTAGGGATGAATAGGTATGCTAATCTAGATGCCAGAGAAACAAAAGACTGAAACTGAAAATGAGATAGTTTCAGAAAGTAGTTAGCTAGTTAGCTCCTCCCTGCAGCAAGATATAAGCAAGTGTCTTACCAGCATTCTTATTAGAGCTGACGAAGCCTCTCGGATGAGCGGCGAAACGTTTTCGGCCAAACAAACTTTGTCCAGTTGACAAATTGAATTTCCTCTTTTATTATTGTTTTCTTTGTTTGTTTTGATTTAGGTTTGATGATAGAGTTATAAATGGAAGACAAATGATATCTGAGACCTCCTTTTCTGTTCAAGGAACGATTCTCTCCCTCCCCTCTCATCCTCTCCTCTCCCTCTCCTCTCCCTTGCCATGGATTCTACCTGGGTGACTGAGGGATTTTACACACATCTTTCTGTCTTTGAATGGGCGGCCTGTCCAGTGGGCCCCGTGGCTCCGTCCACATGTGTTACCATCAAGTCCAGGTTATGTCTGTGCTGCTGCCACCACCACCACACGCGTTTAGAGGGAAACTACTGCAGGGCTCTGGGTTGGATCAAGAGCACTTATGGCCGGTTTCTTCTCTAGCTCTGTTTAATGAGTCATTTAACATGGGTTTTCTTATCTATGTCATAATGTATTTTCCTCATCACAAACAGACCTGGATTGGAGTTCTCCTCTCAAACAGAAAACGCTCTGTTCCACCTTATGATGTCATATGGTAACATAGGAAGTGGTCCAAAGTGTTTTACCTTCACTAGAATCATTTGGATAATTTTAGCCCTGTAATGGCCAATCTCTACTGAACAAAAGGTAAATGGAGCTGTTAACTTAAAACTACATAACATCAACATAACATCACAAAGTGGAACAGAGCATTTTGAGCTTGGTCACAAGCTAGCTAGCATTAGCCAACAGTTTTTCAGTTAGTCACTCTCACCTTTTTGTTGAAAGTCAAACTCCTAAACAGGACCGTGAACGCTTGTATTGATCACAGGCTCCTGAAAATGTGATCTTTAAATCCATTTTGTGTTTTTTTTCTTGAGTTTTCAGACAATTAAAAAAAACTTTTCAGGCTGTTTGTTAATATCTGCATTGTGTCACCATGGTAACTGCTCAACATTCCTGCATAGACATACATGCAGAAGCGCCCTGGCGTGATGTGACTGAAAGTGTGGTGCCAGTTTTAGTATTGTGCTTGTGTTTTGTGTTTGGGTAGGGTGTGATGGAGGAGAACATGGTGCAGATATCTGTCCTGAACCCTAAGTCCATCACCATGGGGCAGCTGTACGGACAGTTCGACCCTGTGTCTCATGAGTGGTCTGACGGCATCCTGGCCATCAGCTACAGAGGCTTCGCTTCCTCACAGGTAACAGCAAACACACACTTGTGCTACTGTCCCAACCAGTAGCAGCTGGTCCATAATGGGCAATGAGGCAATGCCCACCCTATCAATAATGCAAATCTGTAAAACAATTAAACATTAAAATTTGAGAATAATTCAGCAATATTAGTCTTTAAATATTACATAAATATTGAATATAAATAACATAAATCACAAGAAAATATATCTTAATCTGTTAGTTTCTTTATTTTCAACGTTTCATAGTATGCGAGCTGTTTGGGGCGATCTGGAAACAGCCCATCGGCTCCATTCAAAGTCTATGAAAGAAATCTGACCAATCAGATCCTCGAGTCTGTGTGTGCAATGCATTTGAGAGGCGTGCGTGAGGGCAATCAGATCTACAGCCCATAACCCGAATCTCATTGTGACTGTGTTATCATGGTCCAGCATGAAAGCAGCTCTCCTGTAGCCCCAGAGTCCTGTAGCCCTGCTCCCTCTCCTGTAGCCCTGCTCCCTCTCCTGTAGCCCTGCACCCTCTCCTGTAGCCCTGCACCCTCCCCTGTAGCCCTGCACCCTCTCCTGTAGCCCTGCACCCTCTCCTGTAGCCCTGCTCCCTCTCCTGTAGCCCTGCATCCTCTCCTGTCGCCCTACACCCTCTCCTGTAGCCCCAGAGTCCTGTAGCCCTGCACCCTCTCCTGTAGCCCTGCACCCTCTCCTGTAGCCCTGCATCCTCTCCTGTAGCCCTGCTCTCTCTACTGTAGCCCTGCACCCTCTCCTGTAGCCCTGCTCCCTCTCCTGTAGCCCTGCACCCTCCCCTGTAGCCCTGCTCCCTCTCCTGTAGCCCTGCACCCTATCCTGTAGCCCCAGAGTCCTGTAGCCCTGCTCTCTCTCCTGTAGCCCTGCACCCTCTCCTGTAGCCCTGCACCCTCTCCTGTAGCCCTGCACCCTCTCCTGTAGCCCCAGAGTCCTGTAGCCCTGCACCCTCTCCTGTAGCCCCAGAGTCCTGTAGCCCTGCACCCTCTCCTGTAGCCCTGCACCCTCTCCTGTAGCCCTGCTCCCTCTCCTGTAGCCCTGCTCCCTCTCCTGTAGCCCTGCACCCTTTCCTGTAGCCCTGCTCCCTCCCCTGTAGCCCTGCTCCCTCTCCTGTAGCCCTGCACCCTCTCCTGTAGCCCTGCTCCCTCCCCTGTAGCCCTGCTCCCTCTCCTGTAGCCCTGCACCCTCTCCTGTAGCCCTGCTCCCTCTCCTGTAGCCCTGCACCCTCTCCTGTAGCCCTGCACCCTCTCCTGTAGCCCTGCTCCCTCTCCTGTAGCCCTGCTCCCTCCTGTAGCCCTGCACCCTCTCCTGTAGCCCTGCACCCTCTGTAAACACCCGAGGAGCACCCCCTAAACCCCCGTGTTCAGCTCCAAAGTTATACCACAAAGACTCCACAGGACACAGGAACAATCCCAAATTATGCCTGACACCAGGTGCAAGGAATATGTGTATAAGAAGAGATTTGGGTGATTCCAGGGTGATGGATGAGTCCGCCTCCCAAGTCCCCAGCCTTTGCGTCCTCCTCAGAAGACGTGATGGTGGGATTGAAGAGATCCTTGAAGTATTCCTTCCACCGTCCAACAACATCCCCAGTTGAGGTCAACAGCTCTCCACCCGCCCTGTAAACAGTGTTGGTGAAACACTTCTTCTCCTGAGGCATTAGATGGTTTGCCAGAATTTCTTTGAGGCTGTCTGATAGTCCTCCTCCATGGCCTCTCTGAACTCCTCCCAACCCAGAGTTTTTGCCTCTGCGACTGCCCAGGCTATTTACACACCCCACAAGTAATATTAACAAGTAATTATTTACAAAAAGCAACTCAAATCCTGTGCTTCATTTAGTCCACCAGGTTCAATTGTTGACAGTTCATTAATCCAGTAGGCTTCCCTCCTTAACAGTTGTTTGATCCTGTTACCCCCCTTCCCTAGGATTAAGCGCGAAGGAGGAAAGGACAGCCTTTTCAATGAAAAAAAACACATTTTTACAGAAAATAAAATTAAACCACTGCTGTTTCAGAGGTCCAGAGGGTCGGGTAAAGGACTTCCGAGCCTAGAAACACTCGCACGTGCCTCCAGGCAAATAAAAAAACGCATTTCGCATTGCGTAGCTCCTCCGCAGTCCAAACTCTCTGGGCGTGATTTACAGAGACAGGAGGTGGAGATCCAGACGGTGGTGGAACTGAATTTGCATTTCTTTTTTCGATCTGACGTCAATAAGGTGCCTTGTCCAGAATCGCCCATTTGAGCTGTGTTTTTTTCAAACGCAGAAAAGGATCGGAAATGCTCAGTTTAGACATTTCGCAACTTTTAACCATGGGGGGGGCCCTAAACAGGGTAGGGGAGCTCACATTAACGTTCAAAAACCTCAGAAAGTGAAAATTTCATGCCATGGGACCTTTAAAGGAAAAGTAACGTTTTTTTTTTTTTTACAGTTTGAGCCTTATTTCGGTTTGAGCCTTATTTCGGTAATAAAACAAGTTATTTTACTCACCCATAGCACTTTGGTGTCATATGGAGCACTTCCAGAGATGTTTTAGATTTGCGGTTAGCCTAGCGCGACTTCTAGCCATAGCTCGGGGCATATAATATATTCCCCAAGCATGTAATATGCCCCGTGCGGGCTCCAAATAACACAAACTTTAGCACTTTTCAAATCATAGAAGCTTGATGTCTACGATTTCGTTTGAAGCAAAAGTGGCCTGTAATCCGAGATTTATCCATAGTTTACAGCTTTGCGTTTCATGTTTGGATCCCGGGAGCTGAGAGCACAGTCCGCACATGCGCACTGGCCTCCTCATCTACTCGAAACTATGGCTAAATCTCGGATTACAGGCCACTTTTCCTTCAAACGAAATCGTAGACTAAGACATCGAGCTTCTATGATTTGAAAAGTGCTAAAGTTTGTGTTATTTGGAGACCGCAAAGTAATGCCCCGAGCACTCAAGTTAACGGATACGCTACAACATAACTTCTACGAAACTGCTCAAAATGACACCAAACTGCTATGGGTGAGTAAAACTACTTGTTTTGTTGCCGAAAGAAGGCTCAGATTATAAAAAAAAACGTTACTTTTCCTTTAAACAGATTTTGGCCCTTGTTTACATTATGGTTGCTAGGTAACATAGTATGTCACAACTGCTGTCTGTGTCCAACCAGGAAGTAAAATGATAAACTTATAAGACTTAACTATAAAGTGTATTGTAGTTTCAGGTGCACACTTCTTCTCTTAGTACTGCTTGGTATTGTATTGCTTCACACACAAAGTTTTCTCATAGCACTTTTTGCTTATGAGTAATTACTTGCTCTTTCATTCTGCCAGTTACAAGTTGACTCCAATTGAACTGCCAGCATCTTTAATTGTGTCTGTGTATAAACATGCTCTGACAGTAAACAAAGCTCATTCATTCAGATGTTGGCCCATAATCGTCTGTGTAATAAACCCATTTTTCAACACATTTTTCAAATGAACATGTCATTTTGAGCTGTAGCGATGTGAAGAGGCGTCTTGTACTCGTCATAACCAACAAGTAATTATAAAGGATGCCATGTTTCTGTCCCGACTCTATCTCGGATCCGTGTTTATATAAATTACATTAGGGCTCATTCTAAACTGCTGTCTGTGGATGAGACGAGCACTGCACAAGTACTACTGTAACACCACAATTATAAAGTCTGTAGGAATTATGTAGTTGAGAAATGGATTAAAAAGGATTGTGCTTGGGCCAGTTCTGTGTAGACTCCAATTACAGTGGTACCTCACCTTACAAAATTAATTCGTTCCAGAAGTGGTTTCGTAACGTGAAAAATTCGCAAGTTGAGTAGCTATTTCAATAGAAAAGGCCTGATCCGTTCCAAGGTTGTTTTTTTTTTATAGTGTAACTTTTTTTTTATAGTGTAACATTTGTGTTCTGCGTCCTGATTGGAATAAACCAGGTCTAGACCAGAACTAAACCAGGTCTAAACCTGGACTGGACCTGGACTAAACCAGGATTATCCCGGGACATGGCAGTGCCGTTGGAGGAGCGCGGTGCTCCTGTCTCCTTGCACGTTCCACGCTAGAGCTAAGAGGCCGAGAAAGAAAGAAAGAAAGCTATGCCTTTATTAGTCCCACAGTGGGGAAATTCCAGTTCTGCATTTAACCCATCCTGTTATTAGGAGCAGTGGGCAGCACATTACTGCGCCCGGGGACCATCTCCATGATCTTCTTGCTTCGGTTTGGTCAGGACCTAAGCTGGAAGATTTACCTAAAGACAGACGCTCTTTCTGCGGGAATAAGAGCGGGGCGGGGCGGGCTCTGCTTCTATGTGACTTCCAGAGCGGGGAGGCTGACACTGTGAGCCGCGCGGCGCGGGCCCGCAGCTCCATCCCGCGCCATGTCGCTTTTTGATCCTTCGATGTCGGCTCTTCCTATCATTGTGAAGCAGAATTCACCAAGTGTTGGATTGTTCACTCACTAAGGGAACGTGAGCGGGGTTCAGACCGTCGTGAGACAGGTGAGTTTTACCATACTGATCATGTGTTGTGTCTCCGCTCCCCTATATTGAGCCGTGCCCCCCCCCCCACGCATGAAAGTTCGAGTGTTTAAACGAGAGAGAAATACGAGAAAAGTGTAGAATGTGTGTGGTGAGGCATTTACAGCCCTAAAACATGTAGAACAATTGCAAAATACAAAGTTGTCCTACCTCGTGGACCTCTCCCACCGCGGGCCACCTCTGGAACCTAACCCCGTGTGTGTTGATAAAGTGTATTTACGTTTCGGGGCGTGCATCTGAGCACACATTAATTGAATTTTTGAGATTTGTTGTTTTTAAAGTGCTTTATAAATAAAGTTGGATTGGATTAGAGATTTCGCGTTTCGTAACTTGAAATTTCATTCGTATCTAGAGACCAAAATTTACCGTGAAGGCGTTTCGTAACTTGAAATTTTCATTTGTTGGGTCATTCGTAAGGTGAGGTACCACTGTAGAAGAGTAGACTGTATAAGAAGTGGACTAAGGGAGTGTGATATCACCCACAGCACTCAGCTCCAGTCAAATGCTAGCAGTTATAGCGGCAAATTTGGAGCCAGGTCCATAATAAGAATAGGAATTTATTTATGGACAAAGTAAGACAATAAATCATGTAGAGTGGGTTAATACGAGCATTTTAAGACCAACATGATGAGGCCTAGCAGCAGTTACAGCGACAGGGGCCACAATTTTCAAGTGTAAGTCAATTGGAGCCAGAATCGATGGACCCAGAAGCGCCGCCATGCTCATTTCTGATTTGGAACACGGTGGTTAGTGAATTAGCTATGTCCATTTATACAGTCTATGCTTAGAATGCAAGAACTGTTGAAGCTACATGACCTTAACTCTTAAAGGTACAGAATGTTACTTTGTGGAGGTGGCACATCACCTGCATGACAGAAAGTTAAAACCATACTACGGCACATTCTCCATGGAGATACATATGTTTTATGTCACACTGTGGAATATTATAGTCAAAAGAAGAACATTTCCAGGAGGAGGCTTTCCTCCAGGCCAAATAAGAGTCAGGTTTGTACAGATGCAAGGTCACTCAGTGTAAGGACATGTAACATAAAAACATCCAAAACATGACTACTAACAAAACAACAACTAAGAAGATTAAGCCAGTACCAAACCAACATACTGTATAAACCAGGGCTAGAACTTGGAAGAGTCCAGGACTCAACCACATCTAAACTAGGTCTAAATCAAGGACTACCCCAGGACAAAACCTAGAGAACATCAACCCTGGAATAGAGTTAAACCTTGAACTTCACCCGGATTAAACCAGACCAGACCGCAAATGTGCCAGGACAAACCAAAAATGAGTCTCAACACCTATGGTCATGAGCTCTGGGTAATGACCGAAAGGACAAGATCACGGATACAAGCGGCCGAAATGAGTTTCCTCTGCAGAGTGGCTGGGCGCACCCTTAGAGATAGGGTGAGAAGCTCAGTCACACGGGAGGAGCTCAGAGTAGAGCTGCTGCTTCTCCACGTCGAGAGGAGCCAGCTGAGGTGGATCGGGCATCTGTTTCGGATGCCTCCTGGACGCCTCCCTCGGGAGGTGTTACGGGCATGTCCCACCGGGAGGAGGCCCCGGGGAAAACCCAGGACGCGCTGGAGGGACTATGTCTCCCGGCTGGCCTGGGAACGCCTTGGGGTCCCCCCGGAGGAGCTGGAGGAAGTTTCCGGGGTGAAGGAGGTCTGGGCATCCCTGCTTAGACTGTTGCTCCCGCGACCCGGTCCCGGATAAGAAAATGGATGGATGGAGTCTCAACATAGGTGTAAAACAAGACCAAGGACTGCAGTAGATCTGACTCTCTGTAGAATCTGTTCTAAATGAGAATAAACCTAAAATACCGTGACTGTGTGAGTGACTGTGTTGTGCCGACAGCACACTCACTTGGTGTGTTCCTGTCTCCAGAGCCCGGACAGGAAGTGGCTGATCTTCGACGGGCCGGTGGACGCCGTGTGGATCGAGAACATGAACACGGTTTTGGACGACAACAAAAAACTGTGTCTGATGAGCGGCGAGATCATCCAGATGTCTCCTCAGATGAGTCTGATCTTTGAGCCCATGGACCTGGAGGTGGCCTCTCCAGCGACGGTCAGAAACTCACACTGAACATACACAAGACCCCTTTAGATGGAGCTAATGACAAACAGGACAGGGACACCATTGTAATAGTAATGATAGTAAAGCCTTCGTTTTTGGTTCAAAGTCTCTTCATTATGTGGACAGTGGTTTTGAGCCACAGCTGCCCTGGGACTAGGTCTATCACGAGACCAGATTTTGATGTGCAATATATTGGTGAACGAGAAACGACTATTGAAACTAATTTATGCCACTGGTGCAATAATCCTAAAACAGGATTAGCCCAAAAATATATCAAAATAAATCAATATCATTAAAAATATGAGCTGAAATAAATAACCAACAGAATGAAAGCAGTCCGTTTGCATCTATTATGAGCCATCAAAGTTATTTATGCCACTTTTTATAGCTCAGATCCTATAGTAGCACAAAAAAATAAAAAAGTTCCCCACTACTACAAACAAAAAGTCCCCACGATAAAATAAATGGACAGACTGACAGAGATGTGGCTTTCGTTCTGCTCCTTTAACCCCCAGTCACCCACATCACGCTTTTATATTCACACATGCAAGGAGAGAATTGCCTTGCACAATGACACAGTGGCTGCAGTTACAAGCTCACTAAAATCTGATTAGTAGGAATTAAATGAAACACAAACTGCACTGCTATATGTGAGTAATCAGAGGGACTGTGATCAGAAAAAAAATCTGATTATTTTGTTACCTTTCATTTGAATGATTTTTTAGCTAAAAAAAACCTGTTCATAATGAGACTTTGAGTGTGCATGGAACCAAAGACAATGAAAAGTCAGAACTGAGAGGTTAGAGGAGGATTTGAACTTTTAACCTCCCAGTTAAAAGATGACCATTGTACCCCCTGAGCCACTAGCACCTTCCAGCACAGTCGAAGCTCTTTATTTTGTACTATTCATACTCTCTTCTCCACACAGACAGAAGTGAGGCTCCTACCAGGGCAAAAGTCAGTCCCAAACCTGGACAAATACAGGGCGTTGTGTCAGGATGGGTATCTTGTTTAAAGCTGTGCATGCTGACATGAGTGCCTGTCTTTGTCAGGTGTCTCGCTGTGGGATGATCTACATGGAGCCTCACCAGCTCGGGTGGAGGCCTCTGATGCTGTCCTGGCTCAACACGCTGCCCCCTGCTGTCAGCACAGAGCATAAAACCCTGATCACTGATCTGTTTGACCACATCGTGCCCACTTGCCTCGAGCTCATCCGCAAAGCCACCAGGGTACACACCCATGACTCGCTATTATCAACCACATGTACTGCACAGATACACTCATGTACTGCACAGATACACACATGTACTGCACAGATACACACATCTACTGCACAGATACACTCATCTACTGCACAGATACACTCATCTACTGCACAGATACACTCATGTACTGCACAGATACACTCATGTACTGCACAGATACACTCATGTACTGCACAGATACACACATCTACTGCACAGATACACTCATGTACTGCACAGATACACTCATCTACTGCACAGATACACTCATGTACTGCACAGATACACACATCTACTGCACAGATACACTCATGTACTGCACATATACACTCGTGTACTGCACAGATACACTCATTTACTGCACAGATACACTCGTGTACTGCACAGATACACTCATGTACTGCACAGATACACTCATCTACTGCACAGATACACTCATGTACTGCACAGATACACTCATGCACTGCACAGATACACACATGTACTGCACAGATACACTCGTGTACTGCACAGATACACACATCTACTGCACAGATACACTCATCTACTGCACAGATACACTCATCTACTGCACAGATACACTCATGTACTGCACAGATACACTCATCTACTGCACAGATACACTCATCTACTGCACAGATACACACATGTACTGCACAGATACACTCATGTACTGCACAGATACACTCATGTACTACACAGATACACACATGTACTGCACAGATACACACATGTACTGCACAGATACACACATGTACTGCACAGATACACTCATGTACTGCACAGATACACTCATGTACTACACAGATACACACATGTACTGCACAGATACACTCATGTACTGCACAGATGCACTCATCTACTGCACAGATACACACATGTACTGCACAAATACACACATCTACTGCACAGATACACTCATGTACTGCACAGATACACTCATGCACTGCACAGATACACACATGTACTGCACAGATACACTCATGTACTGCACAAATACATGTACTGCACAAATACACACATGTGCTGCACAGATACACTCTGGTACTGCACAGATACACACATGTACTGCACAGATACACACATGTACTGCACAGATACACACATGTACTATACAGATACACTCATGTACTGCACAGATACACACATGTACTGCACAGATACACTCATGTACTGCACAGATACACACATGTACAGCACAGATACAGACATGTACTGTACATACACTCGTGTACTGCACAAATACACATGTATTGTATAAATACACAGATGTACTGCACAGATACACTTATTTACTGCACAAATACACACATGTCCTGCACACATACATATGTTCTGCAGAAATACACTACATTGATCCATTGCAGCTGATGTCATCAACATTCCTTGTGATGCTAACTGTTGGCACAGCCCTGTCTGAAGCTCTTTAATTTGAGTTTTAACACAATCTAACTTAAAAGTTGTGACTTAGCTGGAATGACAACAGGTGAGATGATTTATACAGTTAAATAAGCCTCTTAAAATTACAGTCGCAAGCTATGTAGCATTAACTAGCAGTTTTTTATTTAGTCACTCTCACCTTTTTGTTGAAAATGAAACAGAGGACCATGCATTCATTACTGGCTCTGGAAAATGTGCTGTTTAAGTCCCTTTTTTTCTTGAGTTTTCAGACTCAGTGTCAGTGTTTGCTAATGTGTGCATTGTATCACCATGGTAACTGATGAACATTTCACCTTACACGTACATGTAGAACATCCCCAGCATACAAAAGCATAAATATATACAAAAAGACAGTTCATGTTATTTCCTCTATAAACTCAAACTGTGTGATTTTCTTTGGTATTTAAATTCTGTCATTATAGATAAAAGTTTATTTTAATATTTTAGGAGCTATCTCCGACCTCAGACACAAACCTGGTGAAGTCCCTGATGAACCTGATGGACTGTAACATGGATGAGTTCCATAACGAGACCAAGATCAGGGCCATGAAAGAAGAGGAGGTCTGCAGCTGGCTGGAGGTAAAACCAGGACTAAACTAGGACTAAACATGATCTAAAACAGAACTAAACCTGGACTAAACATGAGGGCTGGGCAGTATGGGGGAAAAAAAAAACAATCCAGATTTTTTCCCCCCATACTGATCGATCTCGGTTTTTGATTTGATTTTCTTCCATCTCATTGAAAAGGTGGACTTAAGTCTTTTTTTTTATTTTTTTATTTAACCTTTATTTAACCAGGAAAGTCCCATTGAGATTAATAATCTCTTTTTCAAGGGAGTCCTGGCCAAGACAGCGGCACAGATCAATACAATTACAAAACCATTTAAAAACAATTTAAGCAATTACAAGCAATAAAATGTTTCAGAATTAAAAACATTTACAAACCATAGATTTCAATTCCAAACCTTTGAGCAAGAGTTTAAACTGTCCTATAGAGACCAGTTCCTTTAGTTTCCAGTCTTTCTGTAGATTGTTCCAAGTTGTGGGAGCAGAATACTGGAACGGCCCTTTACCAGCTTCTGTGTGAACACTTGGCACAGTCACAGCAGTGCTTCCTGAGAGCGTAAACAATAATGTCCAGTTGCTCTTGGTTGAAGATATTCACACAGATCTGAGGGGAGCAGGCGCTGAATACCCTTATAAATGAACATATACCAGTGAGTGAGCTACGAGTGTCCAGTGCTGACCAGCCCACACGTGTGTAAAGTTCACAGTGGTGTGTGCGAGGGTTACAGTTTGTGATGAACCTCACAGAGGCATGATACACACAATCTAACAGCTTCAATATTTCAATTGGGGCATTCATGTAAATCAGGTCACCATAATCCAAAATGGGTAAAAATGTTGCTGCTACTAAATTCTTTTTGGCATTAAAAGAAAAACATAACCTGTTCTGAAAGTAAAAGCCAATTTTCAGCCTCAGTTTCTTTAGTAGCTGCTCAACATGTCCTTTAAAATTTAGACTGTCATCAATTAAAATACCAAGATATTTAAAAGATTTAACAATTTCAATTTCTGCTCCTTGAAGAGTGACAACTGGAGGACAATCCTGCACATTGTTTTTTGTTTTTGAGAATAGCATTAACTAGCTTTTATTTGCATTTAGTGAAGTCATAGAGAGCAGGGTTTGAGGATCACTACAGTTTTTAATTTTGTGCTGAAAGGACTGATAATTCCAGAGAAATCCTAATTTAATGTTTGGAATTGTACAATATATAATAAGCCTAAAAGGATGTGGACGTGACTGCTATCAACAGAAACATGGGCGATGTCCAGTGTTCCCTCTAAGGTGCGCGCGTGCGCAATTGCGCACTGCCCAGACGTTCAGCGCGCACATCAAATCCTTTTCAGCGCATAAAATAAAATCTAACTTGAACTCAGCGCTGGATTGACACACGGAATCCAGTCTGATAGATTCAGTTTGCACATGTGAATGCACATGCTTTAGGGACAAGCCAACTACAAACAGATTCATTTCGATTGCATTTCGCTCGCTTCCTTCAGTAAGACCATAGTTGTCGTGCGCATCGCCGTGGGTCAGAGCGGCGGGTCCGCACCAGCCGACGGGAGCGCCGCCCGCACACACTCCACGTAGGGAAGAACAGAAGAGGAGACAGGTAGAGCCATAATGTAATCCTCGGCTGTTTTCTTTGTTTCTGTCCAAGCCATAGGATTTTTGTGAGCAAAAAGACGAGACTTTTTGTGTGAAGTGTGAATCCTCTCCCCAGAGCGTTAAACCACAGAGCTCTGTCACTCTCACAGAATTACTTAAACTGGGTAATGATTAAAAAGCAAGATATAAACTGATAAATATGTATACTTATTTTGTAGATCATTATTTTGAGAAAGACCCATCTTATAGTGTCCTAGGTTTATACACAGGTACATACACTGTGTATATACACAGGTTATTTTTCAAAATATTGTAATGTTCAATGTTTCACTGACCACAGCAGGACCCTCACACTGACATACAACATGTACAAAGCTCATGGAAAGATTTTTGAGAAGTGGACCAAAAAATCAGTTATATTAAAAGTAATCTAACAGAAATAACAGCAGTAATTTGATTCATAAGCTGTAACTTGTGATGATCTCAGGTGTGATGCTGGTGTGGCCACAGTGTGCATGTCGGATGTTGCTCACAGGAGTCCAAGGAACGCTCAGGGAGTTGGTGTGTTTGCTCAGACACATGAAAAATTAGGGGGAACATTGGCGATGTCCATGCACTAAATGAGGTCTTACGCTTCACTTATAAACAGTGAGAAAATAGTTGTTTGCTTTCCATAACTTGGATTATAATGAGCAAAACCAGAGGAGAGAAAAAGGAAAAAAGGTGATGAGCTGATGAGCTGCAGCATCAGAGAGGGAGGAGGAGTGGGGGCAGAGAGGGTTAGCAGGACAGAACGCTCCGCACCATCACACCACACACAGATGGAAGGAGACAATTTAATTCATGAAACCTGAGGACACGTGAGATAACGTAAAGCGATGTGCTGTGGCCTTGACTGCTTTTTCCTAAACAAGACAGTGTAACTATGGCAGATCATTTGTTTTATCAGATTTTGAATTTTAAATGCCATTGAATTTATCACTTTGAATTTTTTAGCTCTGAAAAACATATTTGAATTAGTGCTGTCAGGCGATTAAAAAAATCTAATTACAGGATTTGTAATTAATTAATCTAATTAATCGCATTTTAAGAGTGTGAGAGAGATTGAGAGAGGGAGAGCTAGAGAGAGCTAGAGAGAGAGATTGAGGGAGGGAGAGATTGAGAGAGAGAGCGAACAAACCCAACTGAGTTCGTCAGTTTTCATGTGGTCGCTTTGGTCATTCGTTTTCTAAATTCTGCTAGCATGGTTTGGTGGTTTGGTGAAGTGCGCTCAAGCTATCACAGGTAACGATGGAACTTGTCCAGACGTGTTTATCGTTCAAATGATCCAGCTTGAGCTGCTTCAGTGATCGGAAAATTCTTTTTGACAAAAACTACAAATCACCGCGTTCTTGTTGACAGTCCCGTCTTCGAACCAGTCAGTATCTGGTGTGACCACCATTTGCCTCATGCAGTGCAACGCATCTTCTTCACATAGAGTTTATCAGATTGTCAGTTGTGGCCTGTGGAATGTTGGTCCACTCCTCTTCAAAGGCTGTTATGGACGAAGAACACAGGTGCATTTTATTGATGGCATTTTGAATGCACAGAGATGCCGTGATGAGATCCTGAGGCCCATTGTTGTGCCATACATCCATGAACATCACCTCATGTTTCAGCAAGATAATGCACGGCCCCATGTTGCAAGGATCTGTACACAATTCTTGGAAGCTGAAAATGTCCCAGTTCTTGCATGGCCAGCATACTCACCGGACATGTCACCCATTGAGCATGTTTGGGATGTGCTTGACCGGCGTATACGACAGCGTGTACCAGCTCCCACTAATATCCAGCAACTTCGCACAGCCATTGAAGAGGAGTGGACCAACATTCCACAGGCCACAACTGACAATCTGATAAACTCTATGTGAAGAAGATGTGTTGCACTGCATGAGGCAAATGGTGGTCACACCAGATACTGACTGGTTCGAAGACGGGACTGTCAACAAGAACGCGGTGATTTGTAGCTTTTGTCAAAAAGAATTTTCCGATCACTGAAGCAGCTCAAGCTGGATCATTTGAACGATAAACACGTCTGGACAAGTTCCATCGTTACCTGTGATAGCTTGAGCGCACTTCACCAAACCACCAAACCATCCTAGCAGAATTTAGAAAACGAATGAGCAAAGCGACCACATGAAAACTGACGAACTCAGTTGGGTTTGTTTGCTCGCTCACTCACTCATATCCCCCCCTCTCTCTCTCTCGCTCTCTCTCAGACCCCCAATAAAGCAAAAAAATGCACATTTCGGGGTGGCCTTTTATTGTGGGCAGTCTGGGGGGCACCTGTGCACTAATCATGATGCGTTTATATTTTTGTTGAGTATATTTTCAAGCTTTTTTTCACTGTAAAATTTGCAGGGGAAAAAATTGCAGCAGTTTTTCACTGTGAATTTTATACCCTGAATTTTTACTGTTTAATTTGAGTGCTTGAAAATATTTGTGGTAAATATTTAAAAGGTAAAATTTTATTTTGAATTTTAAACACTTTGAAAGTGTATTCTTAAAATTTCAGCAACTAAAGTTCAGAATAAAATTATTCAAAAATAAATTCAAAATCTAATGAAACAAATGATCTTCCATAGTAACGCTTCACAACCACGCACTCTTACTGCCACATGATTATCTGCAGACCTCTCGATTCAAATGTGCATGCCTTATCATCGAGGGGGAACAAAGTTTAGAATTTTTGTCATAGCCCTAAACATGGTCTAAAACAGAATTAAAGAAGGATTAAAACAGGACAACATCAGGACTAAAGGAGGACTAAACCAGGACTTAAAGCCCCAGTGTGTAGGATTCGTGGCGCATAGGTGGATGGTGCTATTGCACTTTCTGTTTTAGCTACGGCAGACCTCGAGGGTCACCCGGGCGCGCCGTAACGCGGACAGCTCTCGTACCCGCGCACTCGTACCCGCGTTTTCTCATGAAAACACACATTCCCGATCGTGTACCATGACACTCTACACATCAAATGAAACCTTACAGTCTCCTCTTTTTGACTATGCAATTCATTTCCCTGCACAATAATCAGTCCCCGAGCACATGGGGCTTTTATACGGAAAAGCACAAAATGAGGTTAGCTTACCTTAGAATGCTTTGCACAGGTCAAACTCTGTATTTCACCATAAACTTGCTCTCAATTTGTCCGTAAGGATCCAGCGAATAAAATCCAGTAAAACAATTTAGTCCAAAACACGTGTTAGATCCATTATGACGTCTGATCCGGCAGCATGCTTGTGTTGTTTACCCAAAACCACAAGCCTTGCCGAAGGCGGAGCCCAAATGTCCTTCTGCGGCTCTCGTATTCAAAATGGCTGCCTCTGCATGGGGAAGATCCCCCTTTTATGTGACTATATCTAAGTCCAAAAGAATACTTTGATTTCATGATGGAAGTGAAAAGGCTTGGAAAACAATGTATTTTTGAATGGGTATCTTCAATTTCAGTAATTAACGGGTAAAAATCTTACACACTGTTCCTTTAAGGAGAACTAAACCAAGACTGACAATTCTGTTTAATGGACTACTTTCTACAAACAGTAAACCAGGATTGAACCAGGACTACATCAGGATTAAAGAAGGGCTAAAACCTTTTATCCTTTTCTATTGATTTTCAGATTTTAGATTGTGGTGATGACGTACTGCCAGAGAGGGGCAAGAGACACATTTTGCACCTGATAATTTCTGTAACTAACTAAACCCATGTAATTTTAGCTGCCCCCATCTGGCCTATAGAATGTTGTGATGCCATCTGAAACACAAAGAATAAAGCTTTCATTTAATTTTCATTTCATTTATTTATTTATTTCATTTGTTTAAAACAAAACAAAATAACCGATGCAACACAATTGCATCTATACAATTTTAACTTAAATATGAATGAATTAAACTAAACCAGACCAATATAACTAATAGAACTAAATCCAGACTAAACCAGTTCTAAACCAGAACTAAACCAGGCCTGAATGAGGTCTTAACCATGAGCTCAGAATATTTTTGGTGGCGCTTGAGCTGTGTGCTGGAGGAGGTAGAGGAGAGGTACATTTAAATCTGACATTTTGTATGTAAATGAGTTGTTTGTGATGGCGCAGACTCCACCTGTGTGAGAGCGTGTCTGTGATGAGGGCTGGGGTTAATCACGGCTTTTGGCTCATTCTGAATACAGATTAAAAACTCCAGGCAGCGTCTGTTCTCTGCACTCCCACACGGTCGACTGATGGGAGCGCGAGGGGTGCACTTTTGCATATTGTTCAAGAATAGACTTTTTCCTATTCTTTCCTGGTTTACATACAGCCCTGTCTTCCACTAAACCTCTTCATACCTGGATAATACTCAAAATAATACTGAACTCTCAATAATACTGCACTAAACTACCTTTCATTATGCATAATTTACAGGGCTCTCAAGTCTCACGCTTTGAGAGTGTGACACATGCAATTCGACGTGTTCACACGCTCACACGCCACACATGGTATTTCTCACGCTGAATTTTTTTAAAGCAATTCAAAACTGTAGCCACTGTTCACAGCGGCTAAGTAAATCGGTAAGTTAATGCAGGCACCGCGCGATTTCAGCGAAAAAAAGTCACTCGCACACCAGTACTCGAGTTGAGTGATCAGCTGTGAGGCGGCTCGCGCACAGCTGATCGGCCTGTTCGCCCATCAGCTGTGCGCGAGCCGCGTGAATGTTTACGCGGCATTTCCAAGAGAATAAGAATCCTTAACTTGCTAGGTAAGAAGGAACTCTCATCTCGGGACACGGGATAAGTCCGGGATATGTCCTTTTCTCCGGAGCTCCGGATTATTAAAGACCGTGACACGTGCAAACATGGATACAAGTGACCGCGTTTTTATGGGTGAGTCATATCAGATTATTTCTGCATCTATTTCGGCACTAAACCAGGACTAAACCAGGACTAAACCAGGACTAAACCAGAACTAAACCAGGACTAAACCAGAACTAAACCAGAACTAAACCAGAACTAAACCAGAACTAAACCAGGACTAAACCAGGACTAAACCAAGACTAAACCAGGACTAAACCAGGACTAAACCAGGACTAAACCAGAACTAAACCAGAACTAAACCAGAACTAAACCAGGACTAAACCAGAACTAAACCAGGACTAAACCAGGACTAAACCAGGACTAAACCAGAACTAAACCAGAACTAAACCAGGACTAAACCAGAACTAAACCAGGACTGAACCAGAACTAAACCAGGACTAAACCAAGACTAAACCAGGTCTAAACCAGAACTAAACCAGAACTAAACCAGGACTAAACCAGAACTAAACCAGGACTAAACCAGGACTAAACCAGAACTAAACCAGGACTAAACCAGGACTAAACCAAGACTAAACCAGGACTAAACCAGGACTAAACCAGGACTAAACCAAGACTAAACCAGGTCTAAACCAGGACTAAACCAGAACTAAACCAGGACTAGACCAGGATTAAACCAGGACCTAGCCAGGACTAAACCAGAACTAAACCAGGACTAAACCAGAACTAAACCAGGACTAAACCAAGACTAAACCAGGTCTAAACCGGGTCTAAACCAGGATTCAACTGGGACTAAACCAGGACTAAACCAGAACTAAACCAGGACTAAACCAAGACTAAACCAGGTCTAAACCGGGTCTAAACCAGGATTCAACTGGGACTAAACCAGGATTAAACCAAGACTAAACCAGGTCTAAACCAGGACTAAACCGGGACTAACCCGGCACTAAACCAGGACTAAACCAGGTCTAAACCAGGACTAAACCAGGTCTAAACCAGGACTAAGCCAAGACTAAACCAGATCTAAACCGGGTCTAAACCAGGACTAAACCGGGACTAAACCAGGACTTAACCAAAACTAAACCAGGTCTAAACCAAGACTAAGCCAGGACTAAACCAGGTGTAAACCAGGACTAAACCAAGACTGTGTGTGATAACATATTATCCTGCATTATTGAATGATAATATGGACTTTTAGTTATAAAAGCATTTCCATATTAACAAAGTACCTTCTAATTCTGCCCTGCCCTTCCACCATCCCCCAGGTTTCATTTTATAACTTGACCACTGCTCGCACCCCCCAAACATTCTCTTTTTTGACAAAAATAGCCTCTTTAACCCCCCTCTCAAACCAGTTCTTTTCCCTGGCTAAGATCTGAACCTCACTGTCCTCAAAAGCCAGGGAAAAGAACTGGTTTGAGAGGGGAGTTAAAGAGGATATTTTTGTCAAAAAAGAGAATCCGTCGTTAAACAGAAATGGGGGAGTTAGACATAACTTGTCTCCCATGTATAATTCAATTCTTAAACCAAGTCAAAACAGACAAAGAAACATTAGGGCAGACAATCCAGGGCAGAGGGGTGGAGAGGGTCGTTAGGCTTGAATAGGGAGGCAAAACTAGTCGCCAGAGAAATTTGAAAAACAAAGAGACAGATTAGTGGGGATCGTTTCAGAGCTATTTCAGTGTAGTGAGCTCCTCCCTGCAGCTAGATATAAACAGGGTCTAACCAGCACTAGAACCAGAACTGACGAAGCCTCTCGGATGAGCGGCGAAACGTTTTCTACCAAACAAACTTTGTCCAGTTGACAAATTGAACTTCTCCTTTTATCATGGATTCTACCTGGACGACTGAGGGACTTTTCACGCATTTCATTGCACTGTTGACCTTGTGTTGATTCTGCATATGATAAATAAACAATCTTTAATCTTGAAAAACCTTTACCAACGTCTCATGGAACAAAAACACTCTAAAATGCTATGATTATGATTCTGTTTTCCCTCCAGAGAAGTGCCTGACCCTTTTACCTACTGTGACTGTGCAGATTAGTGATCCGAGCACAATCGACCTAAAACATACACAGTGGAGCTCAGCTGTGACTGCACACAGCCTGCTTCCAGATGTAAATTTCCTGTTCATTTTTCCCAGAGACTTTCTCCCCAAAAATATACTGTATATTAAAATCAGCTCTGTGTTAACTAATGACCACAAGACCTGTCATTTTATTTAACATGTGTTTCTGAAACAGGACAAACTGCTAAGTTATTAAAACATTTAATCGAGTCTTGCATTTTAAATGTGCTTTTTAGAGTAAAAACTACTGCGTTATGAATATGAGTTAGCAAAGAGCTGGTTAGCCTCCCGGATTTGCTTTTTTTTTAGGGTATGGGAAAAATGAATGGAAAATGTATTTCCAGAGCCAGAACACTCACTGTTGAGCTGTATACTTCTCTTGCATGATACTCCTGACCTAGATCCTGACAGTGAAGGTTTGGTCAGAAAATTCACTGAGAGAAATTTGTGTGTGTGTGTGTGTCTGTGTGTGTGTGTGTGTGTGTGTGTATGTGTGTGTGTGTGTGTGTGTGTAGTAATGTGTGAGTGCTGCAGTGCTGTGTCTCCTCTCAGAGCTGTGTCCTGTTTAATCAGACTCCAGCAGCAGGAGCCCAACCTCATTATTCGGCTCCCTCATTTACACTAAACTCTGCTGTCTGCTCCATCACTGTGAAATTAAATCCTGATTATCAAATTATGACAACAACAACAAGCTACCCCAAACAAAAAATATTATTACTCCTTTAAAGATCCCATGACATGGTACTTCTTGATGCTTTTATATGGCTCCTTAATGGTTCCCTAATACTGTAAATGAATCCTTCTTCAAAATCAACACTCAGTGCATGAGAAACAGAGATAAGATGAGAAAGAGTCATAAATGTCACTCTGGAACACTCCATTATGGGCATTGATGCTTGAATGCAAATGAGGAGGACAGAGATGGCCTATAGTAGGGGGTGGGGGCGTGACCAAGCTCTCCACTCCGCTCTGTGACCCACTTCCGTGTTTTTGCACGGGGGGACAGATGAGAAGCGTTCCATTGAAAAATAAACACATTTCCACAGAAAATAAAATTAAACCACTGCTGTTTCAGATATCCACAGGCTCAGATAAAGGACTTCCGAGCCTAGAAACACTCGCAAGTTCCTCCAGGCAAATAAAAAAAGACATTTCGCATTGCGTAGCTCCTCCGCAATCCAAACTCTCTGGGCGTGATTTACAGAGACGCTGAGTGCAGACAGACGGGGGTGGAACTGCATTTGCATTTCTTTTTTCGAGCTGACGTCAATAAGTTTCCTTGTTCAAAATCGCCCGTTTGAGCTCTGATTTTTTCTAACGAAGAAAAGGATCACAAATGCTCAGTTTAGACATTTCACAACTTTTAACCATGGGGGGGCTAAACAGGGTAGGGGAGCTCACATTAACGTTCAGAAACCTCAGAAAGTGAAAATTTCATGCCATGGGACCTTTAAAGGTGCACTATGTACAGTAACCTCTAAGATGGAGGGTCCTCTACTTCCTTGTCTCACTGGAGATGGTATTTCTTTGTATGGAATGTTCTACTGTATGCCATTAAACATATCTGGCTTTCAATTATTCAATTACAGGTGTTTTATAACATTAATTTTTACTATGCACTCATTTACTTCTCCATAGATCTAACCATTAACCTGTCTCCATTGTGATAATCAAGTTTATTATAATCAAGGCAAAGCAGTAACATTTTCAAGGAGACAAGCAGGTGACGGGCCCTCCACCAGAAACAATTACACAGTGCACCTTTAAAGATTCTTAAGATTCAAGATTGTTTGTTTGTCATATGCAGGATCAACACAAGGTCAACAATGCAATAAAATGCTTAGGATCAGAAGAACCGTTGACTCGCTAAGATAGTCAGAAGTACTAATAACATGCAATAATAGTACATGGTAAAAATGTCTTGCAAAAAGTGCAGGGGAAAAAGTAAACAATATAATTAAAAAATGTAATAAAATATAATAAAATACAAAGGTACAGGTAGGATTAAATAATGTGTAAGTGGAGTATTTCACAGATTACACATAATATAGTATAGTATAAGTATTGCACGTGGGTTATGAAGCAGGTTATTGCACAGGTAACAGTAGTTTACAGTGAGGTAGTGACAAACATGATACTTTCATATAGAGCAGCAGCAGTAAACATGTTATGCATAATGAAAAGTAGTTTAGTGCAGTATTATTGAGAGTTCAGTATTATTTACAGTATTATCCAGAGTTCAGTAGTCTGACAGCTTGGGGGTAATATCTGTCTTTGAGTGTTTTTGTGCGTGCTGCAGGCTCCTGTATCGTCTACCAGAGGGTAGCAGACGGAAGAGTCCTTGTGCCGGATGAGTATGGTCCTTAGTGATGCTGTGTGCCTTACACAGACCCCTGCTGTGGTAAATGTCCTGGATGGAGGGGAGACTGCTGCCAGTGATGTCCTCTGCCGCTTGCACCACCCTCTGTAGTGCTTTGCGGTTCTGAGCGGTACAGTTCCCATACCACACTGTGATGCAGCCCGTCAGCAGGCTCTCGATGGTGCACCTGTAGAAGTTTGTGAGGATGCTGGTGTTCATACCAAACTTCCTCAGCTTCCTCAGGAAGTAGAGTCTTTGTCGGGCTTTCTTAACCACAGTTTCTGTATGTAGTGTCCAGGACAGATCCTCAGTGATGTGTACCCCAAGGAACTTAAAACTGCTGACCTGCTCCTCCTCAGCGTTGTTGATGAAAATGGGGGAATGGTGGTCTACACGATGTCTTCTGAAGTCCACGATCATTTCCTTAGTTTTGCTGACGTTTCGAGAGAGGTTATTTTCCTGACACAAACTTGTCAGTTATTTCACCTCGTTTCTGTAGGTGCTCTCGTCGTTGTTCAGATTTTCAAGTATTTATTGTCATTGCACAAGAAAGAACAACGAAAGTGTGTTTGGAGCATCCACATACGTAGTTGTAAAGTGCAAAATAGTAAAGTGCAAACCCAGTGAAATAAATACCCCTCAATAACCCCTAAATAACCCCAGTGTAAACATTTGTAAACACTTGACATCAGTACAGCAGTATTGGCAGCAGCATGAGGGCATGTAATTAATATTATCATTAAAGTGCATTAAAGAGCAGGGCTGTTCAGACAGATTCATGAGAACAGTGACATTATGCAGCAATGCAAAAACCAGTTCAGAACTATTGATTGGCAAGTGTGGTTATTGTCCATGGGAGGGGGGTAGAAAGGGGTGGGGGGCAGTGTTCAGTAGCCTCACAGCTTGTGGGTACAGGCTGTTGGCCAGTCTTTGTGCTCTGGCCTTTATGGCCCTGCACCTTCTCCCTGAGGGCAGCAGTTGAAAGAGGTGGTGAGCAGGGTGGTGCTGTCCCGCAGGATGTTGCGCACTCTACTCAAACAGCGAGTGGAGTAGATGGTGCTGATCTCTGGGAGAGTCGTCCCAATGCTAGTGATGAGGCCTAAGATGGTGGGGTCCTCGGCAAACTTGAGGATGATGTTGGAGCTGTGCCTGGCGGTACAGTCATAAGTGAACAGGGAGTACAGGAGAGGGCTGAGAACCCAGCCCTGGGGTGCCCCAGTGCTGAGGACACATGTGAAGGAGAGGTGACTACCGATCCTCACCGCCTGTGGCCTGTTAGTGAGGAAGTCCCATATCCAGCAGCAGATTGACGTCTCCAGGCCCAGGGCGGTGAGCTTAGAGACCAGTTTGGATGGGGATTATGGTGTTGAATGCCGAGCTGTAGTCAATGAAGAGCATTCTTACATATGTGTTTCCTCTCTCCAGATGACTGAGAGAGGTGTGGACTGCTAGAGCAATAGCGTCGTCTGTAGATCTCTTTGCTCTATATGCAAACTGCAGGGGGTCCAGGGTGTCGGGGAGGGAGTCACAGATGTGTCTCTTAGGCTACGGCCACACGACAACGCTCCTGGATGTGATGATTACGGCATCGCGACGTCATCGGTTTCCAAAAAGTCGTGTTTTGCCCGCCCACACGACAACGCAACCCCCGACGTTCTCAGATTTCTCCACTCTGGAACCCGTTTTTAAAAAACACCGTTTACACCCACCCAAAACGCCGGCGCTGTGTGGACAACAGGCCCAAACGAACACAAACTTCTCCGTTTCCACCAAAAAACATTGTCGTGAGGACAGGGCCTTAATGATTCGTTCAAAGCACTTCATGATGACAGATGTGAGTGCTATGGGCCGATAGTCATTAGGACAGGATGCTGTGGGGGTCTTTGGGATGAGAACTACAGTGGAGGTCTTGAAGATGGTGGGCACGACAGACTGCCTCAGAGACAGGTTGAAGATGTTGGCGAACACCCCGGCGAGTTGGTCAGCACAAGCTCTCAGCACCCGTCTGGGGATGCCGTCGGGTTCTGGTGCTTTGCGGGGGTTCACTTTCTTGAACGCCCGTCTCACTGTAGCAGTGTCTATACAGAGTACACCATCCTCACTGTCCACATGAGGTCTGGTGACAGGCGCGGTGTTATCTGCATCAAACCGGGCATAGAAAGTGGTGAGTTCGTCCGCTCCTCCACTTGTAGTCAGTGGTGCAACGTAGCCCATGCCACACACGTCTCGGGTGGCGGCTCTGCTGGGCGGTCTCCACTCTCTCCCTGTAGTCCCTCTGGGAAATCCTGATGGTCTTTCTGAGGTCGTACTTGGCTGCTTTGTAGGCTTCGGGGTCTCCTGAGTTGAACGACGCGGTGCGAGCTTTCAGTTTAGCACGCACCTCCGGTCCAGCCCAGGGTTTCTGATTAGGGTAATTGCAGATGGAGATTTTGGGCACCGTGTCCTCAATGCACTTCCCTATGTAGCCTATGATGACATAGGCTATGACTAGCCGACGAGTCTGTGTACGCATTAATGTCCCCATCCGCTGCGTCTGCAAACATCTGCCAGTCTGTTGTTTCAAAGCAATCCTGTAGCACCTCATCAGACATACTGCTCCATTTGTGTATTTGTCTGGGTTTTTCCAGTTTAAGCCTTTGTTTGTACGTGGGCAGCAGCAAGCTAGAGCTATGGTCAGATTTATCAAAGGCTGGGAGGAGGAGGGGTTTGTAACTGTCTTTAAAAGGTGTATAACAATGGTCTAATGTCTGCTTCCCCCGATATGTATGTATGTATGTTTTATTTTATTTATTTGTTTATTTGAAGAGGACAGTGCACATTAATTAAGACTTTGTACATTTTCATGACATTGTGTAAATATGCTGGATTTAGCTTGAAGCTACTTTCCATCCGAAGTCCTCCAACATTTAAAGACAACAATATGACAAACAATAACAAAAAGCATTTATAATATATACAGAACAATACATTACATGGTACACATTGAACATCACCTATGTTTACAGGTTTGGTTGATTTTGAGCCATTTTTTGAGCTCTTTTTTAAAAGCAATAAGGGTAGAACTCTCTCGTATAGTTCCAATTCATACAACCCTTAATAGAAATGGTGTTTTGTCCTGTAGCAGTGCATGTGCATGGTAATATTTTGGTAGAACTGTTTTCATGTTAGGTCTATTGAAATCCCCCAAAACAATGAAAGCTGCATCCTCTAGGCAGATAGAAGGGGGCTTTGATGGTTAGCAGCTCTAGGGCTGGAGAGCAGAGGGTTTGTTGTGTCTCTGACGGGTTCTCCACAGCACGTGAGCCTGCTTCCCTCACCGTGTTCTCACTGTGACAAAATGTCCACCACAGATGCCTCGAAAACCGGTTTAAAGTCCACGCTAACTGTCGTATGCTGTGGTCATACACATAGCATGGAAGTGCAGTGTAAGTGCAAAAGTTGAAAAAAGTGAAAATAAAATAAAAATAAGATAAAAAGAGCGAGTCGACACGGAGCGACTGATCAGTGCGGCCATCTTGCGGTGCAGCTTGATGACGTATGCCGTAAAGGCACTATACAGGATTTTTACTGTTTTAAAGACCTTAGAAACAGAACTAGTTCATTTTTGCAAAGTTATTCCTCACTTATGCATTGTGAGCATCCTAATTATTCACCACGAGTTTACTGTATAAGTGCTTTTCACAACCCTCAGAGACCAGAGTGGAGTTTTGCCATGACATTACCTCTCGTCTAACCCCCCCTTCTCATCAAACGCCGTGTCTTTTCTTCTAACCCCATCTCCTCTCCTCTAACCCTGCCACCTCCCCTCTAATCCCTCCTCTCTGTGTCTTAGGGCATCTTTGTTTTCAGCCTGGTGTGGTCAGTTGGTGCCAGCTGCGATGACTCCAGTCGGCACAAGTTTGACCTAGTTTTGAGGGAGCTTCTGATTGGACCTCTGTCTACTCAAACCAAGACCAAATATCGACTTTTAACCAACACCAAGGCCACCAAAGCTCTGTCTGTGCCTCTGCCTGAAGAGGGCACTGTCTACCAGTACTGCTTCATCAAAGAGGTACTTTCACTCACTATGTATACATGAACAGAGTTCCCAGTGAGCTAAACAACCAAATTCAGATTTGCCCTAAAAGTGGTCAGATCACTCCTGTTCCTGTCTACAGCAGGTCAAAGGTCAAAGAACTGAATAGGTGAGCTGCAGCTATAACTACTAATAAATTGACTTCATACACATAATTACACTTACGGTGGAAACAGACATTCAGACAAACTGCACAAATAAACACTGTGAAGCTCAGCTAGGTTTTGCTTTTACTTTAACATAGCAGTTCAAAGCAGTGAATGTTGGTTCACATCAGCAACGACAATGAGACTCAATATAGGAGTGAGGTGAGCTGCCTGGTCAAGTGGTGCAGTAACAACAACCTCTCCCTGAACGTGGAGAAGGCGAAGGAGTTTTTTAATGTTTTATTATTAAAGTTACGTGTTTCAAAACCACAATAACATTCGCAAAGCACTCAGAAGGCACATTGGGGGACGTGGGCACGGGAACAAACACCACTGGGTGCAAGGGCTAAGGGACTTGAAGGTACCTGGGAGAAATACAAGGGGGGCCGAGAAGGAAAACGGGGAGTGAGGGTCCAGAGGGAACAGCGGAGGAGAGTAGGGGTCAGAAGTCCAACTGAGGGGAACCAGTTCGGGAGATGGAGAAAAGTGTATTGTCTGGGGTGAAGGTGTTGCGAAATTCCGCTTCCTTTGCGGAGTGGAGATGGTGAATGTAGGCGCTAAGGAGCGCTGTGAAGAGGCGCCAGTGCTCTGCTGTGCGGCCATCATGGAGGTGGTGGTTCCCTGCCACGAAGATGGAATACCTGGCCATGGACAGGATGAGGCGGACGGCGTCCCGGTTGACCATGGCGGTGTCCGGCCCCCGAGGTCGCTGCTGGACAGGTCTGAAGAGGCAGAACCAGAGCTCGGGGTCATCGATCCCATGGGCCGCCGGCGGTGGGAGCCTCAACGCCAGCCTCCGATCGAGAAGGTCCAGCAGCCGGGTACAGAAATGCCGTACGACAGGACACCGGGTGGCCAGATAGAGGAGGTCTTAAGGCGCCTCACCGCAGCCGTACCTGTCAGGGTGTATTGTGTGCAATCTGGTGCAGGTGTAAATTATCCTGTGTCTCAATTTAAAGTCCAAATGACTGACTTGGGGTGGGGTGTACCAGTTGTATATGTGAGCCCAGATGGATGCGGTGTCATGCGTGGGAAATGTCTGTGACCACCTGTGTTCTACAGAAAGGTGGCGAGCGACCTCGGCCACCAACAGTCGTTTTCGTCTCTGACAGCCTCGACATCCTCTCCCCCCATACAATATCAAAATCCAGAGAACACCTACCTTCTACTTCCTCATTCACCTCGCCCAGGTCAGGGCGGGGCTTTCTCAAAGAGGACACCCCACTTCGACCAGGACAGAAGACTGGATTATACTTGCCTTTCTGAGAATTTCAGCTCTCCTAAACCCAACCCTAGCCCTTATAAACCTACCCCTGATTTCTTCTATGTTAAACCTGCCTGAAGCATCTAAAAGCTGTCCTACCTGTTTAATTCCCACTCTCTCCAAAACTACACTGAAGAGAGCATGTCAGGGTTGAAACGCAGAGGCATCTGCCCCAGCTGCCACAGGGAACGCGGTGCCGCCACAGTGCACGGCCTCAGCGCACGGCCTCAGCGCAGCCCAGGCCTCAAACACCTCCCTCTCGAAAGGGGGAAAGTGTTCAAGGGTGGCTCGCTGGGGGAGCATGCACAGGTTAAATAAACCGTGCTCACCCAGATGATCTACCTGAACTGCAAAGAAGTCCTTCCACGCGGCCGTGAAGCCGGTGTCAAGGAACTTCTTGAGTATTATAAGACGTAACATGCGCTTTTTAACAACTAAATCAACGTGTTTAAGTCCCCCTTGGTTGTGCTCGCCTATCATAACATTGTGTGCAATCAGCCCACGCTCTCTTCTCCAAATAAACTTGCTTACCGCAATGCTAATTTTGTTTGCCACTGCGCTTGGCAAGTCATACACGGTGAGGGCATGCACGAGCTTGGACAGGCACAAGGCATTGACGACTAAAACCTTGCCTTTGATTTTTAAATTACGCATTCGCCATAAATTCATGCAAGCGTTAACACTATTGTACAAGCCTGTCCATAAACTGTCTCTACAGGCCGCCTCATTTCTCCCCAGTGGGACGCGGAGGACCCTGTAAAGGTGCCCCGCGTCCTTGAGGCCCCAGGTATTCTGGGTGGCCGCAAGGCTTCTGCAGAAAGCCACGGAGGACTTGTCAAAATTAACTTTGGCGCCTGAAGCCAGGCAGTAAATGTTGAGCGCGTGGAGAGCCGCGTCGAGGCTCTGCACGTCTCGAAGGACCAAATTTGTGTCGTCCGCAAATTGAAAAATTTTGTATTCCCTACCCGAGGGGCTCGTGAGTCCGCGCACGGCCCTGTCTTTCTTCAGCACAGCAGCGAGGGGTTCAGCCACTATGCTGTAGAGAAGCGCGCTTAGTGGGCACCCCTGTCTGACCGACCTCCGCAAAGGGAAGAGGTCAGAGAGGAGGCCGTTGCATTTCACGCGGCTGACCGCACTCGAATATAATAAGCGGATCCAATTGATGAACCTACCTTTAAAGCCAAACCTTCCTAGAACGCGATAGAGAAAGCTGTGCTCTACTCTATCGAACGCCTTATTGAAATCAACAGAGACGTGAATGCCACCCGTGGCGTGCATCTCCCCCAACAGGAACTTGGGAAAGTATTGTGTCCGAGATGTCACGCCCCGGAATTCCATACGCCTGCGTGTCCGCGACTATCTATGACGCTCTTTAACCTACCTGTCAGAATGCGAGATAGGATTTTGTAGTCGGTGTTGAGGAGACTTATAGGCCTGTAGTTGTAACCCTATCTGTGTCCTTCTCATTTGCATTCAAGCAACAACGCCCATAATGAGGTGTTCAGAGAGATATTTTTTGACTCTGTTCCATACATGTGTCTTTCTCATGTACTGAGTCTTGATTTTGAAGAAGGATTCATTTACAGTATTAGGGAACCATTAAGGAGCCATATAAAAGCATCAAGAAGTACCATGTCATGGGATCTCAAATCTGGTGCCGTCAGCGATGCTAATCCCCGGCCACACTCTCCTCCTTACCCCGGAAACAGCGGAGACTCCCCAGGAGAGGAGCCTCTGCACGATTTCCTCATCTTGGATGTACGCCGGCAGGCCCATGAAAGAAACCACCAGCTCGTTCGTGCTGATGTCTCGCCCGTGGACGCCTGGTCTCGCCGACCTGGAACCTATCCAGCAGCTTGTCCTTGGCTGCCTGGGACGCCACCGTCATCTCGTACCTGTCCTTGGTCACCATGCGGCAGACAAGTACGGTCCCACACACCTCCTGTGTAGCCTTCAGCAAGGCCATAGGGGACAGGCCCGCTCCACCCTCCAGCTCCAAAAAGACCATCAGCTCTTTTTGGTATTTTTAGCATCTTCCTTCTTACTGACATCGGCTGACATCGCGCTGACCGCCCAGGGGTGAGCAAAGCTCACGGGGAAAAGAGAAAGCGTCTCCCCCTCAGCCGGGATGCTGGGAGGAGGTGAACTAACAACCGAAAGGAGGGGAGAAGCCAAAATAATCCTAAATGTTCAAAGAAAAAAAACAAAAAAACACCAAACAAAGACCGCTCCATGGGAGCTCACCACACACACATGCGCTTTCTTTGATGTCTTGAGATTGTCGTAGCACTTGAGGAGAGCACACACACAGCACGCCCCCCTCACCATCAACAGGGCTGCTTTGGAGAGAGTAAGCAGCACCAAGTTCCTGGCTGTGCATATCTCTGAGGACCTCTCCTGCTCAAAGAACGCTGCATCACTGGCCAGTAAAGCCCAACAGCAGCTATACTTCCTCTGAAAGCTGAAGAGAGCTAGAGCCCCAGCTCCCATCGTGCCCACCTTCTACTTAGGCACCATAGAGAGCATCCTCACCAGCTGCATCACTATGTGGTATGGCACCTGCACCGTGTCCTGCCAGAAAAGGCTACACCGAGCAGCTGAGAGAATCGTGGGTGTCTCTCCCTGCCCTGCAGGACATTTACCGCACCTGCCTCACCTGCAAAGCCCTCTGGATTGTGGGTGATCCCACCCACCCATCCAACTGCCTCTTCAGGGCAAAGACCAGCAGACTGAAAGACAGATTCATCCACCAAGCTGTGAGGATGCCCTCCCTTCCCCATTGACACTGCTGCTTAAATGACTCTTAACTGACACTCACACTGCTGCTTAAATGACATTTGAGCTTTATTATGCTAGACATTGTGTGTTTTACCTATTTGTATTATATACAGGTTTACTGTACTTTTACTATGGGTATATGTGATGTTTTGGTCATTGTGTTTATTGTCTTGTTTATCAGATGTTTTATGTTCACTGTGGGCCTAGGGAGCGCTGCAATTTCAAATCCTGTGTGTGCAACCGGTACGGATGTTTTTTAACAATGAAGCTGATTTTGAAACTTTGAACTTTGAAACAGCATGTGCTAGTACGCAGTGGAGAGGCTGTAGTCTGTCACTGCTGATCTAAAACGAGTGATTAAAAGGTTATTTGGCTTTCCTGGCATGCAGGTAAATGTAGTGTATACTTGACACTTGACAGTGACATCATGCTGAGGGTGTTCTAAATGTATGTTGGGATGTTCATCAGTTACCAAGGTGACACATTGCACACATTAGCACACTGGCTGATATTTTTTTTAGATTTAGACATTTAGACAAAATTGTTTTAAACAGCACATTTTCAGGAGCTTGTGATCAATAGAAGCTTTCACGGTCCTGTTTAGGAGTTTGATTTTCAACAAAAAATTGTTGGCTAATGCTAGCTACCTTGTCACTGTAATTTTGTGTGCAAGAGACTTGTTTAACAGCACAAATCAGCTTACCTGTTGTAGTTCCAGCTAAGTGAGACCTTTATGGTTGGATTGTGTTAAAACAAAGATCTGATTGAAGTTTGAACACACTCCAGACAGAACATGCATACAGTTCACACACCCAGGGAATGTTGGTGACCTAAGCTGCAAAGTATCAATAGCAGTGTTTTAAAAATGATGAGTCTCATACCTTCATTCATGCAGAATGTTTACCCTCTTTACACGAAAACTACCCCCCCCCCTCTGTCCCCAGGGCGCGGGCCAGTGGCGGCTTTGGACAGAGGAGCTGAGATCTGCCCCTCCCATCAATAAAGACAGCCAGTTCAATGAGATCATCGTCCCCACAGAGAACACAGTGCGCTACATGGCGCTGATGGAGCTGCTTGTCACTCACCACAAACCCACCATCTTCATCGGGCCCACGGGAACTGGCAAGAGTGTCTACATCACTGTGAGTCTGAACTGAGGACTAAACCAGGGCTAAACAAGGACTAAACCAGGACTGAACCAGATCTAAACATGAGTAAGGTAGTAAGGTAGGACCACACCAGCATATCCGAAGTTCTTCAGGACCAACCTCCTTGATTAAACTAGGTCCAGACCAGTTGAATGTGATAATATATTCAAAGAGAACTCTAAGCTTTTATAACAGTCTGTGTATATTTCTCTATGTGCATGTGCGTCTGTGTAGGACTTCCTGTTGAAGAAAGTACAGAAGTACAGTCCGCTCTTCATAAACTTCTCGGCTCAGACCACAGCGGCTCAGACTCAGAACATCATCATGTCAAAGCTGGACAAACGCCGCAAAGGAGTGTTTGGACCTCGACTTGGCAGAAAGATGGTACTGCACCAAAGTCCATGCATGTTTGAATAAACCTGCATACAGTGGTCTTATGCAGTACAGTTAGCATATCAAACATATCAAAGTATATTTCTATGTAAAGATGCTGTACCTGATTTTTGCTGTCCTAAAAATGTGAAAAACAGAACTAATTCATTTGAAATGATTTGCAGTGGTCCAAAGTTATTCCTCACTTACATTCCAAACATCCTAATTATTCACCGCAAAGAGTTTATAAACACTTTTCACAACTTTCTGATACCAGAGATGAGTTTAACTTTATCATAAAGCTAACAACTAGCATGCTATCGGTGAACTTCCGGGAGACATTGGTATAATTTTCATTCTCAGAGTTGCTTTTACATTCTATGTGTAGTGGGGCAAGACAAATTGTATTTAATGACATGAGAAAATTGGCTACAGCCATTTCTTATTCACTCACCAGCCTTGACTCACATGAAATTAAGTGACATCCTTTTCTTAATCCATAGGGTTTAATATGACGTTGGTCCACTCTTTGCAGCTATAACAGCTTCAGCTCTTCTGGGAAGGCTGTCCACAAGGTTTAGTAGTGTGTTTATGGGAATTTTTGACCACTCTTCCAGAAGCGCATTTGTGAGGTCACACACTGATGTTGGACGAGAAGGTCTGGCTCTCAGTCTTCGCTTTAATTCATCCCAAAGGTGTTTTATTGGGTCAGGACTGTGGAGGCCAGTCAAGTTCATTCACACCACACTCACTCATCCATGTCTTTATGGACCTTGCTTTGTGCGCTGATGCACAGTCATGTTGAAGAGGAAGATGCCATCTCCAAACCCACAAACCCACAAAGTTGGAAGCATGGAATTATCCAAAATCTCTTGGTATGCTGAAGCATTCAGAATTCCTTTCGCTTTGCATTGCACTTGATGATGTTTGGCTTGGATGCAGCTGCTCGGCCATGGAAACCTATTCCATGAAGCTTCTATGCAATGGTCTTGAGCTAATCTGACTCTGCAGAAAGTTGGCGACCTCTGTGCACTATGCACCTCAGCATCTGCTGACCCAGCCCCGTCAGTTTACGTGGCCTACCACCTTGTGGCCGAGTTGCTGTCCTTCCCAGTCGCTTCCACTTTGTTATAATACCACTGACAGTTGACTGTGGAATATTTAGGAGTGAGGAAATTTCACGCGACTTGTTGCACAGGTGGCCTCCTATCACAGTACCACGGTGGAATTCACCGAGCTCCTGAGAGCGATACATTCTTTCACAAATGCTTGTAGAAACAGTCTGCAGGTCTAGGTGCTTGATTTTCTACACCTGTGGCCATGGAAGTGATTGGAACACCTGATTTCCATTATTTGGGTGGGTGAGTGAATACTTTTGGCAATATAGTGTATGTAGTTGGCACGGTGGCTGAGTGGTTAGCGCTCATGCTTCACAGCAAGAAGGTTCCGGGTTCGATCCCCAGGTCGCCCGAGCCTTTCTGTGCGGAGTTTGCATGTTCTCCCCGTGTCTGGGTGGGGTTCCCCCATCAACCCAAAGCATGCACCATAGGCAAAATCCTCCAGCTTAGGTCCTGACCAAGCCGAAGCAAGAAGATCATGGAGATGGTCCCCGGGCGCAGTAATGTGCTGCCCACTGCTCCTAATAACAGGATGGGTTAAATGCAGAGAAGAATTTCTCCTGTGTGAGATCAATAAAGTCACTTCTAGTCAGCAGTTAATATTGATTTAGTGTTATGTAGCTTTACCTCACCTGTGTTATGTTCTCCAGGTGGTGTTTGTGGACGACGTGAACATGCCGGCCAAAGAAGTGTACGGAGCCCAGCCTCCAGTGGAACTGCTCAGGCAGTGGTTAGATCACTGGAACTGGTACGACCTAAAGGACTGCTCCATGATCCAGCTGGTGGACATCCAGATCATCTGCGCCATGGGGCCACCAGGTAAGAGAGGGTCCAACCAGAAGAGGAGACACTTCACATGGTTTTACACAGGAGTAAAAAGAGTTTAAGTAGGTCAACCATGGACAGGAAAACCACAAAAGCAAGTTTAATTTTGTTCTAACCATAGATTGTCTAAAGAGGTGGACAAAGTGAGTGTGAAGACACCCAGAGTGTCCAGCTCGAGCCAAATGAAACTCATCGAGGCTAACAGTTATAGCAGCTAATCTGCAACCAGTGACCATATTTAGAAATCCAAGCATGAAACCAAAGAGTCAATCAGGGGCGAGGCTGTAACACTAGCAAGAGTGGCTTTGGGGAAAGCATACACTGGATTGGTCTGTTATTAATGTTTATATCTTAATTTAATAATAATACATTTTATTTGTTAGGCGCCTTTCAAGGCTCTCAAGGTCAAATTTTGGACAAAGACATGGTGAAATAAGAACCCCAGGGTCATGTAGAGTGGATTAATACGAACCAAAATGATCAAAATGACGAGTCTGACAGCGGCAGAGAGAGGCCACGATTTTTCAGCTTTATTTATACATCATGTGTGGTTCTCACACTGAGAATGATCCAAGTTTTGACCTCTCTGATGGAATGTCTCTGCTGTCTTTCAGGAGGAGGTCGTAACCCAGTGACCCCTCGTTTTCTGCGTCACTTCAACACGGTGACCATCAACCACTTTGACGACAAAACTATGTACACCATCTTCTCCAGGATCATTCACTGGCACTTCTCCATACGGTAGTGTTGGTTATTATACAGATACTATGTCATTATAACCATCAGCTCATGTGAAGAGGTAGTGTCATTATTATACAGTTATTTATACTTTGCAATGACATCACGCATCATGTATTTCTGTGGCACCATGAAAAAATACAAAATACAGTTAAACACATTTTCAGAAGCCTGTGAGCAATACACTGGTTCATTGTCCTGCTTAGGAGTTTGATTTTCAACAGAAAGGTGAGAGGTACTAACTGAAAAACTGTTGGCTAATGCTAGGTAGCTTGTGACTGTAATGTTATTTGAGAGGGACTTGCACAAATCAGCTCAATTGTTGTACCCACTAAGTCAATTCTGATCAGACTGTGTTAAATAAAGCTCAGATTAAAGTCCAACTTGAGTGACACAAACAGAACAGTGTCTATAGTTAGCATCACACCCCCAAAGAATATTGATGACATCAGCTGCAATGTATCAGTATGTTATTATAACTTTTGGCTCAGATGTAAACCTGGTGTGTGGTGAATATGGCTTTGCTCTCCTCAATCCTCTAGGTTCTCTTTCCCCAAAGAGTTCTCTGCTCTCACGTCAGACCTGGTCCACAGCACCATGTCTGTTTACCAGGAGGCCACTAAGAACCTGCTCCCGACTCCAGCCAAATCCCACTACCTGTTCAACCTAAGGGACATGTCCAGAGTGGTGCAGGGCATCTGTCTGTCCAGGCCGGAGAGCGCCAATGACCCAGCGGTCATCAAACGCCTCTGGGTGCATGAGGTGGGACAGTACTCCTACAATATGTCCCTCTCTCAGATGGAGACATATTAAAGGAAAATTTACGTTTTTTACAATTGGAGCCTTATTTCGGTAATGAAACAAGTTGTTTTACTCACCCATATCACTTTGGTGTCATATGGAGCATTTCCGGAGATGTTTTAGATTAGCGTTAGGCTAACGCCGTTAGCCTAGCGCGACTTATAGCCATAGCTCGGGGCATTCCCCGAGCATGTAATATGCCCCGTGCGGGCTCCAAATAACACACACTTTAGCACTTTTCAAATCATAGAAGCTCGATGTCTTAGTCTACGATTTCGTTTGAATCAAAAGTGGCCTGTAATCCGAGATTTATCCATAGTTTACAGCTTTGCGTTCCATGTTTGGGTCCCGGGAGCTGAGAGCACACTCCGCGCATGCGCACTGGCGTCCTCATCTACACGAAACTATGGCTAAATTTCGGATTACAGGCCACTTTTGACCAAACGAAATTGTAGACTAAGACATCGAGCTTCTATGATTTGAAAAGTGCTAAAGTTTGTGTTATTTGGAGCCCGCACGGGGCATATTACATGCTCGGGGAATGCCCCGAGCTATGGCTATAAGTCGCGCTAGGCTAACGGCGCTAAGCTAACGGCGCTAGGCTAACGGCACTAGGCTAACGGCGCTAGGCTAACGGCGCTAGGCTAACGGCGTTAGCCTAACGCTAATCTAAAACATCTCCGGAAATGCTCCATATGACACCAAAGTGATATGGGTGAGTAAAACAACTTGTTTTATTACCGAAATAAGGCTCAAATTGTAAAAAACGTTACTTTTCCTTTAAACAAAAAGAAGTGCCCTGTTCATCAAGACCATTAATTATTAAAACTACACAACTATGTGTGTGGATGCGCAAATTACACTATTTTCTGATGTATATAATGTTGCTTCTTCATTAAAAACATACTCGGAGTTGTATTTTGTTTCATTCACACATGTTTAACACACAGTTCTTCTCTCAAACAGAAAACTGTCCACCTTGTGATGTCATGTGGTAATAAAGGATGTGCTCCACAGTGTTTTAAACTTCATACACCTTGATTAGAATAATTTGGATAATTTCTGCCCTGGAATTGCCAATCTCTACTAAACAAAAGATAAAAAGTAGCTGTTAACTTGAAAACTATCTCTTCATGAGAACTCAAAATGTGTAAATGAAACAAAATACAACTCCAGGTATGTTTTTGAGGAGGTAACACTATTCTAACATGACAAGTCAACAAAAATCACTCAGTTTTGCACAATACTATGACCATTAAACTACTACGTGAGCAGTGAGATGACACATTATAAAGCCTGTCTCCTCTTTTGTTTCAGGTGTTGCGAGTTTATTACGACCGTCTGGTGCATGACTCAGATCGCACGTGGCTCGTGTCTCATTTACAGGAGGTGTTTAAGTCTCACCTGAAGGAGGACTTCCATCGACTGTTCCAGCATTTGGACCAGGACCAGGACGGCACCGTGACCGAGGACGACCTGCGTAGCCTCATGTTCTGCGATTTCCACGACCCCAAAGGAGACGACAGAAACTACTGTGAAGTCTTCAACTTGGACCAACTGCGGCAGGTGGTGGAAGGGCATCTGGAAGAATACAACAACGTCAGCAAGGCCCGCATGAACCTGGTACTGTTCCGCTTCGCCATAGAACACTTGTGCCGGATATCGCGCATCCTCAAGCAGCCCAGTGGGCATGCCTTGCTCGTGGGTGTGGGCGGCAGCGGGCGGCAGTCCCTCACGCGGTTGGCTGCGTACATGGCAGAGGCAGAGCTCTTCCAGGTGCAGTAAATATATATCATTATGGAGATCTAAGACATTAGAGTCGAATAACATCTGCAGATTAACCATCTCAATCTACACTGCACTATCTACACTACAGGGATACTGGAGGATGGGAGGGCATCTGACACACAGGGATACTGGAGGATGGGAGGGCATCCGACACCCAGGGATATACTGTATATGTTTTGATGTCAGCTGAAAGTTCCTTTCTTGGCGTGTTCCAGGTGGACATCTCAAAGACGTACAGTATGATGGAGTGGAGAGACGATCTGAAGATGATCATGAAGAAGTCCACTCAGGGAGAGGCACATGGCGTCTTCCTCTTCACCGACATACAAATAAAAATGGAGTCTTTCCTGGAGGACATCGGGAACCTGCTCAACACGGGAGAGGTGAAGATTCTTATTCTTAGAGTGTACATTGCAGCTGACATCAGTGTGATGCTAACTTTTAGCACTGCTCTATCTGAGGCTTGTTAGACTTTAATCTGAGCTTTATTTTAACACAATTTGACCTTAAAGACTTAGTTGTAACTACAACAGGTGAGATTAGGGTTGCCAACTCCCTGAAAAATAAATAAGGGACACCTCATTGGCAGGACCGGCCCTTCGTGGTGTAGTGAATCTTTTTAGCCCTTTTTTGTATGTGTGAAGCGATTTTTTAACTATTTGATTCAAACCGGAATTGAATTAGATGCATATTTGAGTGATATGAACACAGGGAAAATAAATAATTATCAGCAATTTATTTTTAATACTAAATAACAAAATTAACAGAATAAAATAAATATCTGTCCTGCTTAAAGGGACAGTGTGTAGGATTCGTGGCGCATAGGTGGTTACTAGCTATTCCACTTCCTCTTTTGGCTACGGCAGACCTCGAGGGTCACCCGGACGCGACGTACCGCCGACATCGCGCGTGCCCGCGCACGAACCGCGCACCGCTGTATACATAAAACGGTCCCCGTTCACTTTTTTTTTTTCTTTTCGCATGAAAACACACAATCCCGATCATGATTCATGACAATCTACACATCAAATGAAACCTTACAGTCTCCTCTTTTTGACTATGCAATTCATTTCCCTGCAAAACAATCACTCCCCGAGCACATGGGGCTTTTATACAGAAAAGCACAAAACTTAGCTTACTTAGCTTACCTTTGAAGGCTTTGCACAGGTCAAACTCTGTATTTCATCATAAACTTGGTCTCAATCTGTCCATAAGGATCCAGCGAATAAAATCCAGTAAAACAATTTAGTCCAAAATACGTGTTATATCCATTACGATGTGTGATCCGGCAGCATGCTCCCCCTCCCCCCCTCCCCTTCCCCTTCTCTCCTTCGCTCCTGGCTGCATATGGGAGCAGAGGAACGAAGGAGAGAAGGGGAAGGGGAGGGGGGAAGGGGGGAGCCATCTGCAGCGCGGCTAAGCAGCTGTTAGCCGGAGCCGAGGCAAAGGATGAGCCCAAATGTCCTTCTGCGGCTCTCGTATTCAAAATGGCTGCCTCTATATGGGGAAGATCCCCCTTTTATGTGACTATATCTAAGTCCAAAAGAATACTTTGATTTCATGATGGAAGTGAAAAGGCTTGGAAAACAATGTATTTTTGAATGGGTATCTTCAATTTCAGTAATTAACAGGTAAAAATCTTACACACTGTCCCTTTAACTTAAAACTCTATAAATTAATTTAAACAGGGATGAAAGTGACCAGTAATGAAAGAAGCTGAAAGTCATCGAAAAGCTAGGGGGGTCTGGGGGCAGGGGGGTCTGGGGGCAGGGTGGTCCGGGGGCATGCCCCCCTGGGAATTTTTTGAAGTCTAGATGCTCTGAGATGCAATCTAGGGTCATTCCAGCCAATAAAAACTAAGATGTCAACCACCCATTTTGGGGGGGAAAAAATTCCCTTTCCCTCTTGATGATCCCACTTTGCACGACCTTCTCACAAAATGTGACTTGCACTGGATGGAATCAGCTCGGGATGTGTAGTCCGGACAGTAGCTGCTGAGAGCCAGACTCAAGCACACTTCTAAATGATCATCAGTCATGGTGGAACAGTACTTGGGCTTTATGATCTTCATGTGCGAAAAGGCTGACTCACATGAGTCCACGCTCTGAGTTATTCACAGATTCTGAAAGTACAGGTTCTAAGCTTTCCAATGATGTCTTACACGTGAAAATCTGACCATATTTTAAAAAGTTGTCTCTATTTGAAAGCAGGCATAGCAGATTTTCTAAATCCCAAAAAAAGCCTTTCAAAGTTTTGCTCTCTTCAGCCCTCCTTGCCTAATTTGCATGACATTAAGCTAAGCCCTCCCCCATCATGACTATCACTGTGGTGTGGTGATAATGTACACAGGATAATATGTTAAGTCAAAGTTTACTACAAAATTTACTTATAGTCAGGAAGTACTAATAGCACAGCAAAGTAAAAAACTAAAAAAAACTAAAAAAAACACATAAACATAAAAAAAGTAATAAAATACCAAGGTACAGGTATTTAAGGAGTATTTCACAGGAGGTAATACTGCTCAAATGAATTTCGTATTGCACATAATATAGCACAGTATAATATACTATGCTTTAAATAAATAAATAACAATAAATAAATATACTCAACAAAAATATAAACGAAACACTTTTGTTTTTGCTCCCATTTTTCCTGAGATGGACCCAAAGATCCAAAATTCACTCCAGATACACAACACTACCATTTCTCTCAAACATTGTTCCCAAATCTGTCCAAATGTGTGACAACGAGCACCTCTGCCCCGCCGAGACAATCCACCCCACCTCACAGGTGCGCCACATCAAGATGCCGATCCGACATCATGACCAGTGCACAGGTGTGCCTTAGACTGACCACAATAAAAGGACACCCCGAAATGTGCATTTTTTTTGCTTTGTTGGGGGTCTGGGGACTCAGAACCAGTCAGTATCTGGTGTGACCACCATTTGCCTCATGCAGTGCAACACATCTTCTTCGCATAGAGTTTATCAGATTGTCAGTTGTGGCCTGTGGAATGTTGGTCCACTCCTCTTCAATGGCTGTGCAAAGTTCCTGGATATTAGTGGGAGCTGGTACACGCTGTCGTATACGCCGGTCAAGCACATCCCAAACATGCTCAATGGGTGACATGTCCGGTGAGTATGCTGGCCATGCAAGAACTGGGACATTTTCAGCTTCCAAGAATTGTGTACAGATCCTTGCAACATGGGGCCGTGCATTATCTTGCTGAAACATGAGGTGATGTTCATGGATGTATGGCACAACAATGGGCCTCAGGATCTCATCACGGTATCTCTGTGCATTCAAAATGCCATCAATAAAATGCACCTGTGTTCTTCGTCCATAACAGCCTTTGAAGAGGAGTGGACCAACATTCCACAGGCCACAACTGACAATCTGATAAACTCTATGCGAAGAAGATGTGTTGCACTGCATGATGCAAATGGTGGTCACACCAGATACTGACTGGTTCTGAGTCCCCAGACCCCCAATAAAGCAAAAAAAAATGCACATTTCGGGGTGGCCTTTTATTGTGGGCAGTCTGGGGCGCACCTGTGCACTGGTCATGATGTCGGATCGGCATCTTGATGTGGCACACCTGTGAGGTGGGGTGGATTGTCTCGGCGGGGCAGAGGTGCTCGCTGTCACACATTTGGACAGATTTGTGAACAATGTTTGAGAGAAATGGTAGTGTTGTGTATCTGGAGTGAATTTTGGATCTTTGGGTCCATCTCAGGAAAAATGGGAGCAAAAACAAAAGTGTTTGCCTCTCCTGGTGATGTAAACTCCTTCATGATACCCTTACTTGTGATCCGGAGACGGGCTGGATGTACTATGCCGAATCGCACATCTGGTATGTATGTTGAGTTGGCGTTGGATATCATTGAAGGCAGCACGAGCTTTGGCCTTGCGTGCAGTATAGTCTGGAAAAATAGAGATTGTCACTTCCTTAATATTGATCCGCTGCTGAACTCTGGCGCGCCGTAGGACATCAACACAGTCACAGTAATAATGTAAACATGCCACGATGGGATGGGGACGCCCGCCGGACTTGGACTGTGGGACTCTGTGTGTGCGGTCCACCAGTGGAAGTTTATCCAGGCCGAATGCTTCTTTCAACAGGGCGGAGACAGAGGTCGTCTTCCTCAGGTAAGATGCCTCCAAATCGTCGTACTTGTTTTCAAGAGCAATGGTAAATGGTAAATGGTCACATCTTTATATAGCGCTTTTCCACTTTCAAGGCACCCAAAGCGCTTTACAACAAGGAACCAATCACCCATTCACACACACATTCACACACCAGTGTACGCAGACACTGGGGGCGAGGAGGGTTAAGTGTCTTGCCCAAGGACACAACGGCAGCATTCATCTGTGGGAGCTGGAATTGTACCAACCAACGTGTGGGTCAGTGGATCTGACCGCTCAACCACTGATGTTTCTTATGTCAAGAGTGAGATTTGAACCGCCAACCTTTGGATCAGTGGACAAACGCTCTACCAACTGAGCTAAGGTACTGCCGCCCAATAACTTGGGATGAGAGTGAGACCAGGTCGTCTGTGCAGTTCGTCAGCGAGCCCTCCATATCATGTACAGTCGCTTTTAAACCGTCTACCTAACTCTTCCGGGTTTGGACACGGCGTTTGGACAGGGCTCAATTTTGTCCAATGGCTGAGCGACCTCAGCACACGTGGTTTTGTTTATAGATGTTAGTTCGCTTGGGGAAAAACTGCAGTGTGAAAGCGAACCGCACCAAAATAAAAAATAAAAATAAAAAAACATTTGGTCCGGACCAAAGCAAGTGAACTATCGGACTTTCCTGGTGTGAAACGACCTTAGTCTTACACTTCTAATCAGAGCGCATTGAGGAGGAAGCTTATGTGCGCTATGAGCAGGGAGGAGAGAGAGCGTGAAAAGGCGAGGAGCGGCACACTGACGTGAGGCACGGACAGGTAGGATGTTTTATAAAGTTTAACCTGCTCTGTGATACACGCTGGTACGCAAAGGTACACACTGTTGTGAACAAGCTGCGTGCGCTGGTGACGCGCGTGGTTTCCACGTGTTCCAGACAAGTGCACGGGCTGCAGTGCGAAAAACACGGTAAAAGTTTAATGCTAAAGGCAGCGGCCGTAATGAAATATGATCACAATCATCTCGAGACCAAGACCAGTGTCGTAGTACTCAACACCGATCGACTGGTAGATTGCGATCGACGTATTGGGCACCCTGTTTTAGAAACTATTTTTCATTCACATGGTAATACGGGACAAAGTGTGTCCCTTTTCAGCTCAATACGGGACACGTACTTTTGTTTCTGAATACGGGACGATTCTGTTTTTCAAGGTACGGTTGGCAACCCTAGGTGAGATGATTTGTGCTACCTCAAATAACATTTCAGTCACATGCTAGTTAGCATTAGCCACTGTTTTTCAATTCACTCTCATCTCTTTGTAGAAAATCAAACTAAACAGGACCATGTACACTCATCTTTATCATAGGCTCCTGAAAATGTGCTGTTTAATTCCTTTTTGTATTATTTTTTATAGTTTTTAGACTATCTTACAACTTTTTGACACTGTTGCCTGCATTGTGCCTCCATAGTAACTGCTGGAAATTTTACCATAGAGATCGATGTAGAACACCCTCAGTGTGATGTCACTGCAAAGTATCAATCTGATGATAATGTGGTTGTCATGGTGCAGGTGCCGAACCTCTTTGCTGTGGATGAGAAGCAGGAGATCTGTGAGCGCATGCGAGTGTTGGACAGACAGAGAGACAGACACAAGCAGACGGACGGCAGCTCTCTGTCTCTCTTCAACATGTTTTTGGAGAGATGCAAAACGCAGCTCCATGTGGTGTTAGCCATGAGCCCCATCGGAGACGCCTTCAGGGACCGGCTACGCAGGTTCCCCGCACTCATCAACTGCTGCACCATCAACTGGTTCCAGGTACGTCAGGAGCGGGTTATACAAGTACTACTGACCTTCCTCCCCTCAGCCACTCCTGCCTCTAAATGGGCTGATAGTAGCTCAGTTGGTGGAGCGTTTGGACACTGATCCGGAGGTTGAGCAACCTCACTGGTTGAGCAGTCAGATCTACTGACCCACAGGTGCTGTCATTGTGTCCTTGGGCAAGACACTGATGTGTGTGAATGGGTGAGTGGTTCCTTGATATAACGCGCACTGAGCGCCTTGAAGGTGGAAAAACACTATATAAAATGTGACCTTTTACCATTTTGAACAAAATGCTTTCAATCAATCAATCAAGCTTTATTCTAAATTCTAATGGTCCATATGGAACAGAAGACAAACTAGTCCATAGTTCATATAAACAGTTCGTCCAGAGTTCAGAGGTGTACCTGACACTGCTCTGCTCAAACATTATGAAAACATTTACAATTTAATTTTGTGAGGCTCCTCATAAACCGATACACAAAGTTCCTGATAACAGCATTTAATGTACAATTCAATTCATTCAGTGCACAAAGAGCAAACTGACATTTGTCCATCAAGGGACTTTCAGCAAAATACAAAGTGCATTATTATATGCAGCTTCTTAAATTTACTTTCACTGTAACTGCACCACAGGGGGGAGTATAGAGTGGTGTGCAGTAAGCTTTCAACAGAACTAGTACTTTTCTTGTACACATATGAAATTTCCGTGCCAATATATTTGCTTGTGCATACAGTTCGCAGTACTGCCTCTGAATGTCATCATCATCCATGAGTTCACTCCTGATCATGTGACCTTATCCAGGTCTAGACAAGTAAAAAGCAGAAAACACAGTCTCAAATGACCACCATCACCACACTCTTTTTAGAATTAAACTTGATATCATATTCCTCCCCATAGTCTGAGCACACTCTCAGCTGCTGCTGCAGACCTGCAGCGTAAGGGGACATGATGACCACGTCATCTGCATAGAGTAGATGGTTCAAGAGTCTATCTCCCATCATGCAGTCGGTCTTACACTGTGTTAGTCTCTGGGATAAATCATCCATATACAAATTGAAGAGCATAGGTGACAGGACCCCACCTTGTCTCATCCCATTTGTCACAGAAAAAGGGTTCAGAAGTGACAGTTTTCTATCTGACTTTCATTGTTTGGTGTATACAAAAATGTAGAGCTTTGGTTAGCACCTCACTGCTGTAACTTCTCAAACTTTTTTTTTGTGATGGCACTTCTGGTTTAGAGGGAATCCCATTCATTATAATACAGAATTTGAGAACCCTTTTGCCACTTAAATAAGACCCAAGTAGTTACTTTGTGTAAAATGTTAAATGTGACCAAAAAGTCACACTGCAGCTGCACTCTGGAGGCTGTAAAAGGGCTTGGTAATCCGTACAGAACTTTGCTGTTGAGATCAACAGGCCCATGCAAAATAATACAACCCCAATGATCATGGTGGCACCCACGGCAATGTCTGAAATACAGTCAGTATCAGCGTATTGTTCAGTACATGACAGATGGAACAATCATCAAAAAAAATTGGGGGTCAGTATTTATCGTGGTACTTTTTCTTTACACTGGTGGGGAACTTTGTGTTGTTTTATGGTGAGATTTGAGCTGTGGAGGACTGAATAAGTAACCTCTGTGACTCATAGATAAAAATAGATCAAAGCAAATAAATGTTTCATTCTGCTTTTTATGTATGTATGGTGTTTTTTCCACCACATTTGTGCATTTAGAATTGTTTTTATGAACAAAGTGTTGTAAATTAGTTTCAATTGTATATTTTTTTCATTTATTAAACATTTTTACACATATTGGTGGTCCACATGCTCCTTCAAGTGGGACTTGGAATTTTTCAAACTTGGAGTTTGTGGGTTTGCCTCATTTACAGTTCATTTGATCCACTTTCTCATTTGGATCATTTCTTGTATACAGTGGTATACTGTATACAAGGTGTAGTCCATGATGTAGTCCACTTTTAGACCTGGTTTAGTTCTAGATTAGATCTGGAATAATTAGAATAATTAGATCTGCTTTAATTTTAGATTAGACCTGGATTAGTCCTGTTATAGATCTGGTGGTACTCAAAAAGCCAGATCTTTTCTTTGGTATACTTGGGGTGAAAAGTTTGCTCTGTATTTGGTCTATATTTTTTCCAGCAATACAAATAATAATTTGATGTCATGGCAGATGTACAGGTAGGTTTTTCTCTGTTTTACCCTCCTCTGCTTCTCCCAGAGCTGGCCGGAGGACGCTCTGCAGGCGGTGGCCAGTCGGTTCCTGGAGGACATGGAGATGTCAGAGAAGACCAGAGAGGGCTGTATCCACATGTGCCAGAGCTTCCACACCTCCACCATCCAGTTGTCCAAACACTTCCACGCCGAGCTACAGCGACACAACTACGTCACACCCACCTCCTATCTGGAGCTCATCTCCACCTTCAAGACCCTGCTCCAGACCAAGCGAGCGTGAGTACAGTTAGACTAAGACCAGAACTAAACCAGGATTGTGCAAGGATTAAACTAGGACTAAGTAAGGACTAAACCAGCACTGTACAAGGATTATACAACAATGAATCCTCAGATAAACCAAAGCTAAACCAAAGAAGAAACAAGTCCTGGTTACTCTCTTGGGTCTAGTCCTGATTCAGTCCTGGTTCAGTGAGTGTTTCTGCCCTCTCTGCAGTGATGTCATGACGATGAAGCAGCGTTATGAGGTGGGTCTGGAGAAGCTGGAGTCTGCAGCGTCTCAGGTGGCTTCCATACAGGTGGAGATAGAGGCGCTGCAGCCTCAGCTCCGCGTGGCCAGTAATGAGGTGGATGAGATGATGGTGGTGATCGAGCACGAGTCTGTGGAGGTGGCAGAGACAGAGAAGGTGGTGAAGGTGGATGAAGCCATCGCCAACCAGCAGGCCATGGCGGCTAAAGCTATCAAAGACGAATGCGACGCGGATTTGGCAGAGGCTATGCCCATCCTGGAGTCTGCTCTGGCAGCACTCAACACTCTCACCACACAGGTACAGTTTATATGAGGAACATGTTTATATCAGGGACATGTTTCTATATGAAGGGGCGGGGCTACACAGGTACATGTAGAAAAACAACGTATAACTAACAACTAAATTATATCTGATTAAAGCCACAGAGGGAGTCTGGTGGGATTGGGATAGAGATATGTAATATCATTGTACTTTTCTTTTTTTATCTATTTGCTTATAGATTGCATTATTTTATGCTGTTTGTGTATTCTGTGTTTTTTATATCTCAGGGAGTCCAGATGGAAATTAGCTCATTAGCTGTACATGGTTGCTGTCAAATAAACTAAACTAAACATGCAGAGACTGTATAAAGAAGTGGACCACAGTTATGGGGCAGATTTGTAGCAATTTTCCATTTGGAGTTCTGACCGCTTGTACCATAACAACCCGTTGTTAACGCTAGCGCGAGTGACCTCAGGGAAAGAAGGTGCCTTTTTGCTCTGCTATTATTAATCATATCTTTATTAACATTCAAAATACAAGGATCATGTTGAGCGGAAACATTTTATGGTGAGAGTGTCGAGCCTGACAGCAGCAGTTACAGAGAGAGGGGTGATGTTTTTTCAATACAAAGTGAACTGGGGCCAGAGATGATGAGCTAAATTGCACCTATGCTCACTTCCAATGCAGCGGTAGCTAGCGGGATAGATACTGTATGTTCATTTAGTCTATGGATACATAGACTAAATGAACTTGAAGGAGGCAGGGTTACACTGAAGGGAGATTAAACACTGGCTGCAGTTCATAATGAGTTCTATCTCCTCTGTAGGACATCACGGTGGTGAAGTCCATGAAGAGCCCACCCACTGCAGTGAAACTGGTGATGGAGGCCATCTGTATCCTGAAGGGGATCAAACCGGACCGGATCCCAGACCCGTCTGGATCCGGGAAGAAGGTGGAAGACTTCTGGGGTCCTGCTAAAAAGCTGCTGGGAGACATGAGGTTCCTCCAAAGTCTGCATGAGTATGACAAAGACAACATCCCCCCACAGTTCATGACTGTCATCAGAAACAAGTACATCACCAACCCAGACTTTGTCCCAGAGAAGATCCGAACAGCCTCCCCTGCAGCAGAGGGCATGTGCAAGTGGGTGTGTGCCATGGACAAGTACGACAAGTGAGTGTCCCCTACAGGATGCCGCATGGAGCTACAGAATGATGCTTTTTTATGTATTTATTTATTTATGTATTTATTTATTTATTCTGATGTTGGTGTAGCATATCTATGGTGTATGCTAGCAACAAAGGGGGAGGTTGCATAGGTGTAAGGTGTAAAGGCTAGGGCCAGAAGAATAGGACATGGCTCTCTGGGAGGTGGGCGACCAGTAAAAAATACAAAAGAGACTGTATATTTACGTCTAGTGGCTGGTGCCATATATTGAATAGGGAAAAAAAGTATTTACACCCAATATTTACATTATGTACATCTGCAGAATAAATTTGAGCTATCTAGTATTAGGTTGTGTGAGTTGTGAGAAGTGTGGAGAGTGGACCGGCCGCAACAGCCCCAACCAGACCGTAGAAGCTTATTGTTAGTCAGTCATAGTTGCTTTATTGTTGGAAAACAATCATATGTACATGTACATAGAGTGAATTCGAAATTTCGTTTCCCCACTAACCAGGCAGGACAGTATAGAGTGGTTAGGGGAGGGGCCGCTGCGCTTGCGCGCGCCGCCGACTGGAAGATGCAGAGTAGAAAATATGCAATACAACAATTATACACAACATGTAATGACAGAAAACAATTGGATAGGTAACATACAGTGTTTTTTCTTTGGTGACAAGAGGGAAGGGTGTGGGGCAAGGGAACAGATCAGAAATCAATTAAATTGATTGAAAACTGAAGAAGAAGCAGACATCCTAAAAATAGACAAGGCAGTAAGACTTAATACATGTTTGTGTGTGTGAGCCGAATGGAATGTCTTGTTTTGTTTGTAGAGTCTGTGAGATGGACGTGTTTGTGCAGAAGATGCAGTCAAAACAAAGTGAAGTCCAGTTGAATCACATTTTCCAGGAGAATTGATTACAAAAGGGGAATTTAACATAATCGATACATTTTAGAACCCAGGCGAACAGACAATTTGCCAGAACTCTTGTTTCTGTCAGGTCCCCACTTCCTGCAGGTCTGTGCGACTCACAATCCTCCCCCCGCACGTATGATAATGAATACGGACTGAGCTGCTGTTCCCCACAGTTCCAAATCCATTTCCCTGATGTTATCCAGCACCAGGGGGATTTCCACAGATGAGATGACAGTTCATCTGTGTTTTTCCTTCTGATGTTGTCCCCCGAGTTCTGTACTGACCGGCGGATCGAGGCTCTTTTTTATCCGCTCGGCTCCAATTAGTGATGGGCCAGAAAACATCCCCCAGAAAAAAAAGCGTAGGGACCAGCGTAGTTGTGAGTAGGCTCTTTAGGCTTTCAGCTTGCCATTGGGTTGGACTTGGACCCTTCTGGGTACACCTGGCCTGTAGTAAATAGTATCAGTTCAGCATAAACTAGTCACTTAGGCTAATTAGCATTTGGCCAAAGTAGGTAACTAGCTTCCATTGTTTATAGTGTACACATTATCAACATAAACATATCATCATAAAATACAACACAGGCTACTATAGCCAATAGTGGTTCAATAAACACTTCACATTAACATACAAATGTCCCGCGATCTACGGACAAGATAGCAGGTGCTCACTCATTGGTATGTCAATAGCAAACAAACACAGACTAACCAATTCCCATGGATTACACGAGCACATGGTCTATTCGCCTTCGCGTTGTAGTGGTAAGGGCTCCTGTAAGTTAGCATGTGGTATGTTTAAGTACAGATGATATTATATAAAATGAAAATAGTTAGTTTGATACCTGTGCAGCAGTCCTGTCTCGCCTCACTCCCGTGTATGAATGGAGGGAGGGGAGCAGGCAGCTTGTATGAAGCACGAGTACGCATGTGATAGGCTGTCACATTCTCGCGAGTGTTGCGCAAGCGAGCGGTGTGTTTAAATTTCTATCAGAGCAAAAAATATTTGTATCATCGGCAAATAAAACCTGCTTCAAACGTTTTGATACCTTGCATAGACCGTTAATGTAAAGTATGAAAAATTTTGGACCCAATACTGACCCCTGCGGGACACCGCATGGGATATGAAGACATGAAGAGCAACTATTATTTAGCTTCACAAACTGATGCCTGTCTGTTAAATCACTTTCCACCCACTTGGACACCACTCCTCTGATTCCATATAGTTCCAATTTATGTAATAAAATCTTTTGATTAATAGTGTCAAATGCTTTCCTTAAGTCAATGAATACTCCTATTTAAATCTTTTTATTGTTTAATGAATTGGTAATTTCCTCAATTGTATCAATTAATGCTAATGTGGTTGATCTGTTCCCTCTAAATCCATGCTGGCATTCCGATAGTAATTTGTGTTTATCTATAAAAAATTTCCAAACGGTTATTAAACAATTTTTCTAATATTTTAGAGAATTGGGGGAGGATTGAAACAGGTCTATAGTTTGTGAAGAAATGTCTGTTGCCATTTTTAAACAAATTAATGACCTTTGCCATTTTTATTTTTGTGGGGAAGGTGCCCCTTCCCCACCGGGGAAGGTTGCGGTTCACTGTTCGCGGCCTCGCTGTTTCGCGGATTTTTTTTTCCAAATTTTTTTTTTTTTCCAATTTTTTTTTATAGTGTAACTTTTTTTTTTACAGTGTAACATTGTGTCCTGCGTCCTGATTGGCTAAGAGACTAGACCAGGACTAAACCAGGTCTAAAACAGGTCTAAACCAGAACTAAACCAGGTCTAAATCAGGACTAAACCAGGTCTAAACCAGGACTAAACCAGGTCTAGACCAGGGATGGTGACGCAGGGTGGTAGGGACAGAGTCTCTGATTTCCTTCACGAGAGCGCCTGGGTGACAGGAGGTGTGGCCTTTGTTTACTTGCACGAGCCATGGAAGAGACTGAGTGCGAGCCGGACCATGGAAGAGCCAAGAATCAACACGGACGGGCCTGGCCCGGACGCCGCGCGGCCGGGTGAGCCGCAGCGGGGGGAGGACACTCGTGCGCAGAGAGGAGACAGTGGGTCTTTTCCCCTCACGCCTAGCGGACGAACCCGACCCCGTCCTAGAGAGCTGTGGAGTATTGGCGACGCATTGATAGCCATGCCCCGAACTCCGGGGCGGACTGATTTTGGAGCCGGGGTGAAATGCAACCAACCCTTGTGAGCGCAGGTTAGTCTTACCTGGTCTTGTGGTGAGGACTGGTGCTCAGAGGCGTCTGTTAGCAGTGGCTTGAGTCTTGCCCAAAATGATATCCAGGTCGCTTTCCACTCGACTTCCGCACATGGCATGGATATGTGGTACCAAAACAAACACACGTGTCAGCGCGCACGTGTCCGCGCGCACGTGTCCGTGTCACGTGTCACGTGTCTCCCCCCGCGTCACTATTAATATATTTTGATGAAAATCTACAAAAGTTTGTGTGTTTACACAAGAGAAAAATGTGAGAAAATGTTAATACCAGTCTCAGAAAGGTATATAATGTGTGTGGTGAAGCGTTTACAGGCTTAAAACATGTATAATAATTGTAAAATATAAAATTGTCCTACTTCGCGGATTTCACTTATTGCGGGTTATTTCTGGAACCTAACCCCCGCGATAAACGAGGGTTCACTGTAATTGAAGATGTGGGATAGTGGTCCTGAAATTTCATTTATAACTCTTTTTATTATGATCATATCCAACCCTTGATAGTCTGTTGAAGTTTTATTCTTACATTTCTGCACTACATTTCTAATTTCTAATTTGTCAACTGGTTTTAGAAACATTGAATGTGGGTTTGTATTAATGAGATTATCTTCATTTCCATCTGCCGTTTCAGAATGAGTTCAGTGACTGGCAGTAGTAGGAATATTTTATACCTGGGTTACATTGGGTATATGAAACAGGCCATGATACATATCTTGATAAAGTGCACTTTCGTTTGGAAACGGTTCAGTAAATTTATTGAAGAACATTCCAGAGTTTATATGTGAAATGTGTTTCCTTCCTCTCAACAAGCAAACTGCTGTCACTAAATAATTTTGTAAAATACACAAAAGGAAAAAAAAATACTAGTGGTGATATACATGTATAGATATAGCAGCCCACAATAGTGATACTGTATCATCAATCGATATATTGATATTTCTGGACACCCCTATCTGGAACCATATTCTTTCACCCCAGTTTCTGTGAATTAACCAATCAGAGAACAGAAATGGTCTATTTGTGTCAAAACAAACATGGTGGATTAGGAGTGAAAAAGAAAAAAGCATGGATTTCTGCAGAACCAACAAAAGCACTTGACTATATCTGGAGTACATTAAAACATTTAAACTTAAAATTTATTTAGACTGACCTCTGAGTTTTACCAGTGTATTTTCTTGTATCTAAATCTAATTCCTGATAACAGTTTGTGGTTTTCTACAGAGTGGCAAAGGTGGTGGCCCCTAAGAAGGAGAAGCTGGCTCAGGCTGAAGGAGAGTTGCGGGTGGCCATGGAGGGTCTACAGAAGAAACAAGCTGCTCTGAAGGAAGTACAGGACAAACTGGCCAAACTGCAGCACACTTTGGAGGCCAACAAGAACAAGAAGGCAGACCTCGAGAACCAGGTACCGAGGGATAACCAATGATCCGTTAGTCCATGTCCAGAATGGGCTACTGTGATAAATATTAAAGGGATAGTGATAAAAGGAGAAGTTCAATTTGTCAACTGGACAAAGTTTGTTTGGTTGAAAACGTTTCGCCGCTCATCCTAGAGGCTTCTTCAGTTCTGGTTCTAGTGTTGGTTAGACCCTGTTTATATCTAGCTGCAGGGAGGAGCTCACTACACTGGAATCGTTCTGAAAATATCGCAACTAACCTGTATCTTTTGTTTCTCTGTCGTCTCGTTTAGCATCTCTATTCAGCCCTAGGCGGAGCTCACTGCACTGAAATAGCTCTGAAACTATCTCAACTCATTTGTTCCTTTTTGTTATTCGAATTTCTCTGGCGTATAGTTTAGCATCTCTATTCAAACTAACGACCATCTCCACCCTTCTGTCCCTGACTTGTCTGCACTAATGTTTCTTTCGTCTGTTCTGACTTGGTTTAACAATGGAATTATAAATGGGAGGCAAGTTATGTCTAACTCCCCCATTTCTGTTTAACGACGGATTCTCTTTTTTGACAAAAATTGCCTCTTTAACTCCCCTCTCAAACCAGTTCTTTTCCCTGGCTAAGATCTGAACCTCACTGTCCTCAAATAAATGGCCCGTGGCTTTTAGGTGGAGATGTACGGCAGATGAAGGTCCACTCTGGCACACCCGTCTGTGTTGGTACATCCTCTTGTGAAGTGGCTGTTTTGTTTCTCCAGTGTAGCGCTCACTGCAGTCTTCACTACACTGAATGGAGTAGACCACATTGCTTTGTTTGTGCCTCGGTGTTTTGTCCTTTGGGTGGACGAGTTTTTGTCTTTTATCATGGATGACTGAGGGACTTTTCCCGCATCTAAAGGGATAGTGCGTTTTGTTTTGTTTTTTTAATGTGAATCTCTAACAGTGTTGTGCATTAACACTGGCTTACCGCTGACCGCGTCGTCTGAGCCGGGTTCTGCTCCGGCTCTGGAGCTCAGGAAAGTAGGTCGGGTAAGTTCGTGGGGACATATAATAAAGCTTGTTTTTCTTCTCAAAACAACATTTGTCCAAAAAGTGATATTTCCGTCACAAACAGTTGTCAGCTAAAAATTCAGCAGCCTAATTCGCATGGTGCTATTTTCTCTCGAGTCGTATCACTGCGCGTAGATTAGCTATTATTAGCCTGCTCACTTGTAAGCGGATGTTTACGGCGGATACGGTACGGCGACTGTTAGAGGGGAACCCATACAGATTCACATTTTTAAAAAAAACGCACTATCCCTTTAAGAGCGGCCATTAGGGCACTGTGGAGGTGAAGAGGAGGACATGGAGAGGCTGAGGAGACTGACAGTTCTGCTGCTGTGGACATAATCAGCAGTGTGTATTTCTGAAAGACTTGAGATGGTGATTGGTTGATAGGCAAAGACAGCTGCCTGTTATTGGCTGGTAGGGCTGTAATCCAAAATTCAATGGGGTTTAAGTTGACCAAACTTTTTATTAGTTGACTTATGGTTTTATTGGGATTATAAGGATGTGTGGTCCACAGCAGAAAAGAGAAGACATGACGTAAGGTGCTGGAGTTACGGGAGTGATTTTAATTTGTCTTTTCATAAAGATGGTGTATTTCTCATTTTGGGGAGATCATTCAGAGGGCTTTTACCAGTGTCACACCACGTCTGCTTTCAGTAGATGAATCAATGCACAGGGCATATTTTTAGTTGGCCAAGAATTTCTTTAGTCGACAATCTCACTTTCTAGTTGAATTATCACTTGAGCTTCATTTATATGCCCAGAATATTTCACTGTTGGTAGATAAATTTTTATTTATCTTACCAGGAAATCCCATTGAGATTCAGAATTTAAAGGAAAAGTAACATTTTTTACAATCTGAGCCTTATTTCAGTAATAAAACAAGTTGTTTTACTCACCCATAGCACTTTGGTGTCATATGGAGCACTTCCAGAGATGTTTTAGATTTGCGATCTCCATAATGTGAGTTCTCGGGGCAAATGTTTGCAGTCTCCAAATAACACAAACTTTAGCACTTTTCAAATCATAGAAGCTTGATGTCTTAGTCTACGATTTCGTTTGAAGCAAAAGTGGCCTGTAATCCGAGATTTAGCCATAGTTTTGAGTAGATGAGGACGCCAGTGCGCATGTGCGGACTGTGCTCACAGCTCCCAGGACCCAAACATGAAACGCAAAGCTGTAAACTATGGATAAATCTCGGATTACAGGCCACTTTTGACTCAAACGAAATCGTAGACTAAGACATCGAGCTTCTATGATTTGAAAAGTGCTAAAGTTTGTGTTATTTGGAGCCCGCACGGGGCATATTACATGCTTGGGGAATATATTATATGCCACAGGGCTCTCAAGTTTTGAAGTTTTGAGCGGGGGGGGGCTTGAATTGCGTGAGAAATGCCGTGTGAGCGTGTGAGGTGTCCTCACTTTTGGGCCTTTGTCCTCCTTTTTGGACACAAGTGTCCTCCTTTCCTGTTTCATGCCGGTGGTCACCCTACTGACAGTGCAGTGCGCGCTTAGACACTCGCTGAGCGGCGCGGGGAGGAGGGAGTGGGGCGAGGAGGAGGGGGGGGGAGGGTTTCGCCGAAAACGCGCGGTGCCTGCATAAACTGAGCCACACAGACCGATTTTCTGGGCACAAAAAAAAAAAAAATCAGCGTGAGAAATGCCATGTGTGGCGTGTGAGCGTGTGAACATGTCGAATTGCGTGTGTCACACTCTCAATGCGTGAGACTTGAGAGCCCTGATATGCCCTGAGCTATGGCTGGAAGTTGCGCTAGGCTAACCGCAAATCTAAAACATCTCTGGAAGTGCTCCATATGACACCAAAGTGCAATGGGTGAGTAAAACAACTTGTTTTATTACCGAAATAAGGCTCAAATTGTAAAAAAAACTTTACTTTTCTTTAAGAGAGAACTGGCCAAGGTCAGCCATGAATGAATGAATTTATTGTATGTCACAAAGTCAATATACATTACACGCATACATGTACGTGTAGGCATATTAATATAATTTCTTTACATAAGTAAACATATCTCAAAGGGTTATGGGAAGAAGTGTCAACTTTTTGAATCCCGCCCCTTACAGTCACTTAAACATTAATATTGTCCGGTTTCCTCTGAACCATCTTCATCACATTTATCTGGTGTTACTATATAACTTATATTTATCTATGTTCATAGATAAGCCCTTTATAATAATTTAATATATTAACCATTACAACATTGCATCACTATAACGACTCAGAATACTAGATTTGTATAATTTTTTAAACTGCTTAAAGTTTGAACAGTGTTTTAGTTCATCACTCAGGCTGTTCCATATTTTCACCCCACAGAGCGATACACAAAAACTCTTCCTTGTGGTCAGTGCTAGAGCATGTTTATATATTGCTGTTCCTCTTAGGTTATACCCTACATCTCTTTCTGTAAATACATTTTGAATATTTACTGGTAGTTGATGATTTCTTGCTTTGAACAAAATAAGTCCTGACAAATATTCTACTATATCGGAAATTGTAAGAGTTTTGATTGTAGAAATAAGCTGTTGGTGCGCTCCCTGAACCCCACATTATGTATAATCCTAATAGCACGTTTTTGTAATATTGTTAAAGAATGTATGTTGGTTTTATAATTATTTCCCCAAACGTCTGCACAATAGCTTAAGTAAGGGTAAATGAGTGAATAGTAAAGTTGCTGAAGAGACTTTTTATGTAGCTCTTGTTTTGCTTTTGACAAAACTGCAATTCTCCTGGATAATTTGGATTGGATATATTTGATATGTGATTTCCAGTTTAGTTTTTCATCTATTATTACCCCCAGGAATTTACTTTGCTGAACTCTTTCAATGTTTATCCCTTCTATCATGACCTTTATTTGTGTGTCAACCTTCCTGTTTCCAAATAGAATTAAAGCTGTTTTACTTAAATTTAAAAGTAATTTGTTCCTGTTGAACCATGTTTTTCAATTTCTTTATTTCTGAAGTGATTGTGTCAAGAAGTTTGTTTAAATTTCTATCAGAGCAAAAAATATTTGTATCATCGGCAAATAAAACCAGCTCCAAACGTTTTCATACCTTGCATAGATCGTTAATGTAAAGTATGAAAAATTTTGGACCCAATACTGACCCCTGCGGGACACCGCATGGGATATGAAGACATGAAGAGCAACTATTATTTAGCTTCACAAACTGATGCCTGTCTGTTAAATCACTTTCCACCCACTTGGACACCACTCCTCTGATTCCATATAGTTCCAATTTATGTAATAAAATCTTATGATTAATAGTGCCAAAAGCTTTCCTCAAGTCAATGAATACTCCCATTGACATTTTTTTATTGTCTAATGAATTGGTACTTTCCTCAATTGTATCAATTAATGCTAATGTGGTTGATCTGTTCCCTCTAAATCCATACTGGCATTCCGATAGTAATTTGTGTTTATCTATAAAAATTTCCAAACGGTTATTAAGAATTTTTCTAATATTTTAGAGAATTGGGGGAGGATTGAAACAGGTCTATAGTTTGTGAAGAAATGTCTGTTGCCATTTTTAAACAAAGGAATGACCTTTGCCATTTTCATTTTTGTGGGGAAGGTGCCCCTCTGAAATGATAAATTGAAGATGTGGGATAGTGGTCCTGAAATTTCATTTATAACTCTTTTTATTATGATCATATCCAACCCTTGATAGTCTGTTGAAGTTTTATTCTTACATTTCTGCACTGTTCAAAACTTTCCCTATTTCCTTTGTATTGGTTTTATTTCTATCCAACAATTCCTTATAGTCATCTTTTTTGGCTGTTCTTGGAATATTAGTTAGTTAGTTTTTATATATTTTATATTTCCTCTCTGCTTCTGTTCTTTTCCTTAAGAACTCTCTATATAATTTATTTTTCTTTTTACATGAATTAGCAAACCCTCTCGTTATCCAGGGACACAGTTTTGATGTCCTTTTACTCATATATGGGATTAGTGGGCAATACTTATTATACAGTAACAAAAACACTCAAATTCATTGTATGCACTGTTTGTATCTGATATACAATATAGATCTGCCCAGTTTTGACTGAAAAGAGCCATTTTGAAAGCATTCAGAGCTTCCTCAGTTTTGATTCACCTATATGTAATTTGTTCGACTGAATCTATATTTTTATAATTCTTATGATACACTGTAAACACTGGCAAATGATTTGAGATATCCGTGACAAGTATTCCACTCTGAGTGTGATTATTAACATCATTAGTAAATATATTATCTATCAATGTAGCACTATGAGATGTAATTCTAGTTGGTTTACTTATTTGGGGAAACAAACCCATGCTATACAGTCTATTTATGAAGTCTTCAGTTGATTTATGATTTTCTGAGTTATGTGCCTTTTGACAGAAAGATTCCTCCATCCAGTTTGCAAATTGTTCAACGGTAGACCCTGGTCTTCTATATACATGACTGATTATTACATGTTTCTGTTTTTCTTTAATGATCTCAATAGTTATACTCTCCAGTACATCATCAATAACAGCTGTTATGTTGTCAATAATTTTAAATGTTAATGAATTGTGTACAAACAGTGCTACTCGCCCTCCTGCCCTATTCTGTCTATTTACACATACAATTAATAGCCTTCTAGTGCAAAATTAAACTCTTTACCTGCATTAATCCATGTTTCTGTTAAGGCATTTATGCTAAATGGCTGAGTAAATTTCTGTAAATATTCCTTAATTTTACTAAAGTTTGCATTTAGACACCGACGCCCTGTACAAGAAGGGCCAAAGTCGCCTCCACCTCCTGAGGAGACAAAGGTCCTTTGGAGTGTGCAGGCCTCTGCTCAAGACTTTTTATGACTCTGTGGTGACCTCCGCTCTCCTCTACGCTGTCGTCTGCTGGGCTCCGAGCAGCACAGAGCGGGACAGGAAGAGACTCAAGAAGCTGGTCAGGAGGGCCAGCTCTGTCCTGGGCTGTCCTCTGGACTCTGTAGAGGAGGTGGCTGAGAGGAGGGTGCTGGCCACTCCAACTCTATGTCCTCAGCCTCTCCTGGAATCTGGGAGAAGCTCTCCCGGAGGTGTGAGTTGAAGGTCCCACTGATAGAGGGCTCTGCCAGACATTCCCAGCAGACCTTCACTATACACTTGGGCCTGCCAGGTTTTTCCAGCTTCCTCCCCCACCAGCGGACCCAACTCACAACCAGGTGGTGATCAGTTGACAGCTCTGTCCCTCTCTTCACCCGAGTGTCCAAGATCATCGACCTCCGTCCTAGGGTGTCCTGGTGCCACGTGCACTGGTGGACACCCTTGTGCTCGATCATGGTGTTAGTTATGGACAAACTGTGTCTGGCACAGAAGTTCAGTAATAGAACACAGCTTGAGTTCAGATCAGGGAGGCCGTTACTCCCAATCACCCCTCTCCACATGTCACTGTCGTTGCTCACATGGGCGTTGAAGTCCCCCAGGAGAACAATGGAGTCCCCGGTCGGTGCACTATCCAGTACCCCTCCCAGAGACTCCAAGAAGGCCGGGTACTACTAAACAGTGAGAGACCTGTCCCCGACCCGAAGGTGCAGGGACGCGACCCTCTTGTTCACTCCCACTCCAACACACGTTGGCTGAGCTGTGGGGCAATGAGCAGGCTCACACTGGCCCTCCGCCGCTCCCCACGGGCAACACCAGAGAAATGGAGAGTCCACCCTCCCTCAAGGAGTTGGGTTCCAGAGCCCAAGCTGTGCGTGGAGGTGAGGCCGACTATATCTAGTCGGTAACGCTCAACCTCCTGCACGAGCTCGGGCTCCTCCCCCCCAGTGAGGTGACATTCCATGTCCCCAGAGCAGATCTTTTTGTAACTGACAAAGAGCATAGTGCTGAAGGTGCTGTTGCTGCTGTATTGTTGGTTACAGTGTTGTATTGCTGCAGGTGGACTTGTGCAGTAAGAAGCTGGAGAGAGCGGAGCAGCTGATTGGAGGACTGGGCAGAGAGAAGACACGATGGAGTGAGATGGCTGTGAACCTGGGGGAGCTCTACAAGAACCTGACCGGAGACATCCTCATCTCTGCAGGCATCGTGGCCTATCTGGGGGCCTTCACCTCCAGCTACAGACAGGTACCTGCCACTGGGAGGGGCTAGGTCTGCTCATATATTAATGTCCTGTTTATTTTGCTTTATTTAAAACAGCCACTACCCAAATGTTTTTACTTGATGGTGCATTTGTTCTGGCGTCAAAGTACAGTAAAATGTATGCTTTTGCCCCCATGAACATCATATTGTCCTTTTGACTTCTGTTGTCTGCCATAGTAAAGAAAATTTAATTATTATTACTCAAAATAAGGGCTGTCAGTTTAACACGTTAATTAGATTCATTAATTACACTGCAAATTAATGTGTTATAAAAATTAACGCAATTAATTAAGATAAGACTTTATTGATCTCACACAAGAGAAATGTACTTGCCACAGTAGCTCCAGTATTGCCAGTATGAGCGACAATTCAATGCGCACACATTTTAAATTTGGCGTGCGGCGAGCAAATCGCTGCTCGGGCCTTTGAACGGCAAGTTTATTTATAAAAAGAACCAAGACGGGCTATCAACAAGAACTGTGTTTGTAGCTTTTGTCAAACAGAATTTGTCAAACAGAATTTTCCAATCACCGAAGCTGCTCGAGCCTGACGCATTATTTGAACAATAAACATGTCCGGACAAGTTCCATTGTTACCGGTGATAGCGCACACTTCACCAAACCACCAAACCACCAAACCACGCTCGCAGAATTTGGGAATGAGCAAAGTGAACACTTGAAAACTGACAAACTCAATTGCAAAGTGGGTTCGTTCGTTCGCTCACTCACAATCTCTCTATCTCTCCCTCTCTCTCAATCTCTCTCTCTCAATCTCTCTCTCGCTATCTCTCCCTCTCAATCTCTCACACTCTTAAAATGCGATTAATTAGATTAATTAATTACAAATCCTGTAGTTAATTAGATTATTATTTTTAAATTGCCTGACAGCACTACTCAAAATGTACAGATCAACAATGGACATATGACTTGACTCATCTAATTTAAACTTTCAGAGCTAAGACAGAAACCAGGAATTGCAGCATTTGTCTTCCAAAATCATTTAACATGCACAGTGTTCCTTTTGTTATTAGCTCAGATCTGGTCCACTGCTCCTGACAGGTTTAACCCACGGGTCAAATAGAGATATTGTCCATGTGCCCTACAGGAGCAGATACAGGAGTGGATGTCTCTATGTAAGACAAGAGCCATTCCCTGCTCCCAGCACATGTCCCTGATGAACTCCCTCGGAAACCCTGTGAAGATCAGGGAATGGACCATTGCAGGACTGCCCTCAGACAGCTTCTCCATTGACAACGGCATCATGATATCGTGAGAAGAAACCACCCCTCTACTCCTCTGACCCTCTCCTCTGCTCCTCTGACCCTCTCCTCCTCTGACCCTCTCCTCTGCTCCTCTGACCCTCTCCTCTGCTCCTCTGACCCTCTCCTCTGCTCTTCTGACCATCTCCTCTGCTCCTCTGCTCCTCTCCTCCTCTGACCCTCTCCTCTGCTCCTCTGACCCTCTCCTCTGCTCCTCTGCTCCTCTCCTCCTCTGACCCTCTCCTCTGCTCCTCTGACCCTCTCCTCTGCTCCTCTTGTCTCCTCTCCTCCTCTTGACCCTCTCCTGTCTCCTCTTGACCCTCTCCTCTGCTCCTCTGCTCCTCTCCTCCTCTTGACCCTCTCCTCTGCTCCTCTGACCCTCTCCTCCTCTGCTCCTCTGACCCTCTCCTCTGCTTCTCTGACCCTCTCCTCTGCTCCTCTGCTCCTCTGCTCCTGTCTCCTCTGATCTCCTGTCTCCTCTTGTCTCCTGTCTCCTCTTATCTCCTGTCTCCTCTTGTCTCCTGTGTGCTACCATCTCCTCCTTACTGTGATGTGGTGAACAGAAACGCGCTGCGGTGGCCTCTGATGATCGATCCTCAGGGCCAGGCCAATAAATGGGTGAAGAACATGGAGAAGGCCAACAGTCTGCACATCATCAAACTCAGCGACAGCGACTTTGTCAGAACTCTGGAGAACTGCATCCAGTTTGGAACTCCAGGTACAAACCTGCTTTACATCACAAGCACCAACACATACACTTTCAATCATTATTATGTTTGTTCTTACTTAAAACAGGGAGCAAAAACAAAACTTATAAAACATCTTATTATGCTGCTTTCAGCGAATATAGCTTTTTCAAAACAATAAAAGGTAACATGATCTAAATACTGTATGTTGTGTGTTAACAGTTAATACCCCATAGAAGTACCCCCTCTTTAATGACCACAAAATGACAAACAAACAAAAAACTATTTGCCACTTTATTGAAGATGTAACTGTATTCATTCAAATTAGTTGTAATTAAATTAATAATATTATGGGTATAAGTACTCAGCCTTTGCCTTTTAACTCCCATGACATGGTACTTCTTGATGCTTTTATATGGCTCCTTAATGGTTCCCTAATACTGTAAATGAATCCTTCTTCAAAATCAACATTCAGTGCATGAGAAAGACACATGTACACAGTCAGAGTCAGAATCTGTCTGTCTGAACACCTCATTCTGGGCCTTGTTGCTTGAATGCAAATGAGAAGGACACAGAGCGGGTGGGGGGGGGCCCACCCGCTCCTCTGCGCCGCTGGGAGACAGCGCTGTGCGGCGCTGTCTGCCACTTCCGCGTTTTAAGCACGAAGGCAGAAATGAGAGGCTTTTCAATGAAAAAAACACATTTTCACAGAAAATAAAATTAAACCACTGCTGTTTCAGAGGTCCAGAGGGTCGGGTAAAGGACTTCCGAGCCTAGAAACACTCGCACGTGCCTCCAGGCAAATAAAAAAACGCATTTCACATTGCGTAGCTCCTTCGCGGTCCAAACTCTCTGGGCGTGATTTCCAGACACAGGGGGTGGACATCCAGACGGGGGTGGAACTGCATTTGCATTTCTTTTTTCGATCTGACATAACAAAGGTGCCTTGTTCAGAATCGCCTGTTTGAGCTGTGTTTTTTTCTAACACAGAAATGGATCGCAAATGCTCAGTTTACACATTTCACAACTTTTAGCCATGGGGCTACCTAAACAGGGTAGGGGAACTCACATTAACGTTCAAAAACCTCAGAAAGTGAAAATTTCATGCCATGGGACCTTTAATTAGCAGATTATCACAGATATGATTGTGAATGATGGAAATCACACTCCAGGGGTGGTGCGCACTGTATGCTGTCCTAGGGTGTCTTTTACCTCCTGGTTATACATTAGGTGCAGATACAATAACATGAACATGAACAACAGTTTCTCTTCTCCTGTTTCAAGCTTCTCTGCATCAGTGTGAGTTCTTTGTGCTGCCTGTTGGGGACACTCTTGCTCTCTGACAGTTTGTACTTTAAAAACAGCCTTTGTCCTCATCTGCAGTGACACAGAAAGCACCAAGCCTCCATTCTCCTCTCTCGTTGCCTCTCCTGTCTCCTCTCTCAGACACACCTTAGGTGGAATCGTACCTTTAACCAGCCTTACCACTGCTATCATTATCAAGTGTGCTACGTCAATATGCAAATCCCATTCATTATCATCTTGATCACATCCAGTCACTTTTATCAGGTCAAACTGACATTAAAGACCCCCGCCCTGGTGTAATATTTGACAGTTATGATGTTTTGTTGTTTTATCCTCATATAATGGCCTAATTAACTAGCCCGGCACAACAACAACCCGGGAGAACAGTGCATCGGTGTGGGCTTTGTGAATGGGCACGAGTGGAGTCCATTAAAAACACATTGGAGCAGTCGTACAGAGGCAGAGCCCAGGGGAGCGCTCAGATTCCACAGTTATGGCAGATTGTAAAGCTCATCACACGCTTACATTACCTCTAAGGATCATTACCAGATTAATCAGGAGCAGAGAGGCAGGGGCAGAGACAGGAGCAGAGAGACAGGGGCAGAGACAGGAGCAGAGAGACAGGTGAAGAGACAGGAGCAGAGACAAAACAAGGCAAACAAAAGAGGGGAGCACAGCAGCAGTACAAGAGTGCTGTTCTCCATATTTATAGAGAGATGAACCTTTTGGATCTTTCTACAGTCAAACATTCCCTCATCAAAGAAATGGCTGAAGAGGTTTTAGATGTCATCCATGCATGTTTGAGTAATCCAGTGATCTCTCCCGTGCCATATCCTTACAGTTAGCAGTAAAAGCCCACAATCCTATGTCATTTTTTTCTGCCAAAAACATGATACAAAACAGTACACAACAACTTGACAAACCTGATGTGATGTGCGACAAACAATAAAAGGGAACATGGTGATCTAATAGGTTAAGTGTTGGCAATTAATACCCCATAGACACACACGTAAAACAATGATTAAAATACCAATTTTTCAACTTTGTCCCGGGCTCTGTTCTTCTGATATTCTTCTAAGTCAATGTTTTTGAGCTTTTAAATCTGTTCTAATGTATCCTCATTAAAAACATACCTAGAGTTGTGTTTTGTTTCGTGTTTGAGTAACCACGCACATCCACAGCACAAACCCCTTGTTTCTCATGAATCTCCTCCCTTTCTCCCCTCTTTTATGAATGTTCGAATGACAGTGAAGGGGGGGACTTAAAGGGATGTGCCACCCCCAGGTCAAACTTGGGCATCTCCCCACAGTCCAGGGACTAAAATAAGTGGTGGAAAGCGTTTTTCTGGTGACGCAGCCATTGTCCAGGTCTGTCAGCACTGACCGCCGCGGTATCTGCAGCTACTCCGCGTTAGACTGGAGTGTAACGTCGCCAACGAAAGATTTCGGCCAAAAGGAATTAATTTGCTCGATGCTTTTCCCAATTACTTTCTGTGTAGTGCGCATTCATATCGAGTGCAAATAAATGTGCAAATCAACACAGAGAGCTTGACTTGGTCATTTTGGGTGGGAACTATTTTTCAGTGCGGAAAAACACAGCCGAAGCACACACCACGCTGACAGGGGAATCCCTGTTAAGCACCAGGTTGGCAGTTCCCCTGTTACGCAGCGTGGTGTGTGCTTCGGCTGTGTTTTTCCGCACTGAAATAGTGCACTCGATATGAATGCGCACTGCACAGAAAGTAATTGGGAAAAGCATCGAGCAAATTAATTACTTTTGGCCGAAATCTTTCTCTGGCGACGTTAGACTCCAGTCTAAGGCGGAGGAGCTGCAGATACCGCTGACAGACTCGGACAATGGCTGGGTCACCAGAAAAACGCTTTCCACCACTTATTTTAGTCTCTGGACTGTGGGGAGATGCCCAAGTTTGACCTGGGGGTGGCATATCCCTTTAAGCCACAGAATGCCAGTCGTATATTTGTCCATCTGTCCCAGGGCAGCTGTGGCATCACTCGAGTGTGACTCTGGAGGGAGGAATCAATGCACAAAATGACACAAAATGTGTGGTAGAGCTCTCATAAGTTTTAGTGATGTGACCTTTTCCTGTTATGGTGCCATTTGGAGGACTTTTGACCATAAAAAAACATCATATATTTGCTTGTGAATCATTAACCTCATGAATTAGTGGGTTGTAGATGACATGTATTTAACACAGATGAGGCCAGCCAAACTGGATATTATTGTTAGAATGCAGATTTGTGGTAATACAGTGAGTCCTTGGGTCTATTCACTAATAAGTTCAACATTGTGAATTTACCTTTTGGATTATTTCAAACTGTCTTTTGCAGAATCTGAAAAACACCAATAAAACAAACTTGGAAACCATCACAAGTACATTTCTGTCAGCCCCATTGTCTCCATCTTAACCCAATTCTTTTGGTGCAGTTCTTCTGGAGAATGTTGGCGAGGAGCTGGACCCCATCCTGGAGCCTCTGCTGCTCAGACAGACCTTCAAACAGGGAGGAGCTGTGTGCATCCGCCTGGGAGACTCTATCATCGAGTATGCCCCAGACTTCAGGTTCTACATCACCACCAAGCTCAGGAACCCCCACTACCTCCCCGAAACGTCTGTCAAGGTAATCTCAAGTTCAAAGTTCAAAGTCAGCTTTATTGTCAAAAACCATATGTACAGGTAGCACACACAGGATTTGAAATTGCAGCGCCCCCTAGGCCCAAAGTATGCATAAAATAAACAAGACAACAAACACAATAACTAAAACATCACAGATACCCATAGCAAAAGTACAGTAAACTCACTCACTCTGCCAAACACCTCCTGGTCAAAATGACAGTAGTCCCTATTTTAGATTATGGTGACGTCATCTACAGGTCTGCCTCCAAATCCCTTTTGCACAAACTGGACCTCATCTACCACACCGCCATCCGTTTTGTTACTGGAGCTCCCTTTCACACTCACCACTGCACACTATACACTCTGGTAAAATGGCCCTCACTTCACTCCCGCAGACAGATCCATTGGCTCCTCTTCCTTTACAAAACTCTCATTGGCAAAACTCCACAATATCTTTGTTCACTTCTCCAAATTCACAATTCAATCCGTACATTACGCTCCAGCAGTTTGATTAATCTGGTCATCCCTAAAACCCGCACTTCCTTCGGTCGCCTGTCTTTCCAGTTCGCCGCTGCGAGCGACTGGAATAGTTTGCAGTGCTCACTGAAACTCAGCTCTTTTATTCCAATCAGCACTTTCTACATGCTACTGTCCACGATTATTGCACATGTTTTTAGTTTTTAGTTGTAATGTTTTATTACTGTTTTAAGATCATTGTACCTGCTTTTAGTTGTAGTCTTTTATTATTGTCTTTATTGTTCATGTTGCACTGTATGTTTTTATGAATGTATCTTTTAATTGTGCTGCCTCTTGGCCAGGTCGCCATTGTAAATGAGAACTGGTTCTCAATTGGTTTACCTGGATAAATAAAGGTTAAATAAATAAACTTGTATATAATACATATAGGTAAAATACAATGTGTAGCGTAATAAAGCTCAAATGGTGTCATTTAAGCAGCAGTGTCAGTGTCATTTAAGCAGCAGTGTCATTGGGGGAGGGAGGGCAGGGAGAGAGTTTAGCATCCTGACAGCTTGGTGGATGAAGCTGACAGGACACGGTGCAGGTGCCATACCACACAGTGATGCAGCTGGTGAGGATGCTCTCTATGGTGCCTCAGTAGAAGGTGCACATGATGGAGCTGGGGCTCTGGCTCTCTTCAGCTTGCGGAGGAAGTAGAGTCGCCGTTGGGCTTTACTGGCCAGTGATGCAGTGTTCTTTGACCAGGAGAGTTCCTCAGAGATATGCACGCCCAGGAACTTGGTTCTGCTTACTCTCTCCACAACAATCTAACCCACAACCACTACCACTGTTCACTGTGAGAGATCAGGAGCCTCACCCACAACCTCCTCATGACAGGGAGGACAACCACTCTGCCACAGTAACACAGTGGACATGCACAATGAGAGTTCAGGAGGTTTGGGAGGGTCGTAGAAAACTCATTAAAAAGTGACAAAGAACACAATGGCGCAATCATGTCACTACAAAACAGTTTCTTGAAATTCTTGTTCTTCTCGACCTTTTGGAATTAAAATTTGTAATTACTGAAAAAGATAATGGCACCAAGTTTTATTACATTTTACTTTCCCAACACCAGAGACAGACAGTTCTTAATCAAACTGCCCTTGGACACAAAAACTTTCTTGAAATTTCAAATCTCTTCATGAGATGATGGCGTTTTTACAGTGTGGTTTTAGGGCATTTCCTTCAGCAGATGCTGTTTTAAAACGACAGGACTCTACTGTAAGTTTTGCCCTAATTGTGTCGATAGTTTCTCCCCCTCTCATCAGCATGTAAATGAGCTCATGAATATGTAAAATACCTCTGATTATGAGAATAATGGGTTTAGACCTAGAGCTGTCCCTGAAGCCTGTGGAAAAACTTCTCAAAATGGAGACATTACCTTCACTTAGAACAACTACAGCGTACAGGAATCAAAATCCAAATACTGCTGTAGGGATGGGACAGAATGAAATTTGAAATGAAATTTATGATTACCGTGACCAAAAAAACGTGGCATGATGGTATACTGTGGAGTTGTGTCATTTATAAAGCTTTTTAAGTAAAGTAAAAGTAATATACTGCTCCTTTGTTGTATCCGACTTTGGTGTGCAGAGATTTGGTGAAACACAGATCAGTTAATATTGGGGCAAAGCTGCAGTTAGTATGTACACTAAGATAGGCACACAAGTTTTTTTTTATCCTTTATTATTAAAGATCCCATGACATGGTACTTCTTGATGCTTTTATATGGCTCCTTAATGGTTCCCTAATACTGTAAATGAATCCTTCTTCAAAATCAACACTCAGTGCATGAGAAACAGAGATAAGATGAGAAAGAGTCATAAATGTCACTCTGGAACACTCCATTATGGGCGTTGTTGCTTGAATGCAAATGAGGAGGACAGAGATGGCCTATAGTAGGGGGTGGGGGCGTGGCCAAGCTCTCCGCTCCGCTCTGTGACCCACTTCCGTGTTTTTGCACGGGGGGAGAGATGAGAAGCCTTCCATTGAAAAATAAACACATTTCCACAGAAAATAAAATGAAACCACTGCTGTTTCAGATATCCACAGGCTCAGATAAAGGACTTCCGAGCCTAGAAACACTCGCAAGTTCCTCCAGGCAAATAAGAAAAACGCATTTCGCATTGCGTAGCTCCTCCGCAGTCCAAACTCTCTGGGCGTGATTTACAGAGACGCTGAGTACAGACAGACGGGGGTGGAACTGCATTTGCATTTATTTTTTCGATCTGACGTCAATAAGGCGCCTTGTTCAAAATCGCCCTTTTTAGCTCTGATTGCTCAGTTTAGACATTTCGCAACTTTTAACCATGAAGGGGGGCCCTAAACAGGGTAGGGGAGCTCACATTAACGTTCAAAAACCTCAGAAAGTGAAAATTTCATGCCATGGGACCTTTAAAGTTAATTTTTTTAAAAACCACAATAACATTCACAAAGTACTCAGAAGACACATTGGGGGATGTAGGCACGGGAACAAACACTACTGGGTACAAGGGCTAAGGGACTTGAAGGGGGTGGGCCGGGGCAAACAGGTACCTGGGGGAAATACAAGGGGGCAGAGAAAAAAACAGGGGGAGTGAAGAGGTCCAAAGGGATTATCCCAAGCAAAGAAAGGGGGTCTGGGGGAAAACAAGGGCGATGCAGTGTCCAGGGAGAGTCCAGATGACAGGGTCCAGAGGGAACAGCGGAGGAAGGCAGGGGAAGTCCAACTGAGGGGAACCGGTTCGAGAAATGGAGAAAAGTGTATTGTCTGGGGTGAAGGTGTTGCGAAACTCCGTTTCTCTTGTGGAGTGGAGATGGTGAATGTGGGCGCTAAGGAGCACTGTGAAGAGGGGCCAGTGCTTACCACACGCGTTCGGGGGACCAGGTAGAGCAGCATAAAGAAAGAGGAGGGGAAAAGATTAAACATTACTTTTTTTAACGCCTTTCACACCGCCTTCGTCATTAAGTTCCTCTTCAATATTGTCACTGCTGAAGTCCATCTGCTCTTCATCTGCGTTTGCACTTGTGGTAGCGGGCCCACAGGGACCTGCAGAGACTGGACCACACAGGGCTGGAGTGAGCGAAGGCTGGGCGGGCTCAGCGGCCCGCCTGTCATAATCGGATCTGTCTCTCTTGATCCGAGATCCAGGCTTCTCCTTGTTTTCCCCTCCACGCCCCGATCCTCTGCCTTCACTGGTGTCCCTGGAGCGGCAGGGCTTGGGGGTCTGGCCCTTAGGCGGCATACGGACGAGGCGGGAGGAGGCATTTCTACCTAGGGAACTGTGTGTGTGTGTGTGTGTGTGTGTGTGTGGGTGGGGGGGGGGGTCCTCTATACAACCTTTAGATAGCCTATTATATAAATAAAGTAAAATAAAATATTATTGGGAAAAATACTGTCGGCTTTTCATATTTAGTTTGACCAAATATAATTATAAAATCTGTGGATTTTTTTGTTGCCAGGAATGTGCTTCTGGTCAACAATTACCTGCGTATACGAGTATATGAATACGACATAATGTCATTCTTGCGCGTCACGCATCTGTGCACATCTGGTACAGCGAGCGGCCAAACAAAGTGGATATAGGTGCGACATTTCATTCTCTGAGGCATGTAGACAAAGTTTGAGGAAGGAAAACTTGCAGATGAAAACAGAGGGGACGACGACGTGAGGTGCCACGATCAAAATCTCGCTCTCTTGTCTTTTACAAAAACATGTGCTTTTTATTTTTTCCCTTTTGATACGCACCCATTCCGTTTAATTGTTGCCTCGAAGGGTGAATTTTCTCCATCACCAAAGATACAACATGTTTCACAGATCCTTGGCTATTATTTAGTACACACATGAAATGAGTGCAATTTCACAAGTAACTACAGCATGTGTTTGCACCTGTGAGTGAACGAGTGAAGTCCACGCATCCTGTTGATAAAGTGGAAAAGCATTTGGCACAGTCAGCGCGCGCACATCCTTTCTTTACTATAGATGTCTAATACATGGACACTACTAGTAAACTGGCTCTGAGCTTTTAAGCTATTATATTTTTAGCGTGAAGCCAGCGTGTTAGCTCTCAACTCGTACAAGGCGGATATGAGCGTTGGTCGAGCAGAGACCGGAGGATACAGTGCAGAGATAAGGACCACATCAAGAGTGCGTTAAGGGGCAAACGGCACTACCGTGAGAAATGCTGCTTTTCCCACAGACCTAGTCAAATAAATGAGGTTTCAATACTGTCAGAAGCCCATCCTCAAGGTATTGATGTCATGGCATTTTAATACCTTAATACCATCCTACTATTGCTACTACGGCAATACTACTACTATCAGCACTAGGATTGTCAAAAGTATTGGAAATCAGATATAAACTGATAATAGATACTATATAGTCCCATTGACAGGACATAAATGAACTTTTCCTGAATGTCTTTAGAATGATCTTGAGCTGTATCAGAACAAGTCTAAGAGCACAGAGACTAGTATACGTCCATGGAGCACTGTGGAACCTACAGGAGCACTGGGGTATTACACAAATATAACACCACATGGGAATAGAAAAGAAAGTACAGTGGTACCTCACCTTACGAAATTAATTTGTTCCAGAAGTGGTTTCGTAACGTGAATTTTTCGTAAGTTGAGTAGCTATTTCAATGGAAAAAGCCTGATTCGTTCCAAGGCCCCGTTCCAAGTTTTTTTTTTATAGTGTAACTTTTTTTAAATAGTGTGACACTGTGTTCTGCGTCCTGATTGGCTAAGAGACTGTAGACCCAGGACTAAACATGGACTATACCAGGTCTAGACCAGGTCTAAACTTGGACTGGACCAGGACTAAACCTGGACTAAACCAGGACTGGACCAGGTCTAGACCAGGTGGATTAAAGCGCCGTGTGTGGGTCCATTTCCTGGTTTCGTGCTAGCTCTGCTATTAGCAGCAGCACCGGTGTACCTCACGAGTCACGGCTGAGGCGAGCAGCGACTGTGGGGGGAAGGGGGAGGGTGGAGAAGTGTGTGCGCGGACACGTGTGATAGCGCAGCATGACCCGGCGCGGGGCTGCTGTTCTAGAACAGGTCACACGTGTCCGTGCGCACACTTCTCCGCCCTCCCCTTCCCCCCACGCTTCACTATTAACTCATTGAGTGCCGGTGACGAGTTTTCTCGTCATGTTGAATCCAAACGTTGAGTGCCGTGACGAATATATTCGTCAAGGACGTTTTTCAGCGGGGATCGCTAGAATACGACCTGGAGCAACTTTGAAGGTGTAATTCACGTCTCCCAACCTGTAGGTAGCGATCTTGTATCATTATTTGCTGATCGGAGACGCGGAAGAGAGGAGGAGTGTAGTTTGTGTACTGTGTATTGGCCAGAGGAGCAAGATGGCGAGGCAAGGGGAATCCGGAAAAGCAGAGGACTGTTGATCAGCGCCTATGGAGCGATCTGATCACTCTTGGGACCCAGGATCCTGGATCAGAGGATCGCAGAGACAAGCCGGATCAAGCAGCGAGGTCTGAGCAGAGATGTGCCCGAGGCAGGGGGCGTGTCATGTGTGCGCTGCGGAGCAGGGACTCTGATGAGAACTACGACAGTGCCAAAGAAGTTTACTGACTTGGAGCAGTAGATCCTGGTCTCCAAAGTGGCATGAGATGAGAAGAATTAAGTTAACATGATGCTGCTGTGTGGTAATTGTAATGAATGAAGCTATATATGTGTGTGCGTGCGCGCCGGCACTCAATGAGTTAATACATTTTGTTGAAAATCTATGAAAGTTTGAGTGTTTAAACGAGAGACAAATGTGAGAAAAGTTTAAATCCAGTCTGAGAAAAGCGTATAATGTGTGTTCCTGAGCGCGCATCTGAGCACGCATTATTTGAATTTTTGAGATTTCGTGTTTCGTAGCTTGAATTTTCTTTCGTATCTAGAGACCAAAATTTAACGTGAAGGCGTTTCATAACTTGAAATTTTCATTTGTTGGGTCTTTCGTAAGGTGAGGTACCACTTTACTACAATTTAGTGTGGAAAACCACATTCCATTGTCTAAATAAAGAGGGTTTTTATTATCATTGTGGTATCGGGATCAGTATTGAATATTGAGTCTATTTCTTAGCATCGAAATCAAGTTTGAAATTTTAGTATTGCATAATACCCTCCAGCACTGCTGTTAGTGTCCAAACACTATAAATTTCAACTTTACGTGAGCAGTTTTTGTTTTTATTATTGACTATTTTTATTTTACACACAGTTCTCACAAACCTGCAGTACTTTCTGTGTAGTTCCAAACTTGTCAAAGTCGAATTCTTACAGTGGTAATTTTTCTGTCATGGAGTAACTCCCTGTACTTTCTTACATAATGTCCATTTTAAATTCTTATAGTCTCCTACTAGTGTCTGCTACTAATACTTCTACTACTTCTGCTTCTAACAATACAAGTGGTACTACAGCTGTACTAGCCAAACCCTTGTGCTCTGTTAAACCACCTGCAGTGTCTCTCCCTCTGCCACTGTGCTCAAAAATACTTCAGAATGGGCTTTATATGTTTCTTCCTTCAAATGTTATTTTACTGCAAGTAAAAATAAGCTGTGTCCTGCCTGAATCACTACAGTGTTAGTGTTAAAGAGGTGCTTTTGGGTGGCGGAGAAAGAAGGGATAGAGCTGGATGTACACACTGTTCTATCTACCACCAGATGCCTGAACACATGATTAGGTCCTTATGCAAGCTGCTTTCACTACTATTCCTATAACTTTTGATACTTTTCAGTGACATCACGGCGAGGGTGTTCTGCATGTATGTTTATGGTGGAATGTTGAGAAGTTATCATGGTGACATAATGCACACATTAGCAAACCCAGAGTTTTCAAGATCCCATGACATGGTACTTCTTGATGCTTTTATATGGCTCCTTAATGGTTCCCTAATACTGTAAATGAATCCTTCTTCAAAATCAACACTCAGTGCATGAGAAAGAGAGATAAGATGAGAAAGAGTCATAAATGTCACTCTGGAACACTCCATTATGGGCGTTGTTGCTTGAATGCAAATGAGGAGGACAGAGATGGCCTATAGTAGTGGGTGGGGGCGTGGCCAAACTCTCCACTCTTTCCTTTTCAGCTGTGCCTGTGCGCTCTGACCCACTTCCGTGTTTTTGCGCGGAGGGAGAGATGAGAAGCGTTCCATTGAAAAATAAACACATTTCCACAGAAAATAAAATTAAACCACTGCTGTTTCAGATATCCACAGGCTCAGATAAAGGACTTCCGAGCCTAGAAACACTCGCAAGTTCCTCCAGGCAAATAAAAAAACACATTTCGCATTGCGTAGCTCCTCCGCAGTCCAAACTCTCTGGGCGTGATTTACAGAGACGCTGAGTACAGACAGACGGGGGTGGAACTGTATTTGCATTTCTTTTTTCGAGCTGACGTCAATAAGTTTCCTTGTTCAAAATCGCCCGTTTGAGCTCTGATTTTTTCTAACGCAGAAAAGGATCGCAAATGCTCAGTTTAGACATTTCACAACTTTTAACCATGGGGGGGCCCTAAACAGGGTAGGGGAGCTCACATTAACGTTCAAAAACCTCAGAAAGTGAAAATTTCATGCCATGGAACCTTTAAGGTTGTCTGAAAACTCAAGAAAAAATACTAAATGGATTTAAACAACACATTTTGAGGAGCCTGTGATCAGTCCGAGCGTTCGTGGTCCTGTTTAGAGTAACTGACTGAAAAACTGTTGGCTTTTGAATGGAATGTTTTTTGACAGGGACTTGTTTAACAGTAAAAATTATCATCATTATCATTATTATCATCTGCCGCTACTCCCATCTCACGTTTACAGCAACTGCAACAAGTTTACTTATACTGACGGAATCATTTGAACTTTTTTCATGTGGATAGACCCAGGAATTACAGAGATATGAACCATAAACCAGGTCATGTTTTTTCACTGCGAAGTCTCATACATATTACACTGTATCTACCTTTTTTCTGTTGTATTTGTCCTTCTCTCCCTCTTCTCCTCTTAATCCTCTCCTCGCCTCCTCCTCCTCCTCACCATCCTGTCCTCTCTATCCTCCTCCTCCCCCTACTCTCCTTCTCCTCTCCTCTCTCCTCCCTCTCCTCTCTCCTCTCCATCCTCTCCTCTCCCTCTCCTCTTCCCTGCACACAGAAAGAGCATTAGCCTAAATGACATTAGCGAATGCTTGGCTTTAAAACGCATTACCCTAGATCACATTTCACTTTTGCTGCTGCTCGGAGCTCGTTATGGGCGGCCATTACAACCACTCAACCATCCCTCACGTATCTGTGCCCCCGGCTCTCCTCCATTGCACAATACATTTGATATTATTATCGCCACGAGCTGTGCTTAAGAATCAGACCAGATCTGCACTGGACTAATACTGGCCCCCTGATAAAATCTGTGTAATGTGGACAACTGTCTGTGGTCATTTTAGGGAATGCTCCCAAACAAGAGACTTATGGAGCTTAAACCAGGACTAAATCAGGACTGAACCAAGACAGAACCAGGACTATATCAGGACTAAACTAGGATTAAACTTGGGCTGGACCAGGACTAAACTTATCTGACAAACCAGAACCACACACTTTGAAAAAAAAAAAAAACTTTTCAACTTTTCAAAGTCTTTCTCCCTGATTTCAGATGCCGTGATTGCCAGACAAGGACTAAACCAGGCACTAAACCAGAGGCTAAACAGCAATTATACCAGGACTAAACCAACTCTAACCAGGATTAAACTAGGGCCAAATCAAGAACCTAATTAGACTTAGACTTAGACTTAGACAAACTTTATTGATCCATAAGGGAAATTGTTTTGCGTACAGTAGCTCACTCATCAAATATATAAATAAATAAATAAATAACAGAGGGGAACAAAAAATAGATGGAATAGCAACCAAAGAGCAACAGACCAGTGTCAAATGAGACATAATTATAAAAATAAAAAAAATAAAAAAAATAAATGTATATTTACAAATCAGAATTAAATGGAAAAGAAATAAAGTATAAAATACAATATCAAATAAGATGTCCAGCCCCAGCTATATACAGTTGTAGGGAGTATTATCTGCTACATAAGGTGAGTTGTTATACAGTTGTAGGGAGTATTATCTGTTACATAAGGGTGAGTTGTTGTACAGTTGTAGGGAGTATTATCTGTTACATAAGGTGAGTTGTTGTACAGTTGTAGGGAGTATTATCTGTTACATAAGGTGAGTTGTTGTACACTTGTATGGAGTATGGTATGAATGTCGTCCTGTGTCTCTCACTCTTTGAGTGGAGCTGTAGGAGCCTGTTGGAGAATGAGCTCCTCTGTCCCTCTATGGTCTGGTGCAGTGGGTGAGCAGGAGTGTCCATGATGGAGAGCAGTTTGTCCAGTGTCATCCTGTCCCTCACTGTGACAAATGTCTCCAGCTCACAGCCGATCACGTGACCAGCTTTACGGATCAGTTTGTCAATCCGTCCAATGTCTCTTTTACTGGTGCTGCTCCCCCAACTGACCACAGCAGAGTACAGAGCACTGGCCTCCACAGACTGGTAGAAGATCTCCAGTAACTTGCTGCACACATTGAAAGACCCGAGCTTCCTCAGGAAGTAGAGTCTGCTCATGCTCTTCTTGTACACAGCATTACAGTTGTCCCTCCAGTCCAGCCTGTTGTTCATATGGACGCCAAGTTACTTGCTGCAGTCCACTATTTCCACATCATGACCCTGGATGGCTCCACTGGTATCCTCTTTCTCCTGAAGTCAATCACTAGTTCCTTGGTCTTGTCCACATTCAGGAGCATATGGTTTGCCTGGGACCACTCCACAAAACTTGCAATCAGCATACAGTACTCCAGCTCCTGTCCATCCCTGATACACCCTACTACTGCAGTCATCAGAGAAATTCTGCAGATGACAGGACCCAGAGCGGTACTGGAAATCAGAAGAGTACAGGAACAGAGACAGGACTGTACCCTGGGGGTCTCTCACATTACTGACCACAGTGTCAGATAGGGTGGTCCCCAATCGCACGTACCGAGGCCTGCCTGACAGGTAGTCAGTAATCCAGGAGACAGTAGAGGGGCTGACACCCATCCTCAGCAGCTTCTCACTCTACTGGCTGGTTAGCTCAACTGGTAAGTCACTGACTTTCCCCGGGGGGATGTGGGTTCAACCCTTCCCCCTCCCCCCGGCATTGAGCAAGCCAGTGTGGGTCGTTGGGCAAGACCCTTCACGGTACTGCCCCCCGAGCACTGAAAGATGGCTGCTCACTGCTCCTGAAAGGATGGGTCAAATGCAGAAGTCAAATTTGTCCCGTGTGTCACTGTGTGTCATTGTGTGTGAGACCACACTTAATCTTAATCACTCATCAGAAAGGGATGGATTGTGTTAAAGGCGCTGGAGAAATCGAAGAACAATACCCTCACAGAGCCCTTAACACTATCCAGGTGAGAGTGAGCCCGCTGCAGAAGATAGATTACAGCATCCTCCACACTAATGTGGGTCTGATAGGCAAATTGGAGAGGGTCCAGGGATGGTGCCACCAGGGGTCTGAGCTGAGCCAGAACAAGTCTCTCAAACACTTTCATGACATGAGATGTCAGCTTAACTGGTCTGAAGTCACTGAGTCCTGATGGGACAGGCTTCTTGGGCACTGGCACAATGCACGAGGTCTTCCAAAGCGCCGGTATCCTTTCAAGCTTCAGACTCAGTGAAAAGAGAATGTGCAGGAACCCAGTGAGCTGTGCTGCACATGTCCTCAGCACATGGGGGCTTATTTTGTCTTATTTTCTCACTTATTACTAATTCAGGAGCTATATTAGTGATTAAACCAGGACTAAACTAGGAACAATATAAAGAACAGATCTGAAACAGGACTACGCCAATAGGGACTAAATCCGAATCAAACCATAACTAAACCTTGACCAAATCAAAACCTAAACCAGGACAGTGTTCCTGACAGTGTCTGAGTGCCTGAGACACCCAATAACAAAAATCACTTTAATATCCCCCATTACCTTGTGAATTAGCGGGCAATCTGTATCTATCAGATCACTGAAACTGTAATGTGCTAACACATGCTTTAGATCAGGTTTAAGTCCCTCCGGCTCCTTGGCTCACATTATTGACGGAAGCAGTTATCACGGGGTGTGAGGAGGTAGCAGCTCCGTAAACAGCCGCTGGTTGAGTGCGCGCCGTCGATACAAATAGAATTAGGCAAAGTGCACTTGTTCATTTGGGTGTGTTCCAGAGCAGATACAGGCTCTGCACTTCAGACACACAGATGCTTCAACAGACTCAGTGTGTCCGCTGCACAGGGCCAAAGCTGCTCCCTTTTATACACAATTCAACCATTCTTTGACAGCTCTTTAAAGCCACAACATGTCACTTGCAACTTCACAAAACTGACCTTGCACCTGCTTGTTTCCATTGAAATATTATTCCTGTTCGTCAGTATGGCAGAAAGCATATCTGTCTCCAAGATGGATCTGCCAAAATGATCTACCAAAGTATAGTTTTAACTTTATTGCACTTTGTTTCTATGGAATCATGCAGGTAACATTCTACCTTCAGAAAGTGACATAATGTATTCACACCCGAAATGTAACATCAAACTACATTTTCACTACATAGAACTAAGTAAAGTCCTCTATCAGTGCTCAGAGCTCCACTAATCAGGACAAAAGAGAGAAGAGTTCAGTACAATAATTAAAGTGTTTTAAGTCGGTTCATGAGAATTTGATCTGACATACAAATGATTTTTTTTTATTATATATATATCCTTTATTCATCCCGTAGGGAAATTATTTCTCTGCATTTGGTAAATGGTCACATCTTTATATAGCGCTTTTCCACCTTCAAGGCACCCAAAGCGCTTTACAACAAGGAACCAATCACCCATTCACACACCAGTGTACGCAGACACTGGGGGCGAGGAGGGTTAAGTGTCTTGCCCAAGGACACAACGGCAGCATTCATCTGTGGGAGCTGGAATCGTACCAACCAACCTGTGGGTCAGTGGATCTGACCGCTCAACCACTGATGTTTCTTATGTCAAGAGCGGGATTTGAACTGCCAACCTTTGGATCAGTGAACAAATGCTCTACCAACTGAGCTTTGACCCATCCAGGCGCCCGGGGGGCAGTACCGTGAAGGGTCTTGCCCAAGGACCCACACTGGCTTGCTTATTGCCAAGGGGGGATTCAAACCCCAGGTCCCCCCGGGTGAAAGTCAAGTGACTTTACCAGTTGAGCTAACCAGCCGGTAAATAACTTATGTGTCACAGAGGTACAGTCCATGGAGTGTTCCTGAGGGATCTTTTTAGTCCATCCAATAAAGTCTGAAGGGTTGTTGGTTAAATATCTCCATGTTCCACTTGTGGCCTGTAGGTGACACTGTTGAACTTCATGATCACTTCTGAGGGCATCCAGGACCAGCTGCTCGGGATTGTCGTGACCCGAGAGAGACCTGATCTGGAAGAGGAGAAGCAGGCTTTGATCCGGCAGGGAGCCGAGAACAAGAGGTACACACAGTTCACTTCAGCACACACAGGGGGCGCTATAACAAGAGGTAACACTTCAGCGGAGGTGCAACAGAGATCAGGAGGAGAGAAGGAGGCCTGTGGCACTGTCTCTGTCCTGGGGTCTACATTCCCTTTGTTATTCCCTGTATTATTCCCAGTATTACTTGGAGTACTATTCCTTGTATTATTCCCAATATTTCTTCCTGTCTTATTCCCAGTATTTTTCCCTGTCTTATTCCCAGTATTACTCCCAGTATTGCTCCCTTTATATACCCTGTATTAGTCCCTGTATTATTTCTAGTTTTACTCCCAGTATTTTTCCATGTATTATTCCCGTTAGTATTCCCAGTATTGTTCCCTGCATTACTCCCTGTATTATTCATTGTATAATTCCCTGTATTCTCCTCAGTATTCCCCATGTGACTGTGAGCGTGGCTTCACCCTGTGGAGTCTCACATTGCCCCTGTTTTATCCTCCTCTTCACTGTGTTCTTTTACTTTCTCTCATAATGACCCATATTCAATGCCACAAACCATTAATCCACCACTAGCACGGCCCAATTAGATTCTATATTTGGTTTCTGCCTGTTTCGCACATGTGCTTAAGTGCTCCAAATATTCATTGATCTAAAGAGGCATTTGTTTCACAGTGCTGGAGTCCGAATGAACATAATAGTGTCAATTAAAACAATTGGAAATGAAAAGAAAGTGGTTACATGACACAGGATCTAATGATGTGATGCAGCCGCGATCTTGACTGTTTTGGTTCAATGTAAGAACGCTAAATTAGGACAGGGGACATTAAAGGAAAAGTAACGTTTTTTACAATCTGAGCCTTATTTCGGTAATAAAACAAGTTGTTTTACTCACCCATATCACTTTGGTGTCATATGGAGCATTTCCGGAGATGTTTTGGATTAGCGTTAGGCTAACGCCATTAGCCTAGCGCGACTTACAGCCATAGCTCGGGGCATTCCCCGAGCATGTAATATGCCCCGTGCGGTCTCCAAATAACACAAACTTTAGCACTTTTCAAATCATAGAAGCTCGATGTCTTAGTCTACGCTTTCGTTTGAATCAAAAGTGGCCTGTAATCCGAGATTTAGCCATAGTTTCGAGTAGATGAGGAGGCCAGTGCGCATGCGCGGAGTGTGCTCTCAGCTCCCGGGACCCAAACATGGAATGCATAGCGGCAAACTATGGATAAATCGGATTACAGGCCACTTTTGATTCAAACGAAATCGTAGACTAAAGACTTCGAGCTTCTATGATTTGAAAAGTGCTAAAGTTTGTGTTATTTGGAGACTGCACGGGACATATTACATGCTCGGGGAATGCCCCGAGCTATGGCTATAAGTCGCGCTAGGCTAACGGCGTTAGCCTAACGCTAATCTAAAACATCTCCGGAAATGCTCCATATGACACCAAAGTGATATGGGTGAGTAAAACAACTTGTTTTATTCCCGAAATAAGGCTCAGATTGTAAAAAACGTTACTTTTCCTTTAAATTAGGACATTTTTTTATTTGAAACATGGATTTACTGTTATAAAAATCCATGTTTCTTCCATCGGTTTAATTTCTGTAAATTAACAATAGCAAACCACGCATTTACTGTAGATTCTTGAATATTGCAATTTAGTGATAATAATCAGAGATGGGTAGTACTGTTGCAGTTATGAGTATTGTTTTAAGAGATTGAGAGTACTTATCTCGCCGTACATAGTATTGAAGTAACAGTACTCTTACTTGAGTAAAAGTTACTTACTTGTTTACTCTTCCCACTGTGAGTGAGTCTAGACCAGTGTTTCCCAACCTTTGTTGTCTTGTGTACCCTCTGAGCCTTTTTGTCACACCTCGAGTTCCCCCTCACTCATACGTGTTGATAATTCTCCAAAAGTAGAACGTGACACAACGGATTATTAAATGAAAATCATTTTATTTCATCTCCTTAATTTGAAAATTTAATTCTCAGGCATTTTCTATCTTTTCTTTAACTCAAATTTATTCAAATTAGAATTGATAAAAGAAGAAATTCAATTTGTCAACTGGACAAAGTTTATTTGGTCGAAAACGTTTCGCCGCTCATCCGAGAGGCTTCGTCAGCTCTAATTAGAATACTGGTAAGACACTTGCTTATATCTTGCTGCAGGGAGAAGCTAACTAGCTAACTACTTTCCGAAACTATCTCATTGGTTTCAGTCTTTTGTTTCTTTGGCGTCTAGATTAGTTGACAAATTGAATTTCTTCTTTTATCATGGATTCTACCTGGACGACTGAGGGACTTTTCACTCAAACTAGAATTAAAAAATTCAAAAAAATCTCCCCCTGCGCCTGGCAGCGACACTGCCGAGTACCCCCTGCAGTGTGCTCGCGTACCCCTAGGGGTACTTGTACCCCTGGTTGGGAAACACGGGTCTAAAGTGACAAAAGCTTTATGTGACAATCTGAAATAATTTGAACATTTGTGTTTCTTGCAGCTTCAGATCTGATTTAGTTTGTCTCATATTTGTATATCCTTTGAAAATATCAGATCTTTTGCATTTTTTTTATGTTTTGACCTTCAAATTACATTAACTTCAAATTGACAGTCAAGTTACTTTTGCTTAAGTAATTTCTTGGATGACTACTTTGTGGGTCATTCCAAAATTGGAGGACATTTTAGCTTTAAAATTCTTGAAAAATAAACCTTCAGTTTTCTGATTTTCTGCTACATTTTCATCAATAATCGGTAATAAACTATAAAATGTTTGATTAGCTCAGCTGACGGATCAATAGTGCAATTTTTATTACATGATTTATTTGGTTTATTTATTGATTTCCTCTAATCACAGTAACAGGGTTGCAGGTAACAGGGTTGCAAAATCGCACTAATGTTCGTTTTATCTCAGGAATAGAAGCTGTTTAGCTGCTACTGCTAACCAAGAGGAAAAACTTATTTATGCAAATAAATAAAGGGAAAAAAATTGTCTTATTCTGATCATTTGCATAACAGGGTTGCTTGAGGTAGAGTGAGACATTCAATCAAGGCTAACGATGTTATAAAAATATGAAAAATGCTCTGCCCATTCTTTTGGTCCAGGGGATCATGTGGTTTTCTGTTTTCTTCTTCTTCTACCAGACTAAAAATGTTCTGGTAACAGGGTTGGTCCAGGTTGTGGGACACATGTTCCATGAATAATAATAATTATTTGAAATATTATGTCTGTTAAAACAAATGTTCCACAGTTACAAGAGATGGAAATGAAACAAATTATACAAAAAACAAGAAATTTCAATTTCATTTTATTTTTATTTGAGATTGAATTTGGCCATTTTAACTGTTTTATTTGAGATTCAGTTTGGTGGGACAAGAGGAAAATGGCATTTTGGGGGAACTCCAGACTTATTTGGTATTTTAAAAACTATTTTCAAGCATTCTTTTCTCTTAGTCTTTTTTAGATTTGGTCGCAGGACAAGTAAATTCACTCAGAAACTGTATGTTTTAGTATTTTGTATGTGGATTATTTAATATTTGATGGGTGGGACGTAAAATGTCCTCCAATTCTGGAATGACCCTTATACTTCTACTTGAGGAATAAAGTAACTGCTGTCAACTCTACCCTGAATACAATTTTTGGCCGCTCTAGCACCTCTAATCATAATAATTGAAGTGTATTGAGCTCATGTTAATCTGGTGAAGTGAAATTCTTTACAGGCAGCTGATGGAGATCGAGGACAAGATCTTGGAGGTGCTGTCCAAGTCTGAAGGGAACATTCTGGAAGATGAAACCGCTGTGAAGATCTTGTCCTGCTCCAAAGTCCTGGCCAATAAGATCTCAAAGAAGCAGAGTGTCGCTGAGGAGACGGAGCAGAAGATCGACTCCACACGGATGGAGTACAAACCCATCGCGGTGCATTCGGCCATTTTGTTTTTCTCCATTGCAGACCTGGCCAACATTGAGCCCATGTACCAGTACTCCCTGACCTGGTTCATCAAACTTTTCATCTGCTCCATTGACAACTCAGAGAAGAGTGATGATCTTGGACACAGGTGAGAGGAGAGACCAGAACATAGGAATAAAATAAGAAATAAGACCTCAAATTAGCCTGGGACAGAGGAGAGAATCACAATTTTAAGATCCAAACGTCACAAATTTTTCGGATGTCGCGCACAGGAATTCCAAGTATTACTAGTCACAATAGAATAATATTTTGTCTTTAGGGAACAAGGAGCAGACCACCCGGCTCATTGAGCTGAGGCGGGACCTGTTCCATCTCGCAGATGGCCATGCGATCCCCGGACTGCACTCAGGGCTGAGCGAGTATGCACCGCCTCGACTGCAGACTGAGACCACACTCCGAACCGTGCACTTTCTGAATTGGGAAACGGCGAACATCGCAGAGTAGCAAGTGTAAATAATGGGTGGGGATTTATGACGATTTATGCAACGAAAGGAGGACAAAACGTAAAAAAGGAGGACACGTGACAGACGGCCGGACAGACAGCTCTAAAACCGGACTGTCCGGACTCTGGACGAAATCCGGACGAATGGTCACCCTACATATTACGCTGTTTTCTGAGCTATGTTCTGATGTAGTTTCCTCATCACAAACAGGCCTGGAGTCGTGTTTTGTTTCATTCACGCATGTTTAACACACAAATTCTGCAGATTTAGGTCTCAAACTGAAAACATTCCATTCCACCTTGTGATGTCATGTCAAACTACCACTACTTGACATCACAAGGTGAAACAGAGCATAGAGCTACGGTATTTTTCAAAATTATACCGGTATCACGGTATTTGACTGTATTTTTTTTTTCATGCATGACTCGGTGTTAACCCCATTTCCTAATAATTTAGAGAATAATTACTGCAGTAAATTTGACTTGGTAAAACATATCTGGGTCCAGAGCTTTAATCATCTCCTTGAAGCTCCTTTCTCAACAGGACTAAGTGGTACATACATATCTTTGGGGAAGTGGATAGTAATAGCGTTGGTAATATCGTTCCACCGTTTGCTTTTCTTGTCGTAGGCGGTCCCCTTAGCAAACGCGTCTTTGAGTGACGTCTGAGTCGCTACAACTTTATCCTGACAACATTTAAAGAATGTTTGTCTGATCAGTGTCAGATTTTTTAAGGCCGAAGTTCTTCCACACACCTGACACGGCGCCTATTTTCGGTATAAGTTCCTCTGTTTCTAACAACAACGTCCCGCTCAACACACACTGTAGCCGTGTCCCAGTTCGAGGGTTATTGATCCGTGTTGCCTAATTTGCGTGGTGCGTGTTGATAGCATTAGAGTTAGCAGTGTGTCTGGGCGCTGCGAGCGGCTCCGTGTCCCATTTTGGCAACGGCCTTATGGTCCGTGGAGGCTAGTTAGGGCTGCAGCTTTTGCAGTCTCACGCTACCACTGCTCTCATGCCACTGCAAAACAGTTCCTCGGCGCGACGTTCCGCCGCTCTGTGTTCCCAGCGTTTTGTACACACACACTCACCAGTATTGCGGTAAACGAAAAATTCATATAATTAAAAAAAAAAATAATAATAAAAATGTGTGAAGGAAACAAAGCCCAACTCCAGATGTTTTTTTGATGAGGCAACATTTTAAAGCTCACAAGAGTCAATTTTGCACAATACTGTACATTTAAAGGGACAGTGTGTAAGAGTTTTACCCGTTAATTACTGAAATTGAAGATACCCATTCAAAAATACATTGTTTTCCAAGCCTTTTCACTTCCATCATGAAATCAAAGTATTCTTTTGGACTTAGATATAGTCACATAAAAGGGGGATCTTCCCCATGCAGGGGCAGCCATTTTGAATACGAGAGCCGCAGAAGGACATTTGGGCTCCGCCTTCGCCTTCGGCAAGGCTCGTGGTTTTGGGTAAACAACACAAGCATGCTGCCGGATCAGACGTCGTAATGGATCTAACACGTGTTTTGGACTAAATTGTTTTACTGGATTTTATTCGCTGGATCCTTACGGACAGATTGAGAGCAAGTTTATGGTGAAATACAGAGTTACAAAGTTGACCTGTGCAAAGCCTTCTAAGGTAAGCTAACCTCGTTTTGTGCTTTTCCGTATAAAAGCCCCATGTGCTCGGGGAGTGTTTGTTGTGCCGGGAAATGAATTGCATAGTCAAAAAGAGGAGACTGTAAGGTTTCATTGGATGTGTAGAGTGTCATGGTACATGATCGGGAATGTGTGCTCTCATGAGAAAAGAAAAAAAAAAACGGGACCGTGTTTTATTTATACAGTAGTGGCGCGCGGCTCGTGCGCGGGTACGAGAGCTGTCCGCGTTACGGCGCGCCCGGGTGACCCTCGAGGTCTGCCGTAGCTAAAACAGAAAGTGCAATAGCACCATCCACCTATGCGCCACGAATCCTACACACTGGGGCTTTAAATCACTTAATTCAATCAATTAAACAATTTATGAACTATCATATTTCTTCAATACTTCACTAATTTAAAAATGTGAGTCTGGTCACCGTTGAATCTCCCGTGATTGACAGATGGATTAGCCAGTCAGCGACATTTATGGTCTGTCCGTATCTAAACATAATGTGGCTGCTGCTTATGATGAAAAAAGAAAAGACAAAAATATCACAGGGCAGAAGAGAGAAATGTAATTTTGTTTGTAAATGATAGTGACCAGTGAGCTCCTTTATTTCACATGCATTACTATAATGAACAAATCTGATTGGACTAAGTTTGATTGTGGCTTGAGACGAGATTGAAATCCCCCTGTATGAAAAATACAGAGATATCGGTCTGGATTTGCGAGGAAAGTTTTTCCACACAAACAGATATAAATCAACATGTCCTCCTACCTTCACCCCACACAAGCACTGAACCCACAACCAACTGTCACATGCACTTTCACTCAGTCCTTCACGTAGTCCTGGTTTGGTTCTGGTTTAATCATTCGTCTATTTCGCCAATCAATTGCCTATTTTGTATTTAAAATTTTTTTCGCAGTATTCTCTCCTCTACATTTTAATTGCAGCTCTTCACAGACCACCTGTTTTGTCCTCTTCATGTTTAGTTTGTGTAGAGTTATTTCAGCGCAGATTTGCATAATTTGTCATTTTTCTTTATTTTATTTTTTCCAGGCTGCAGATCTTGAAGGACCACTTCACCTACTCCCTGTACACGAACGTGTGCCGCTCTCTGTTTGAAAAAGACAAGCTCCTCTTCTCCTTCTGCCTCAGTGTCAACCTCCTCATGCACAACAAACTGGTACCACTCTAAGCACCCAAACTCACAACTAGAGCTGGGCGATATGGCCTAAAAATAAAATCTCAAATTAAAAAAAAAAAAAAAGATCCGATTTCCGATTTTAATCGATTTTTCCCTGCCCTATTCAAAAACAAATAACAGATGACAGACAAATGGCTCAAAACAATGCAACGTTCTTTTATAAAACAAATACATTACACCTAGTATCAATTAAGCTGTTATTGTTTAAAATATATATATATATAATTTCATTTTCATTTATTTATTTATTTCATTAAAATAAAACAAAAATAACAGATGCAACACAATTGCATCTATACAATTATAACTTAAATATGAATGAAAAGGGAACAGAAAGAAGCTTATGATATCTGCCCCTTATCAACTCAAAATTATATTACAACAAAATATATATAACAATAATAACAGTTATATAAATATCTTTCTTTTATAAAGAAGCATTTTATGGAGCTAAATTATTCCCTGATTGTGGGAAAGATGGACTGGAGTGGGTAGTGTTGTGTTTTAGTTTTTCCTCGAGTGATGCAGAAAAGCCACTGTCTGTGTTCATGTGTGTAGCTTGTGCAGTCTGTATACAGCTGTGGCAACACAAGAAAAATATTGGTAGCACATACTTCGGGTCCAAAACTTTCACCATGTTAATGAATCCGGGCTTTTCCACAGTAAATATGGGCACCATGTCTTTTGCAACATACATCATGTTTTTGGTAAAACGTACAACAGCGTGTGTGATTGCCTTCCATCGTAGGCCGTGCTTATCATACTGCAAGCAGTTCGAAAATGTTTTAGGGACTGGACGGTGGCTATTTTCATTCCGTTCGGACCTGCACTTCTCCCACTCCGCTGCGTGCAACAGCTTTAGGCGCTAGGATACATTTTTTTCGTGCTGCAGCTTTTGAACAGACCTCACAGCGAGCACTCTTTTGTTCTAAGTCCGACACAAGAAAACCGAACCAGTTCCATATAACAGATGTAAACACCTTTGTTTGGTACAAGCTCCGGCTTTAGCTCACTCGCTAGCAGCGCTAGCTCGTACAATGTTTGGGTACGCCCCGCTAACTTACCCGTGTAAAACGTGGCCGCGCATTAGTTCCGCTCGCATGTAAAAAATTACTAAAAAATCGATTTTCATAAAAACACATCGTCCTGAACTGTAAAGTCGAATTAATCGATTTAATCGATTACTCACAACACAAACACAATCTCACAACCAACTCGTACAACGATATACAAACAACCTCACAGCAAACTGGTACAACTCTGTACAAGCATCCCTCCATTGATAGACTGTAGCTGATGTCATGAAAATCTGCTGGGGGTTTGATGCTAACTGTAGGCACTGCTCTGTATGAAGCTGTGACTCAAGTTAGACTTTAATCTGAACTTTGTTTTAACACAATCTGATCAGAAAGTACAAACTTAGCTGGAACTACAGATGCTGTTTAACAAGTCCCTCTCAAATAATATTACAGTCACAAGCTAGCTAGCTTTGATTGATTGATTGATTGATTGATAGTATTAGCCAACAGGTTTTCAGTTAGTCCCTCTCACATTTTGTTGAAAAACAAACTGCTAAACAGGACCATAAATGCTCATATGATCACAGCATCCTGAAAATGTGTTGTTTACATCCATTTTGTATTTTTTTCTTGGGGTTTAGACTAAAAACGTACCAGGCTGTGATTGCTAATGTGCGCATAGTGTCACCATGGTAACTAAAGAACATTCCTTGATATTCCCCGTCCAGCATGATATCACTGCAAAGTATCAATACAGAGCTTAAACGATGTTCAAATATTTAGGCAACCCTTTATTGTTGACAAGTCCTCTCAGTTTATTCCTAATCAGAACACGTGAGCCTGGCTCTTGGTCTCAGAGCGGGTGGTTAGACGAGCCCTAAAGCAGCGAAACAGTTTTCATGTAATATTATAATAGGACATCTTTGTGTCCCATTTGTGCTGCACAGACACAGTAGTACAAGCCTGTTTGCCAGGAACATCTGTGTAAACAGCTGCAGCCTGAGTTACTAATTCACTCCATCTGCAGACATAACTCAAGTCAGCCTCTAAACACAAGACTTTACCAACTGTTACCAGGACCCATGAGGAGACAGTGGTACTAGCAGAAACAGTAGTAGTAGTTGTTGTATTAGTCAGACCCCCCAGGATTTCGCGGGCATTTTTTGTGATTGTTGCGGGCTAAAATGCCTGAATTTGCGGGAGCTTTTCCAAAAAGTTGCGATGAAAGTTGCGGTGCTTTTAAGGTTTTTGTTGCGATTTTGTTGCGGGAGGAAGTGAAAGTTGCGATAAATAGTTGCGATTTTCGCTTTTTGTAATTAAAATTGAGTAATATTTTGAATACTGAGTTATTACTGATAAAGAATAATACAAAGACACAGAGATCACAGATATGGCCCTAAAACAACCTTACCAACATCGAAAATAAATTACTACTAGGAGGGAAACTGTTTCGCCCGGTCTTTTGCTGTTATTTTTGTGGGCAAATGGCGCCGCAAACATGTTTCTTTGCCATTAGAAGTCGTGTCTCAATTCCCAGAGTGCACAGTTCGGAGTGTGGTCCGAAGGGCATGTGCCAGAACATTTCGCCAGAACACCGGCGTGACGACTGCTGTCCCACTTCTTTTTTGTCCCATCCGCAGTTAACACGCGGTCCGAAGACCGCACTCGTTAAGCGGTCCGCGGACTGCACTCAGGGCTGAGCAAGTGTGCACCTCCTTGACTGCAGTCTGAGCCCCCTTCGGGCCGCGCTCCGAGCTGTGGGCTCTGGGAACTGGGGACACGGCCGCAGTTTCGTTTTGTCACACGGAAGTAAAGCAGAATGTTGCGGCTTCTAAACTCAAACCTTTTAGCCGCCGAGAATATGAGGTTGGGTCCTATGGCTCGCAGATTTGTGACGCGCAAAGAGGAGGCTGTGGTGACAGATACGCTGAGATCCAGATATGCGTTTTGTGCATTTATTACAAAAAGAGTGCACACAGCTATGACAGCGCAGCAGGATGAACAGATTAACGTGAAAGATGAATGAATGGTTTGCGGTCAACAAAAAATACGGCTACACCCCAACCCTGACTCTCTCCTCTGTGTGACAGGTGAGCGCGCGCTTTTACACGCACACATCCACACTCACGTGAACCACCGCCTCTGCCGCGCACACACACACAAACGCACCGTGCACCTCATCTCAGTTATGTCTCTTACACAGAAGGAAGTTGGTTGGCGTTCAATACGTCGCCGATGATTGGTAAAAAATTGTAAAAATTGCGGAAAAGTTGCGGTGATTGGTCAAAATTGCAACACCGCCCTGAATTCGCGGGGATTGGCTGAAGTTGCGTTGAAGTTGCAAATCGCAACATCGCGAATTCCTGGAGGGTCTGATTAGTAGTACCTGTTCTGTGCTGTAGGTGGATGAGTCTGAGTGGCGTTTCCTTCTCACTGGAGGTGTGGGCTTGAATAACCGATACTATAACCCCTGCACCTGGCTCCCAAAGACGTCCTGGGATGAGATCTGCAGACTGTCCGACATGGAGAACTTCATGGGCCTGAGGCAAGACCTCATGAAACTCTGCAACGAGTGGAAGAGTGTGTACTACAGCACTGTGAGTCATATACACATATACATACACTATATACATTATATATGACACATACACTGTATACAATAATTGTGTGTATAATGTATATGTGTATCTAGTGTAACACTATACAATATACACCACATACAGACAATATGACACATACACATACTAGTACAGTAATCCCTCGTTTATTCAGGGGGCTTAGGTTCCAGAAATAACCCGCAATAAGAGAAATCCGCGAAGTAGGACAACTTTTATATATTTTACAATGATTCTACATGTTTTAAGGCTGTAAATGCCTCACCACACACATTATACGCTTTTCTCAGACTGGAATTAACCTTTTCTCACATTTCTCTCTCGTTTAAACACTCAAACTTTCATATATTTTCAACAAAATGTATTAATAGTGAAGCGTGGGGGGAGACACGGCTCCAGAAGCCCCACCGGACGCGCGAGGGGAGCGGAGACATGAGTCACTGGATCCGCAGGAAGCACCGCGCTCATCCAACGGCGCCGCCACGTCCCGGGACGCAACGCGCACCAACCCCTTGGAGAAGTGCGCAACATGTGCACCCCTCATCGTGGTCACCGGGGCAGCGAGGACGAGATCGAACCGCGGCGCCCGGACCGCGTCCTCTTAGCCCGAGCCACAAACCAGCAAAGAGTGGCACGTGGTTGTTTAATCCTGGTTTAGACCTGATCTAGTCCGGGTTTAGTCAAGGTCTAGACGTGGTCCAGTCCTGGTTTAGTCCAGGTCCAGTCCAGGTTTAGACCTGGTTTAGACCTACTCTAGACCTGGTTTAGTTCTGGTCTAGACCTGGTTTAGTCCACGTTTAGTTCTGGTCTAGACCTGGTTTAGTCCATGTTTAGTCCTGGTCTAGTCCTGGTCTAGTCCCGGTCTAGTTCCAGTCTGGTCCCGGTCCCCTCCACGTCCCCCATCTATCAATCGGCAAAGGTCTACAGTCTCTTAGCCAATCAGGACGCAGAACACAATGTTACACTATAAAAAAAACTTACACTAAAAATAAAATAAAATCTGCGAAACAGCGAAGCCACGAACAGTGAACCACGATAGAGCGAGGGACCACTGTACCTATACACATACACATATACACTGTTTATACATATACGCCATGTCAGGGGTGTCCAAATTATGGCCCGGAGGCCAAATGTGGCCCTTAGACCAATATTTCTTGGCCCTCAGGCTTTCTACTGAATTGGCCCAAATTATGAAACTAGTACAAAAACACACAGACATGAGCTGTGTCTCAATTCGCAGTGTGCACAGTTCGGAGTGTGGTTTTAAACGGCGCATACGTCACTTCCGGCGTGACAACTGCTGTCCCATTTCGTTTTTGTCCCATGCACAGTTAAAATGCACCCTGAAAACCACAGTCGTTTCCATGGAAATCGGGGTGTGGACCAACTGTGCATAGATGCACACTTCACACAGTCATATATCCCAGCATGCACCGTGCGCTACTTCTTCTACAGGAGAAAATGGAGTCTGCAGCTGCATTTGGTAGTTGCGGGACCTGTCCCATTTCCCCGACGCCCATGCGGTCTGCATGGGCAGTACCCTGAGTACCCTTAAAACTGCACTCCGAACTGTGCACACTGTGAATTGAGACATGGTTGAGACTGTTCCAGGACTTATTAAAGGTGTGGTAGGTCAGTCAAACATTTGTCCAATGCAAAATTTTAAAAGATTCAGTTATCATCCTGCAGTCTGTGGCCCTTTGCCACACATGTGCAGCCCTCTGTGAAATTTTTGTCCAGCCCTGATCTAAATACATGTAACACTATATACACTATATACAATATAGCAGTGTACAGTGGGTACAACAGCACCTGCAGCACCTAAATACCTCATTGGAAACAGAGGTGAAGTTTATAAAGTCGATTTCCCCAATACAGACAGTACTTGAAGTTTGTGAAATGCTTTGGTGACCAAAAGCATGTTTAATGTTTAAAAGAGGATTCTTTAATGCAAATGCATGCACTACATATTATTCTAAAACACTAAAAGCAGCAAACAGTTGTGGCCTGGTGTCTGTCAGGATTCTGTTTGCAGATTGTGATCAAAGTTTGGACTGTTTTTCGTTTTCCTGTAAAATGAACGCCTTTCCCACGTGGCCTTTAAATTGTCACTACTTTAAACTCCCAAACAGTGTTGTCATCTTGAATGTGACATCTGTGTTTGTGTAGATCAAACCATAGAACTGAGCCCCTGTGTCTTCTCCTGTTTTAGACTCATTGCATTTCTTTGTCAGGTCTGTACAATTGTGACACCAGCAGTGAACCTGTCTGTCTAATCCTGTCGATGCCTTTTACTCAATCACAATCAGTGCTAATTTCATCTTTCTCTCATCACATCTCTCTACTCTCTCTGGCTTCAGCAGATGTTCAGTCAGCCACGCACCAGTTTGTCCCACGTCGCTGTGTACTTCCAATCACACACACCTCCTTCTAATTAAACCTGCACAGCTCCACTTGTAAAATCAGGCATTATTTAATTCTGAAGCGCAGCTGTTCATCAGACTGACAGGACTGGAGGAACAAACAAGAGAGAACTGCAGGGGGGAGAACAGGAGGGGGTGAGGCACAGAGGAGAGGAGGGAGAGATAGATATCTACAGTACGTGATATGTATGTGAAAATGTACAGTTACAGTAAAATCTGCAATAGTTTATAAATGTACCATAAATCTGTGGAGTTATGAGAGGTGTGTCCAATGTCATGTGACTGAAAAGTGACTCAAGGCACAAAACCTAAATTATAACCATCCTCCATCTCCACTCATCTTTCCCCATAACAGAAGTGATTTGAATGTGAAGTCACTGCGCGCATATACTTATACAGTAATCCCTTGTTTATCGCGGGGGTTAGGTTCCAGAAATAACCCGCAATACGTGAAATCCGCGAAGTAGGACAACTTTATATTTTACAATTATTACACATGTTTTAAGGCTGTAAACGCCTCACCACACACATTAGACGCTTTTCTCAGACTGGTATTAACATTTTCTCACATTTCTCTCTAGTTTAAACACTCAAACTTTTGTAGATTTTCAACAAAATTTATTAATAGTGAAGCGTGGGGGGAGACACGGCTCCAGAAGGCCCACCGGACGCGCGAGGGGAGCGGAGACATGAGTCACTGGATCCGCAGGAAGCACCGCGCTCATCCAACGGCACTGCCACGTCCCGGGACGCAACGCGCACCAACCCCTTGGAGAAGTGCGCAACATGTGCACCCCTCGTGGTCACCGGGGCAGCGAGGACGAGATCGAACCGCGGCGCCCGGACCGCGTCCTCTTAGCCCGAGCCACAAACCAGCAAAGAGTGGCACGTGGTCGTTTAATCCTGGTTTAGACCTGATCTAGTCCAGGTTTAGTCAAGGTCTAGACGTGGTCCAGTCCTGGTTTAGTCCAGGTCCAGTCCAGGTTTAGACCTGGTTTAGACCTACTCTAGACCTGGTTTAGTTCTGGTCTAGACCTGGTTTAGTCCATGTTTAGTCCTGGTCTAGTCCTGGTCTAGTCCCGGTCTAGTTCCAGTCTGGTCCCGGTCCCCTCCGCGTCCCCCATCTATCAATCGGCAAAGGTCTACAGTCTCTTAGCCAATCAGGACGCAGAACACAATGTTACACTATAAAAAAAAACTTACACTAAAAATAAAATAAAATCTGCGAAACAGCGAAGCCGCGAACAGTGAACCACGATAGAGCGAGGGACCACTGTACCTATACACATTATATACACATACACATATACACTGTATATACATATACGCCATGTCAGGGGTGTCCAAATTATGGCCCGGAGGCCAAATGTGGCCCTTAGACCAATATTTCTTGGCCCTCAGGCTTTCTACTGAATTGGCCCAAATTATGAAACTAGTACAAAAACACACAGACATGAGCTGTGTCTCAATTCTCAGTGTGCACAGTTCGGAGTGTGGTTTTAACGGCACATACGTCACTTCCGGCGTGACAACTGCTGTCCCATTTCGTTTTTGTCCCATGCACAGTTAAAATGCACCCTGAAAACCACAGTCGTTTCCATGGAAATCGGGGTGTGGACCAACTGTGCATAGATGCACACTTCGCACAGTCATATATCCCAGCATGCACCGCGCGCTACTTCTTCTACAGGAGAAAATGGAGTCTGCAGCTGCATTTGGTAGTTGCGGGACCTGTCCCATTTCCCCGACGCCCATGCGGTCTGCATGGGCAGTACCCTGAGTACCCTTAAAACTGCACTCCGAACTGTGCACACTGTGAATTGAGACATGGTTGAGACTGTTCCAGGACTTATTAAAGGTGTGGTAGGTCAGTCAAACATTTGTACAATGCAAAATTTTAAAAGATTCAGTTAATCATCCTGCAGTCTGTGGCCCTTTGCCACACATGTGCAGCCCTCTGTGAAAGTTTTGTACAGCCCTGATCTAAATACATGTAACACTATATACACTATATACAATATAGCAGTGTACAGTGGGTACAACAGCACCTGCAGCACCTAAATACCTCATTGGAAACAGAGGTGAAGTTTATAAAGTCGATTTCCCCAATACAGACATTACTTGAAGTTTGTGAAATGCTTTGGTGAGGGGGGGGGGGCACGCGCGGACACGTGCACATGGATATGCGTTGTTTTGGAACAACATATCCATGCCATGTGCGAAAGTCGAGTGGAAAGCGACCTGGATATCATTTTGGGCAAGACTCAGGCCACCGCTAACAGTGCCGAACCGCTAACAGACGCCTCTGAGCACCAGTCCTCACCACCCGACCAGGTACGAACACTTCAGTGAGGGGCTAGGTCTAAAGCCCTGATCAGCTCTACCATGAGGATTTTCCCCCACTAACCTGCGCTCACAAGGGTTGGTTGCATTTCACCCCAGCTCCAAAATCAGACCGCCCCGGAGTTCGGGGCATGGCTATCAATGTGTCGCCAATACTCCACTGCTCTCTAGGACGGGGTCGGGTTCGTCCGCTAGGTGTGAGGGGGGAAGACCCACTGTCTCCTCTCTGCCCGCGAGTGCCCCCCACCCCGCTGTGGCTCCCTCGAATGCGGCTTTCCCCCGCTGCGGCTCCCCCGGCCGCGCGGCGTCCGGGCCAGGCCCGTCCGTGTTGATTCTTGGCTCTTCCATGGTCCGGCTCATGCAAGTAAACAAAGGCCACACCTCCTGTCACCCAGGCGCTCTCGTGAAGGACATCAGAGACTCTGTCCCTACCACCCTGCGTGACCATCCCAGGTTTAGACCTGGTCTAGTCCTGGTTTAGTCCAGGTTTAAACCTGGTTTAGTCCTGGTTTAGTCCACATTTAGTCCTGGTCTAGTCCTGGTCTAGTTCCGGTCTCAAACTCACGTCTCTGCTGATACACTATAAAATAAAATAAAAATCCGCGAAACAGTGAGGCCGCGGAAAGTGAACCGCGATAGAGCGAGGGTCCACTGTACTACATATCTGTGTGTGTTTCTCCAGAGCCCTCACCAGATGCCCTTCCCAGGACAGTGGCAGGACAAACTGAGCCAGTTTCAGAGGATGTTAATGATCCGCTGTTTGCGACCCGACAAGGCAAGTGTACCTTTGGATAATTACACAATGTAACATGGAACACCTGAATTTGAATGGAAACAAAAGCCGTCTAATCTACGGTAAAAGAGATGCATGATTACAGAAGAAATCATATTCATGGTGATTAGAGCTGAAATGGTGTTTCTACTGTGCAGGTGGTGCCGATGGTGCAGGACTTTGTCTCTGACTCTCTGGGACGACGCTTCATTGAGACTCTGCCCTTTAACCTGTCTCAGTCTTTCGGGGACAGTCATTGCTGCACTCCCCTCATCTTCATCCTCTCCCCTGGATCTGACCCCATGGCCGCACTGCTCAAGTTTGGAGACGAGAGGGTACCAGCACCACTCATATTCAACTTTTACTAGCTTACTAGCACTTTTGTGGTTTTTAAAAAGCTGAGAACTGCATTATCTGTAATTTCACGTGTGTCCTGTAGGGTTTTACAGGGAACAAGCTCACGTCTCTGTCTCTGGGACAAGGCCAGGGTCCCATCGCCATGGGGATGATCTCCACCGGCATCAAAGAGGGCACATGGGTGGTGCTGCAGAACTGCCACCTGGCCACGTCATGGATGAGCACGCTGGAGCGCATCTGTGAGGTTAGAACAGGCATGGGCAAACTATGGCCAGGGGGCCATATGCGACCCGTTAAGCTTCTTAATCCGGCCTTGTTAAACCTTGTTAATGTTTTAATGTCCCTGCAATTCTGGTGTTTTCCAGTAGCTTAAATACATTGACCTTTGTTGAGGTGCAGCGTTTTGCTCCACGTTTGTGCTTTACTCTTTGGCCCCTCCGCCTCCTGTAAAGATGAGCGGAGCTAAGAAAAGTGGACAAAGAATGTCGAGTGTTTAATAAGGAGTGGACAAGTAAATATTTTTTCACCGAATACTTATCAGCTGCTGTATGCCTGATATGCCAAGAGACTGTAGCGGTTTTTAAACAATATAATATCAGCCGTCACTTTGCCACAAAACATGCTAACAAGCAGTCAACGAAAGAACGAAAGAACCTGAAGGAGAACAGAACTTTCAGTGCTTTAAAATAGTAATAAAAAGTAATAAGTAATAGTAATAAAAGCTGTATTTTATTAATAAAATTTCCTGTGTTTTAAGAGTCATTTCAATAAATAGCTAAATACCGTGGAACTTGAAAGATGGATATTTTGTTGTAATGCTTTTTTAAATTTTTAATTGAAATAAAGCACATGTTTTCTACATATCCCATGTTATTTTTAGTGTTTTTACCAAAACTAAATCCAGCTGCTCCTGGTCCGGCCCTTGTGTTAAATTTTACAACCCTTTGTGGCCCATGAGTCAAAACGTTTGCCCACCCCTTGGTTAGAATGTACCAATACTAATACTGCTAATATATCTATCAGTACTATAGTACTATAGTACTCTACTATATATATAGTACAGTATTAACAGTACCAGTACTATAGTACTATAGTACTGGTACTGTTAATACTGTACTATATATAGTAGAGTATGAGCGTGCTGAAATCACCAATTCATGTTTTAAAGCCACTCTTTGTACCTTTGCTCCATGTGAGGGACATGTGCTCATGTCGCTCAGAACAGAACAGGGTTTTTTTGCACTTTTTATTTATTTGGAGCTACTAGAGTACGTCACACCACGTGTGATGTTCAGCAAAGATGTGCACATTAGCAAACCCAGCCAAAAAAGTTTTAATATAATCTGAAAACTCAAGAAAAAAATACAAAATGGATTTAAAGAGCCTGTGGTCAATACAAGCGTTCATGGTCCTGTTTAGGAATTTGAGTTTCAACAAAAGGTGAGAGTGACTAACTGAAAAACCGTTGGCTAATGCTAGCTAGCTTGTGACTAAAGACCTTCAGACACAGCAGTACCTACAGTAACCTCACACTTCCATCAGCTGCAAAGTATCACTAGTTGGTCTTGTTAAATATCAGCAGGAGATACTATCAGTGAAAAGCAGGAGTCAGACCATGTTTCTCTTGTCCAGGAGCTAAACCCGGACATGACTCACCCAGACTTCCGGCTGTGGCTAACCAGTTACCCCTCACCCACGTTCCCAGTGGCAGTGCTCCAAAACGGGGTGAAGATGACCAACGAGGCCCCTAAAGGCCTTCGTTCCAACATTGCCCGCTCTTTCCTCATGGACCCCATTTCTGACCCCGAGTTCTTCAACGGCTCCAGCAAACCGGTACCTGCACCTCAAGTTTATGATAGAAATACTGTACTTTTTTTTTACTGATACACCAGAGTCACCTGAAAGTAGTGTTAGGAATGTGTGAATGGGGGTTAGGGGCTGGGCACGTGTCTGTCCTCACCTCTGCAGTCTCTCCTCTTCTGTACCTGATGCCTGTCCTGTTTGGTTCCAGGCAGTGTTTAAGAAGCTGCTGTATGGCCTGTGCTTCTTCCACGCTCTCACTCAGGAGAGGAGGAATTTTGGACCTTTGGGCTGGAACATTCCCTATGAGTTCAACGAGACCGACCTGCGCATCTCTGTCCAGCAGTTGCACATGTTCTTAGAGCAGTACCAGGTCTGACACAGTCTACATCCGAAACAAAAGAAATAAGAAAATGAATGAAAGGTGATTTTAAAGGTCCCATGGCATGAAATTTTCACTTTCTGAGGTTTTTGAACGTTAATGTGAGCTCCCCTACCCTGTTTACCCCCCCCCCCCATGGCTAAAAGTTGTGAAATGTCTAAACTGAGCATTTGCGATCCTTTTCTGCGTTAGAAAAAATCAGAGCTCAAACGGGCGATTTTGAACAAGGAAACTTATTGACGTCAGCTCGAAAAAAGAAATGCAAATGCAGTTCCAGCCCCGCCTGTCTGTACTCGGCGTCCAGAGAGTTTGGACTGCGGAGGAGCTAGGCAATGCGAAATGCGTTTTTTTATTTGCCTGGAGGCACGTCCGAGTGTTTCTAGGCTCGGAAGTCCTTTATCTGAGCCTCTGGACCTTTGAACAGCAGTGGTTTAATTTGATTTTCTGTGGAAATGTGTTTATTTTTCAATGGAACGCTTCAAATCTCTCCCCCGTGCAAAAACAAGGAAATGGATCAGCTGTGAGCTACAGCGGAGACCGGAGAGTTTGGCCACGCCCCTCACCCTCTACTATAGGCCATCTGTTTTCTCCTCATTTGCATTCAAGCAACAACGCCCAGAATAAAGAGTTTGAGAGAGACATTTATGACTCTTTCTCATCTTATCTCTGTTTCTCATGCACTGAGTGTTGATTTTGAAGAAGGATTCATTTACAGTATTAGGGAACCATTAAGGAGCCATATAAAAGCATCAAGAAGTACCATGTCATGGGATCTTTAAAAACATGGGGTTTCAGGGCTTTTTTAAACATGGCCAATGTGGACGGGTCTCTGATGTGTTTGGGCAGGTAGTTCCAGAGGGTGGGAGCAGCAGTGGAGAAGGCCCTGTCCCCCTGGGTCTTATGTTTAGTCCTGGTGGGGGGAGACAGGAGGTTGATGCAATACACAAAAATGCACAAATACTAACAACAACTATAAGAATTTACTCTATGAATAATAATGAGAATGCTTTACACTTGTCATAGCCTTTACAGTCTTGTCAAAGCCTCTCAAGCTTTATACTGTCATCATTATTCATTAATTATTCACACACCACACTCATACTTGGCCCCCGGGTGCCGGAAAGATGGCTGCCCACTGCTCCTGAAAAAGGATGGGTCAAATGCAGAAGTAACATTTCTCCTGTGTGTCACTGTGTAAACTCAATAAAGACTTAATCTAATCTAATCTAATCAAGCCACTGTTTAATGTCATTGTCCTCCATTAGGAATGAAGAAAATTTGCATGGGGAGAAAGGCTTTAAATGAAGAAGGTCTGATTTGTCTGAAACTTTGAATACAGAACACGTCTCCTGCCGAAGGCCTGCAGTTTGTCAATCAGGGATTAATCCTCATTCAGTCACCAACGTCTCAATGAGCAAATCAAATAGCGTCCATTTACTTGAGTCAATTTAACATTGAACTCATTCATCTCACCAGAGTAAAGAGGTTTCAGTCCAGACTGAGCTGGAGCTGGTCTCCTTCTGCAGTCTGTGGGCAGGTGGAGAAATATACAATCAAATACATCCACATACCCCCCCCCACACACACACACACACACCCACCCAACCAAACGGTGCTGAGTTAAAGGGCACTATTTTGTGACCACCTATTTTGTGTTATAATGCAGTTTCCTCATCACAAACACCTTGTGTTTTGAGTTGTGTTTTGTTTCATTCACTCATTTAAAGGAAAAGTAACGGTTTTTTTACAATTTGAGCCTTATTTCGGTAATAAAACAAGTTGTTTTACTCACCCATAGCACTTTGTTGTCATATGGAGCACTTCCAGAGATGTTTTAGGTTAGCAGATTTGCGGTTAGCCTAGCGCAACTTCTAGCCATAGCTCGGGGCATATAATATATTCCCTGAGCATGTAATATGCCCCGTGCGGGCTCCAAATAACACAAACTTTAGCACTTTTCAAATCATAGAAGCTCGATGTCTTAGTCTACGATTTCGTTTGAAGCAAAAGTGGCCTGTAATCCGAGATTTATCCATAGTTTACAGCTTTGCGTTTCATGTTTGGGTCCCGGGAGCTGAGAGCACAGTCCGCACATGCGCACTGGCCTCCTCATCTACTCGAAACTATGGCTAAATCTCAGATTACAGGCCACTTTTGACCAAACGAAATCGTAGACTAAGACATCGGGCTTCTATGATTTGAAAAGTGCTAAAGTTTGTGTTATTTGGAGACCGCAAAGTAATGCCCCGAGCACTCAAGTTAACGGATACGCTACAACATAACTTCTACGAAACTGCTCAAAATGACACCAAACTGCTATGGGTGAGTAAAACTACTTGTTTTATTGCCGAAAGAAGGCTCAGATTGTAAAAAAAACGTTACATTTCCTTTAACACACACCCTGCAGATTTAGGCTTTGAGCTTTTCTCTCAAACAGAAAACACTCCATTCCACTTTGTCATGTCATTTGGTAATAAATGTAAAAGGAGCTGTTAACTTGGAAACTACTGCTTCATGACATCACAAGGTGGAACAGAACATTTGGAGCTTTAGAGATGGAGATTATATTACCCAAACAAGTGTGAATGAAACAAATTACAACTCCGGATATGTTTTTGATGATGTTTCAACATTCTAATTTGGGTTAATGCTCACAACAGTCTATTTTGTGTAATAGGAGCTTTAATAATAAAGTGAACATGAACACACGGACACATTCACATATGTGTCATGTGTTATATGTGTGTGTTTCCTTGGCTTCAAGCTAATGCAAACTCTGATTGAATACTTAAAGGCAAATTAAATTTTTTTTACAATCTGAGCCTTCTTTCGGCAATAAAACAAGTAGTTTTACTCACCCATAGCATTTTTCTGTCAATTGGAGCAGTATCGCAGAACTTATGTTGAGCCGTTCTGTTCTACTAATGATCCCGTATCCGTTAACATGGTGCTGTATCATTTGCTCGGGGCATTACTTTGCGGTGTCCAAATAACACAAACTTTAGCACTTTTCAAATCATAGAAGCCCGATGTCTTAATGAAAGATTTCGTTTGAAGCAAAAGTGGCCTGTAATCCGAGATTTATCCATAGTTTCGAGTAGATGAGGACGCCAGTGCGCATGTGCGGACTGTGCTCTCAGCTCCCGGGACCCAAACATGAAACGCAAAGCTGAAAACTATGGATAAATCTCGGATTACAGGCCACTTTTGCTTCAAACGAAATCTTTCATTAAGACATCGGGCTTCTATGATTTGAAAAGTGCTAAAGTTTGTGTTATTTGGACACCGCAAAGTAATGCCCCGAATACAAATGCTAACGGATACGCTACAACATAACTTTCTTCAAACAGCTTCAAATGACACGAACGTGATATGGGTGAGTCAAACGACTTGTTTTATTACCGAAAGAAGGCTCAGATTGTAAAATAACGTTACTTTTCCTTTAAGTGGTGCAGGATTCACAAACCTGTCCTGTGTATTCCCCTGCAGCTTCAAAAAAGATCAAAGTCATCTTTATTGTCAATTCTGCCATACGTGTTCAACATACAATCGAAATTTCATTTCTCTCTGGCCAGATAGTGCAAAAAAGACAGTGTACAGAATACAATACAAGGACAAAACAAAAACTATTGAAGACAAAAATCTAAATCTAATGTGTGTGTGTGTGTGTTTTAATTAGCACATTTGGTGTCTGGTGAAATTTAATTTCAGTCCTCTGTGTAATGTCTGTTACATAGTGAATTGACAGTAAAGTGCACTTTGGCCTTATAGCTTTATATCCCTCTGTGTTTGTCTGTAGGAGCTTCCATTTGATGCTCTGAGGTACCTGACTGGAGAGTGTAACTATGGAGGGAGGGTCACAGACGACTGGGACCGCCGCACGCTCAAGACCATCCTGTCCATCTTCTACACCCCCGAGATAGTCCACGACCAGGAGTACAGGTTTGACCCCAGCGGCCTGTACTACGCACCAGCAGAGGGTGACGTGAGTCCACAACAACCACACATCTGGTTCACATCCGTATTTATTTTGCTTTTATCAAACAATTAATCAAAAATACATAACTATTTTCAGTAAAAGCTGTACCCATAGCTTGCATATAACTTATGCATAAGCAGCTATTATTGTCTACTTTTCCTAACTGTAGGCACTGCTCTGTCTGGAGCTCTGTTACTCAAGTTAGTCTTTAATCTGAGCTTTATATTAACAGGCTGGCTGTAAAGAACTTATCTGGACTACAACAGGTGATTTGTGCCGTTAAACATCTTTCTACATGGTCATCAACTACAACACCTAAACAGAACCTGAACCTCTTTAAATCCATTTAGTATTTGAGTTTTTTCTTGAGTTTTCAGACTATTTTAAAACTTATTTTGCATAGACAAACTCAGTATGATGTCACAACAAAATACAGTGGTACCTCACCTTACGAAAGACCCTACATACGAAAAATCCAAGTTACGAAACGCCTTCACGTTAACTGTTGGTCTCTAGATACGAAAGAAAATTCAAGTTATGAAACGCAAAATCTCAAAAATTCAAATAATGCGCGCTCAGATGCACACCCCGCTGTTATCCCCGCTCAAAAAGCACCTTTCTCGGCCTCTTAGCTCTGGCGCCGAACACGCAAGATTTTCAACAAAATATATTAAAAAGTGAAGCGGAGAGACACGACTCCGGAAGCAGCGCGGAGACATGAACGCACCGCGCGAGGAGCACGGGCACCGCGCGAGGAGCACGGGCACCGCGCGAGGAGCACGGGCACCGCGCGAGGAGCACGGGCACCGCGCGAGGAGCACGGGCACCGCGCGAGGAGCACGGGCACCGCGCGAGGAGCACGGGCACCGCGCGAGGGAGCACGGCACCGCGCGAGGGAGCACGGCACCGCGCGAGGAGCACCGGCACCGCGCGAGGGAGCACCGGCACCGCGCGAGGGAGCGGAGCACGGCGCGAGGGAGCACGGCACCGCGCGAGGGAGCACGGCACCGGCTGGTTTGTGGCTCGGACCAGCCGGTGCGAGGAGCACCCCTAGTCCTGGTCTGCACGACCGGCACCAGGGCTGCGAGCACGAGATAGGACTGCGGCGCCCGGACCGCGTCCTCTGGAGCCCGAGCCACAAACCAGCTGCACGAAACCAGCAAAGAGCGGCACGTGCTGGTTTAATCCTGGTTTAGTCCAGGTCTAGACCTGGTCCAGTCCTGGTTTAGTCCAGGTCCAGTCCAGGTTTAGACCTGGTCTAGACCTGGTTTAGTCCAGGTCTAGACCTGGTTTAGTTCTGGTCTAGACCTGGTTTAGTCCACGTTTAGTCCTGGTCTAGTCTCTTAGCCAATCAGGACGCAGAACCAATGTTACACTATAAAAAAATGTTTTACACTTGGAACGAATCAGGCTTTTTCCATTGAAATAGCTACTCAACTTACGAAAAATTCACATTACGAAACCACTTCTGGAACGAATTAATTTCGTAAGGTGATGTACCACTGTATCACAAACTTTAACAAATCATTCACACATGATGAAGTGATGGATTAGCCCCACCACTTGAAGGTGAATACTGCACAGTAACTCGATGCTCCTAGAATACACAGAAAAGGAGTCCATGTTTGCCTGTAATGAGTCCTAAAGGAATTCTACAGTCGTCTGTTCAATAGTAATTCACTAATACCACTATTGTTCTTTATAGCCTGCAGCCAATAGTCATTTTGATAAATGAGGTACAACTGTGACAAAGCAGCCGGAGCCTCTTCAGATCCATCTAAACGTGTCCAGTCCGCTCTATCTCTTTTCACCATCATTCATTTGACGTATTTGGTCCCAATTTCCATCAATAAAGGCTGGTGGTATCAGTGGCCTGCTGTCCGTGCTGTCAGTGTGATGCATGCTTGTTATGTGCGCTCTGACTAGCTGTCCTCTCTGCTCTTCCTCCTAATCACCATCTCTTCCTCATCCTCAAGTCTGTCCACTCCTTTTGTCAAACTCTTCTGATGCTGTTTGTTTAGAACTCATTACCGCAGGTGCCGTACCTTTAAAAAGTTGTTAAAGCGATAGCAGCTCACAGCAGGGTTCCTCCACCGAAAAAAAAACAAAAAACAGATTTATTTGTTAACTCGCTCGACATCTCCCACAGTCTATCTGTGTTTTACGTGGCATTCGCCTCCTGCGGATCCATGTTTTATTCATGTGGCTCATTTCCATAGTCATTACAGTAAACGTCAGGGGTGCTGCTGCGCTGATTGTAATTATGCCACTTGTTGTTATGTTGAAATGTGCATCCCTCATTCTTTTGTCTTTTGTTTCTTTCTCCAGTACAACAGTTACATGGAGCACACAAAGGCTCTCCCCCTGAACCCGTCACCTGAGGTGTTTGGGCTGAACGCAAACGCAGACATCACCAAAGGCCAGGCAGAGACGCAGCTCCTCTTCCATTCTGTCCTCCTCACACAGGTAACAGCTCCAAGCACCACACTCACAGCAACAAGGTCCTGGAGGGTTTAAGCACCACAGTCACAGCAGCAAGGTCCTGGAGGGTTTAAGCACCACACACACACAGCAGCAAGGTCCTGGAGGGTTTAAGCACCACACGCACAGCAGCAAGGTCCTGGAGGGTTTAAGAACCACAGTCACAGCAGCAAGGTCCTATAGGGTTTAAGAACCACACTCACAGCAAGAAGGTCCTGAAGAGTTTAAGCACCACACGCACAGCAGCAAGGTCATGGAGGGTCTAAGCACCACACTCACAGCAACAAGGTCCTATAGGGTTTAAGAACCACAGTCACAGAAGTAAGGCCCTATAGGGTTTAAGCACCACACTCACAGCAAGAAGGTCCTGAAGAGTTTAAGCACCACACGCACAGCAGCAAGGTCCTGGAGGGTCTAAGCACCACACTCACAGCAACAAGGTCCTGGAGGGTTTAAGCACCACACACACAGCAACAAGGCCTTATAGGGTTTAAGAACCACAGTCACAGCAAGAAGGTCCTGGAGGGTTTAAGCACCACACGCACAGCAACAAGGCCCTATAGGGTTTAAGAACCACAGTCACAAAAGTAAGGCCCTATAGGGTTTAAGCACCACACACAGCAACAAGGCCTTATAGGGTTTAAGCACCACACTCACAGCAAGAAGGTCCTGAAGAGTTTAAGCACCACACGCACAGCAGCAAGGTCCTGGAGGGTCTAAGCACCACACTCACAGCAACAAGGTCCTATAGGGTTTAAGCACCACACGCACAGCAGCAAGGATCTGGAGGATACCCAGACTGTGCGGAGCGCAGTACTTTTTCTACTATTATCGCATCTTGATGTTGCAAAATGCAGGTTTTATTCACCTTATTGGTGATGCCGCACACGCTGGCGTTGTCATTGGGCTTGGATTATTTTGGGGCTGCTGGTCTTGACAACAGATAAGTTCAATACAGACGATGAAGCCGTTTTAAAGCCTCCAGAGAATCGGTGCAGTGTGACTTGAACATGAACATTTACACAAAGGAACCGACTTTATGTCATACCGTATTTAAGATGGAAATCCATTCCCAAATTCTCCATTGACATGGGATTAAGCGGAAGTGCCACTACAACAAAGTGCAGTATAGGAGCGTTTCTAGACAAAAGTGGGCAGGGCTCATTAAGGTAAATACAGAAAACACTTGACTCCTGCATCTCCATAGAATAATGATTATTTTACAGTATCATTTCTTACATTTCAGAATGCTCATTACCTATCTAGTATCTAGTTTAGGTAGTAGTTTTAGTATCAATTTGAAAAAAATAGTGAAATAAAGAAATAAAAACCCCAAGATCATGTAGAGTGGGTTAAAACAGATGAGCCTGACAGCTGCAGTTACAGAGCGGGGCACCATTTTTCCATAGAAAGTTAATTGGGATCTCGCCCATGCCCACTTCCTGTTTGGATACAGCGATACAGCGATACAGTCTATGGTTCCAGCAAATGTTTTGAACACATTTTTCCAGGCTTTAAACCAGACCAATTTGTAAGTATTGCCTTCAATTAATTTGTTTTAATACAAAATGACAGAAAAAATCATCACTGATCAGTGAGGGAAGAATTAGGATTATTTTTTCTCATCATTTTGTCCAACCCTAAATTAAAGCCCCACTGCTTTAATGAAACCTGGAGGTTGGATCACAAAGAGGAGCCTCAAACACAGTCTCTTGCTCCACTGTTCTTGTGCAGATCATCGGTGTCTTCTATCATCATCTCCCTTCTGTCCGCTACACCACCTCGGCTGTAATTAGAGGCACATTCATAAATAAAGGCACAAATTCCTTTGACGTCAAACAAAGGGCAATGCTGGTTAGTGTGTGCAGCTCCTGCTCGGTGTGTGGAGCCTCATTAAGTCTGCTCCTGCTGAGGCGGCTGCTCTCCCTGCTCCCAAACACTTTACACGGATTTTCAGAACTCCTCCACAGCACACAGCTCTGTCCTGCTTATATTTTCTTATATTTAGATTTCATTTAAATGGTGTTGTCTGTCTGTGTGTACATTTTAAGATTTGCCCCAGAATTTGAAACAGAGATTACAACAATTTACATCTTGAGAGGTGGAGATGTTGACCCCGTGAGGAGGAGTAGTAGTTAACATGACATAAAAAGCTCTTTACACTCAAATCACTCAACTATAGATTGAAGTGACTTAATTTTGCCTCTAAAGGGTCATTGCCTCAAGTGGAGGAGTTCAAGTATCTCGGGGTCTTGTTCACGAGTGAGGGGAGGATGGAGCGTGAGATTGACAGGCGGATTGGTGCAGCGTCGGCAGTGATGCGGTCGTTGTACCGGACCGTTGTGGTGAAGAGGGAGCTGAGCCAAAAGGCGAAGCTCTCAATTTACCGGTCAATCTACGTTCCTACCCTCACCTATGGCCATGAGCTTTGGGTAATGACCGAAAGGACGAGATCGCGGATACAAGCGGCCGAAATGAGTTTCCTCCGCAGAGTGGCTGGGCGCACCCTTAGAGATAGGGTGAGGAGCTCAGTCACACGGGAGGAGCTCGGAGTAGAGCCGCTGCTTCTCCACGTGGAGAGGAGCCAGCTGAGGTGGCTCGGGCATCTGTTCCGGATGCCTCCTGGTCGCCTCCCTCGGGAGGTGTTCCGGGCATGTCCCACCGGGAGGAGGCCCCGGGGAAGACCCAGGACACCGCTGGAGGGACTATGTGTCCCGGCTGGCCTGGGAACGCCTTGGGGTCCCCCCGGAGGAGCTGGAGGAAGTGTCCGGGGTGAAGGAAGTCTGGAGGTCCCTGCTTAGACTGTTGCCCCCGCGACCCGGCCCCGGATAAGCGGAAGAAAATGGATGGATGGATGGAGGGTCATTATTTTAATGATATTATGATTATGTTGCGTGTCCGAACATTTATTGATTAACCAAAAGATCTTGACGTCGCAGTTTACTGATCCCGATTTTGATCTTGTTTCGAGAAAAGCATCTGCTTTTGTCCGTTCCAGGGATTTTACACCTGATTTAATCCTAGTCTTAACCTTCAGTGTTCAGATGCTCTTTTTGATTAATAATGTTTACATCATTTGAAATCCATCTTGGTAGATGTTGTTTAGTCCTGGTTTAGATCTCGGTCGATCTCTTTTAGTCCTGGTTTAGATCTAGATAGACCTTATTTAATCCTGGTTTAGATCTTGGTCAACATTATTTAGTCCTGGTTTACATTTTGGTAGACCTTGTTTTAGTCCATTGCATCAGTAATAGTCGTGATTTAGTCCTGGTTTAGATCTGGATAGACCTTGTTTAGTCCTGGTTTAGATCTGGATAGGCTTAGTTAAGTCCTGGTTTAGATGTGAGTAGAACTTGTTTAGTCCTAGTTTTAAACTTGGTAGACCTTGTTCAGTCCTGGTTTAGATCTTGGTAGACCTTGTTCAGTCCTGGTTTAGATCTTGGTAGACCTTGTTCAGTCCTGGTTTAGATCTTGGTAGACCTTGGTTTAGTCCTGGTTTAGATCTTGGTAGACCTTGGTTTAGTCCACTGTTTCAGTAATAGCCCTGATTTAGTCCTGGTTTAGATCTTGGTAGATCTTGTTTAGTCCTGGTTTAGATCTGGATAGACCTTGGTTTAGTCCTGGTTTAGATCTTGGTAGACCTTGGTTTAGTCCTGGTTTAGATCTTGGTAGACCTTGGTTTAGTCCTGGTTTAGATCTTGGTAGACCTTGTTTAGTCCTGGTTTAGATCTTGGTAGACCTTGTTCAGTCCTGGTTTAGATCTTGGTAGACCTTGTTTAGTCCTGGTTTAGATCTTGGTAGACCTTGGTTTAGTCCTGGTTTAGATCTTGGTAGACCTTGGTTTAGTCCTGGTTTAGATCTTGGTAGACCTTGGTTTATTCCACTGTTTCAGTAATAGCCCTGATTTAGTCCTGGTTTAGATCTTGGTAGATCTTGTTTAGTCCTGGTTTAGATCATGGTAGACCTTGTTTAGTCCTGGTTTAGATCTTGGTAGATCTTGTTTAGTCCTGGTTTAGATCTTGGTAGATCTTGTTTAGTCCTGGTTTAGATCTGGGTAAACCTTGTTATAGTCTTTTGCTTTAGTGCCGGTCCTGGTCCTGGTTTTGACCTGCTTCTAACTGATTTAGCCTGGCTAAGACCTGATTTAGTCCATTGTTGAATCTGTCTTTTACAGCAGGATTAATAATGGATTAGAATTGTTTGATCTTCTCTTGGATTGCCTCATTGTCTTAAACCTCTTGTGTGGATGTGAGAATCCTATTATCCTCCCTCCTGCAGCCTCTGCCATGGACTCTCCTTCATTTGAATCTGTGTGTATCTTTCCTGAGACCTGGGATGGAATAGAGAACAAAGATTAGTGATGCCAGAGTTAAAAGTTAAAACAATCTAAATCCAGGTTTTGGTCTGGTTTAGACTCAACTCAGCCTCAGTAAGACCTGTTTTTCTTTCCTGGTTTAGTCCTGATTTAGTCCTAGTTTAGGCCTGGTTTAGTCCTGGTTTAGCTCTGGTTTAGACCTGGCATTCTACTTCTACTCCATGTTTTTGTACTTCTTTTTATCCTGGTCCTGGTTTAGACCTGGTTTAGACCCTTTTTTAGGCCATGTATTTGTGCTTCCTTTAAACTGGTTTAGTCTTGTTTTAGTCCTGATTTAGACCTGGTTTAGTCCTAAGTCTATTCCTGTTTTTGTACTTCTTTTTATCCTGGTTTAGTCCTGGTTTAGACCTAGTTTAGACCTTCTTCTAGGCCATGTATTTTTGCTTCTTTTATTCTGGTTTAGTCCTACTTCTAGTCTGTGTTTTTGTACTTCCTTTATCCTGGTTTAGACTTGGTTACTTCCAGGCCTGGACTGGTAATTGGGCATACCGGGCATTTTCCCGGTGGGCCAACAGTCCTAGGGGCCGATGCCCTTCTTTTTTTTTTTTTTTTTTAACTTAGAGATCGGCCCACAATTTAGGACTGAACCAGGACTAAACCAGGACTAAACCAGGACTACATCAGGTCTGAACCAAGACTAAACCAGGACTAAATCAGGACTGAACCAGGACTAAACCAGGACTAAACCAGGACTACATCAGGTCTGAACCAAGACTAAACCAGGACTAAATCAGGACTGAACCAGGACTAAACCAGGACTAAATCAGGACTGAACCAGGACTAAACCAGGACTACATCAGGTCTGAACCAGGACTAAACCAGGACTAAATCAGGACTGAACCAGGACTAAACCAGGACTAATTACATCTAAATCAAGACTAAAACAGGTCTGAACCAGGACTAAACCAGGACTAAATCAGGACTGAACCAGGACTAAACCAGGACTAATTACATCTAAATCAGGACTAAAACAGGTCTGAACCAGGACTAAACCAGGACTAAATCAGGACTGAACTAGGACTAAACCAGGACTAATTACATCTAAATCAGGACTAAATCAGGTCTGAACCAGGACTAAACCAGGACTAAATCAGGATTGAACCAGGACTAAACCAGGACTAAATCAGGATTGAACCAGGACTAAACCAGGACTAATCAGGTCTAAATCAAGACTAAACCAAGACTAATTATGAGGGGCCGCTCTAAACCAAAAATGCCAGGGCCATTTTTTTGTCCCAGTCCAGACCTGGTTACTTCTAGTCTTTTTTTGTACTGGTTAAGACCTGGTTTGGTTTATTTCCCTCCTTTAGAACAGTTTTAATGGTTTAGTTTAATCTTTACAGGGATTTCCACTCCTCACTTCCCTGTGAATACCATTCTTTTCAACAAATGTGCTTCTGCCCTGGATTTTGTTATTCCAGTTAAGTGTTGCTTTTTTATCTGTCACTTTTGGGAATGGCACCGAATGAATAATGTGCAAATGATAAAGGATCCAGGTTATTGCAACTCTCTTTTCTTCAAATCAGTTCTTGTCATTACCTAAACATTATTATTTTAATTCTGGTTTGAGATAATCTTGGGTAAAAACAGTAGTTGTAGTGTAGTTGTGTGTGTCAGATGACCTCCCGGTGATCAGTCAGTTGTTCAGTGTCAGTTGTTGTCTTTTTGTCAATACTTCTGGACATGTTTAAAATGTGATCTTTGAACAGAATCCTAAATCTAATCACAATCACAATGCTTTTTGAAAAAACTGACTTTGTATTTATGTATTTGATTGGGACAGTGCATGTTAAAGGTCCTGTATGACGCAAAACTGCCTCTTGTGAGCTTTAAGTCATGTTAGAATGCCGTCACCTCAAAAACAGACCTGGAGTTGTGTTTTGCTTCTTTCACACATGTTTAAGTAACGTTATTAGTCTGTCTACATCTCCAAAGCTCCAAATGCTCTGTTCCACTTTGTGATGTCATGAAGCTGTAGTTTTCAAGGTAGCAGCTCCTTTAATCTTATTTTCAATAAAGTTGGCTGAAATTATCTCAATGATTGTAATGAAGATGTATGGAGTATAAAAACACAGTGGACAACTTCCTATATTTCAGACCCTCCAGGAATTCGCGATGTTGCGATTTGCAACATCAACGCAACTTCAGCGAATTCAGGGCGGTGTTGCAATTTTGACCAATCACCGCAACTTTCCCACAATTTTTTACCAATTTTGACCAATCATCAACGACGTATTGAACTCACGTCGACCAACTTCCTTCTGCCTTACTTCCGTGTGACGAAACGAAACTGTGGCCGTGTCCCCAGTTCGGAGCATGGTTTGAAGGGGGCTCAGACTGCAGTCAAGGCGGTGCACACTTGCTCAGCCCTGAGTGCACTCCGCGGACTGCATGGCCGTCTGCGAAATGCGACAGGTCTCGCAACTACGGGAAGCAGCCGCCGACTCCATTTTCTCCCGTAGAAGAAGTAGCGTGCGGTGCATGCTGGGATATATGACTGTGCGACGCGTGCTTTTTCACGTGCTTGGTCCACGCCCCGATTTCCATGGAAACGACTACGGTCTTCGGGCCGCGTGTTAACTGCACATGGGACAAAAAAGAAATGACGCACATGCCCTTCAAACCACGCTCCGAACTGTGCACTCTGGGAATTGGGACACGGCTTCTAATGGCAAAGAAACATGTCTGCGGCGCCATTTGACCACAAAAATAACAGCAAAAGACCGAAACAGTTCCCCTCCTAGTAGTCATTTATTTTCGATGTTGGTAAGGTTGTTTTAGGACCATATCTGTGATCTCTGTGTCTTTGTATTATTCTTTGTCAGTAATAACTCAGTATTCAAAATATTACTCAATTTTAATTACAAAAAGGGAAAATCGCAACTATTTATCGCAACTCTCACTTCCTCCCGCAACAAAATCGCAACAAAAACCTTAAAAGCACCGCAACTTTCATCGCAACTTTTTGGAAAAGCTCACGCAAACTCAGGCATTTTAGCCTGAAACAATCACAAAAAATGCCCGCGAAATCCTGGGGGGTCTAATATTTTCATATGACATCACAAGGTGGAACAGAGTGTTTTCTGAAGAACACGGCCTAGATATGCAGGATTTGTGGGTTAAACATGTGTGAATTAAAGGCAAAACAATTTTATTTGTATAGCACAACTCGTACACAAAGTGATTCAAAGAATACATAATAAGAAATAAATTAAAATCACGATACAAACAACTCAAAGACAACAAAACACAACTCCAGCATGTTTGTCTCTGGAGGAAACATACCATAGATCAGAAAATAGTGTAATATGGGCCCTTTAATGTACAGACATGATACAGCATGTATGTAAAAGTAGTGGATTTTAGTTCAGCCCTGGACAGGAGATCTGCTCTTCTCTGAGTCGAGCAAATGGAGGATATGGCCCTGTCCCTGCAAACTTTTTAATTTCTCTATTACAGAATGTCCTGTGCCAGGGGCTAAATGACATTTAAACGATTCTGTTTGATGAGGAACAGTGTGATCTGTGCCGGTACAGCCTGGGCCCTCAGCTGCATGCCACAATAATGTCTCTATCACTTTTTCACTGCTCTGGTTCACACCAGCACAGCATTTAACTATTACAACAAGACCAAAAACAGGCTGACACGGGTTTAAACATGGATTAAACCAGGTACAAGCACATGCAGTTTGAACTTTACAACTGAACTAAACACTAAATGAACTTGCTACTAAACTGTTTATGGCAGGGGTGCTCAACCTTTTTTTAACCGGGATCTACTTTTGAGGGTGATGGTGTGCCGAGATCTACCAAGAGGGTTCAGACCTTTAGTCCTGGTTCAGACCTGGTTCAGTCCTGGTTTAGACCTGGTTTAGTCTTGGTTTAGTCCTGGTTTAGACCTGGTTTAGACCTGATTTAGACCTGGTTTAGTCCTGGTTTAGTCCTGGTTTAGTCTTGGTTTAGTCCTGGTTTAGTCCTGGTTTAGTCCTGGTTTATACCTGATTTAGACCTGGTTTAGTCCTGATTTAGTCTTGGTTTAGACCTGGTTTAGAGCTGATTTAGACCTGGTTTAGTCCTGGTTTAATCCTGGTTTAGACCTGGTTTAGACCTGATTTAGACCTGGTTTAGTCCTGGTTTAGTCCTGGTTTAGTCTTGGTTTAGACCTGGTTTAATCCTGGTTTAGACCTGGTTTAGACCTGATTTAGACCTGGTTTAGTCCTGGTTTAGACCTGGTTTAGACCTGATTTAGACCTGGTTTAGTCCTGGTTTAGTCATGGTTTAGTCCTGGTTTAGACCTGGTTTAGACCTGATTTAGACCTGGTTTAGTCCTGGTTTAGTCCTGGTTTAGACCTGATTTAGACCTGGTTTAGTCCTGGTTTAGTCTTGGTTTAGACCTGGTTTAGTCCTGGTTTAATCCTGGTTTAGTCTTGGTTTAGTCCTGGTTTAGACCTGGTTTAGTCTTGGTTTAGACCTGGTTTAGTCCCGCTTTAGTCCTGGTTTAGACCTGGTTTAGACCTGGTTTAGTCCTGGTTTAATCCTGGTTTAGTCTTGGTTTAGTCCTGGTTTAGACCTGGTTTAGTCTTGGTTTAGACCTGGTTTAGTCTCGGTTTAGTCCTGGTTTAGTCCTGGTTTAGTCTTGGTTTAGTCCTGGTTTAGACCTGGTTTAGTCTTGGTTTAGACCTGGTTTAGTCTCGGTTTAGACCTGGTTTAGACCTGGTTTAGTCCTGGTTTAGACCTGGTTTAGTCCTGGTTTAGTCTTGGTTTAGACCTGGTTTAGTCCTGGTTTAATCCTGGTTTAGTCTTGGTTTAGTCCTGGTTTAGTCCTGGTTTAGACCTGGTTTAGTCTTGGTTTAGTCCTGGTTTAGACCTGGTTATTCCCGGTTTAGTCCCGGGCCCCTGCTGTCAGCTAATATGTCCCTTTGATGCAGGTATAATATGATAATATGACTCACCCCATAAGAACGCGTCAGCTCCGTTGTAACAGTTTGCCGTGTTGTCAGATCGTGTATCCACGTTTATGCGCGTATCACATATATCCACGGACTTTAATTATCCGGAGCTCCGGAGAAGCGGACATATCCCGAATGTATCTGCGAATTTCACCGAAAGGTGAGGGATTTTCATGCCTTCAGTGAAGCGGCGAAGCACGTAGCAATCCCACCACTTTTGTCTGGGACTTTGCTGCCACTGCCCCGCAAAACGCCATGGCCAAAAACCTTGTCCTTCTCCTTCTCCTCCTTAAAACAAATAAGCTGTACATGTTCTGGCTCCGGTACGACAGCAACTTTAGGCTACTTCAGTAAACACTGAGCACGCTCGCTGCGCATGAGCTCGTCGTGTCCTCCAAGGCTCATGCGGGACACTTTTGGGGTGTTTAAAGTTCACACTGGAGATCACATTCAAGTCGTATTTAGTTGGAAATGTGAACAACCTCGCAAAAAAAAAATCTGATTTCACAAAAAAATCGGAATTGAGCATTAAGCCCTGCAGTCTGAATGTAGCCATAGGCGATTGACACTCGGCCTGCGATCGACCCGTAGATCGCGATCGACTGGTTGGGCACCCCTGGTTTATGGCGTTGTTGTTTATGATATAAATCAGTGGTCCCCAACCACCGGCCCGCTGACTGGTACCGGTCCGTGGGCCATTTGTTACTGGGCCGTGGTGGCTCATTCCCCCACCCCTTCATTTTGAGTGGTCCGTCCGTGTTCCGAAAAGAGAGCGTAATGAAGTTGGCTCGATGTTTGACGTTCGCTTGATATTAGGGGTTTAACATTCCCGTATTAAGATCCAAACAAGCATTTTGCCTAAATAACACGACCAAGGTTAACGAGAGTTCTACTTGTTAATGTCTATCTAATAAAATGATAGCAAGTAATACTAACTATCGATTTATAGGCAAAAACTCTGCTCACGCACACATCTTCACCTTTAGGGATCGTTTTGTTTTGAGTATAGAGTGAGCGCTCTTGTGTCATAAATGATCTTTAACGTTAAAGTCTGGTCTGTTCTACTGTGAATTAAGTCTGAAAATGGTTCTTGTACACGCCGAATGTGTTCTAAACGTGTGAAACTTGGGAAACTTTCGCCTTTGTAAGTATTTATATGTTAACAGGCACTTTGATTAAGGTCATGTATGTATTTCATTTGAACACGTAGGATCTGAACTTGTGGTTGTTTCACGGAGCGAACTGCGTATAAGTTAGCCACTTGTATTCTGTATACCACATGTACTGTGTAGTTGGTAATGTGCCTTCTTTTTTCTGTATGTTTCTGTTACTAAATATATAATAAATATACAAGAGACCTCCCTAAAAGCAAGAAAAGTACACCTTGTGTACAGTACAGAGTTGTCTTTATTAGTTCGGTGGCTGTCTACACCAGGGGTCGGCAACCTTTACCACTCAAAGAGCCATTTGGAGCCGTTTCACATGGTAAAGAAAACACTGGGAGCCACAAAACCCGTTTGAAATTTAAGATGAAATAACACTGCATATAACGGCTTTTTTTTGCATTTGTGCCATACAATTACATTTTGAATATGAACGAACTAAAATAAAATACATTTTAATTAAATACAGTGGTCCCTCGCTATATCATGGTTCACTTTTGGTGGCCTCGCTGTTTCGCGGATTTTTTTTATTCCAATTTTTTTTTTATAGTGTATCAACGCGCATTTCTGCGTCCTGATGGCTAAGAGACTGTAGACCTTTGCTGATTCGTCAGTCATTCTCCCCCGTGTCTCCTGTACAGAATGCGTTCAGTTTGTCAGATTTATATAAATGTTGGATCACAGTGTGACTCTGAAGTGCTGTATGTTTGCAAGTTTTCTCCCCGACAAAACCAGGACGAAGAGGCTCGGTCATAAGAACTGTGAAAAACACACGAAATACACTTTGGTTTCCTTTTCTAATACTGTGCTTTTTTTGTTGAAAATCTACAAACGTTTGAGTGTTTAAACAAGAGAAAAATGTGAGAAAACGTTAATTCCAGTCTGAGAAAAGTGTAGAATGTGTGTGGTGAGGCGTTTAGCCTTAAAGCATGGAGAATAATTGTAAATTATAAAGCTGACGACTTCGCAGATTTCGCTTGTCGTGGGTTATTTTTAGAACGTACCCCCGTGATAAATGAGGGACCGCTGTACTGAGCCGCATCAGAGGGATCAAAGAGCCGCATGTGGCTCCGGAGCCGCGGGTTGCCGACCCCTGGGCTGGAGTAAGGACTGATCAGTCCAGAGAAATAATGCCGTCTTTAGCATCACTTAAAGAGCCATCAGAAACATTTAATCTCCTGCTGCAGTTTAATAAATGTCTAACGAGGATCCTAATAGTCCCTTAGTGTCTGCGCTGTGATTAGAACAGCGCTGAATGTCATTCAGATGGGATCTCACTGATGGGTGGAGCACCCAGCCTTTATCCATGCATCTTCATCTAAGCGCTAAAGCACAAGGCCATTCCTCTCCCGCTCTCACCCGGGCCTGACAGCTCAAAGTAATGATCGCTGTAAAGGCAAAAATAGAAATTCAATTGGTCAACTGGACAAAAGTTTATTTGGTCGACGACGTTCCGCAGCCCATCCAAGCTGCTTCTTCGATGAACTGGATGAGATCGTTGTAAAGTCGACAGATAAACAAGCTGTGATGGAGCAAGACACAGCCAATCGAAACAACACGCAAATACAATTACACATAAGTCCACACAGATTAATTCTGCTTTTAATGTATAATTTATGCATTCTATTCAAGCGCGCTATGTTGTTTAGTGTACAGCACAGTAGTGGACTCTCACCCACTGTGTTCGCTCCAGTCAAATGAAGCTCACGAGGCTATTTAGAGCCAAAATAGTGAAAAAAAAACAAAACAGGATCATTCTGAGTGGGTTAATAGGAACATTTTAAGATCAAAATGACGAGGCTCACAGCAGCAGTTACAGAGAGAGTTACAGAGTGCTTAGCCTGTCTCCTCCTCTCAGTAAGAAGGTTGCGGGTTTGACTTCTGATCTCTGAGTGGAGTGTGCATGTCCTCTGTCACTGAGGCAGTTCTAATCTCTGTGTCTGTGTCCAGTCCTGGTCCACAGGTGGGGATGTACAGTCCTCTGATGACATGGTCTCCGATGTGGCGGCTGACGTTCTGAGCAAACTCCCTCCAGACTTCAATCTGGAGTCTGCGATGATGAGGTTCCCCACCAACTATAACCAGAGCATGAACACGGTGCTGGTGCAGGAGATGGGCCGCTTCAACCATCTGCTGCGCACCATCCGCACCTCCTGTGTGGCCGTCCAGAAGGCCATCAAGGTACCAGCGTGACATATACACCTTTAGTCTGTCACTTACATATTCACATAGATTATTATTCAGTTTGTGGGGCATAACTATCACTTGCTGCTGGTATTTCATCTTTAAAGGTCCCATGGCATGAAATTTTCACTTTCTGAGGTTTTTGAACGTTAATGTGAGCTCCCCTACCCTGTTTAGCCCCCCCCCCATGGTTAAAAGTTGCGAAATGTCTAAACTGAGCATTTGCGATCATTTTCTGTGTTAGAAAAAATCAGAGCTCAAACGGGCGATTTTGAACAAGGAAACTTATTGACGTCAGCTCCGTCTGTCTGTACTCAGCGTCTCTGTAAATCACGCCCAGAGAGTTTGGACTGCGGAGGAGCTACGCAATGCGAAATGCGTTTTTTTATTTGCCTGGAGGAACTTGCGAGTGTTTCTAGGCTCGGAAGTCCTTTATCTGAGCCTGTGGATATCTGAAACAGCAGTGGTTTAATTTTATTTTCTGTGGAAATGTGTTTATTTTTCAATGGAAGGCTTCTCATCTCTCCCTCCGCGCAAAAACACGGAGGTGGGTCAGAGTGCACAGGCACAACTGAGAGCTGAGAGCGGAGAGTTTGGCCACGCCCCCACCCGCTACTATAGGCCATCTCTGTCCTCCTCATTTGCATTCAAGCAACAACGCCCATAATGGACTGTTCCAGAGTGACATTTATGACTCTTTCTCATCTTATCTCTCTGTGTTGATTTTGAAGAAGGATTCATTTACAGTATTAGGGAACCATTAAGAAACCATATAAAAGCATCAAGAAGTACCATGTCATGGGACCTTTAAATATGGTCCAGGTTGTTTTTAGACTATGGGAGGTATTTTAGACCATGGGGGGCACCATAGTATCCTGTATTAATGTTAAACATGGCCTTCACTGTATAAAGAAGTGGACTAAGGGAGTATGATGTCATCCATAGTGTTCAGCTCCAGTCAAATGAAGGTTATAGGGTATGGGAGTATAAAGTTCTAACATATAACATATTTAGATCACCATGTTACCATTTAGTGTTTTGAAAATGAAATGAAAAAACATATTTACATGTTTTATAAGTGTCGCTTTTGTTTTTGATGCTCCCTCTTCACTTTGCTTTCCACACTAAGTCACTCCCCCTTCAGAGCGCTATCACAACACAGTCAGCGTACATCCACTAATCAAACTACTGCACATCACATCAGGTTGGTCAAGTTGCTGTGCACAGTTTTGTATCATGTTTTTGTATTTTTATGGGGAATTGTCGTGTGGGAGCATGGGTGATGCTTGCGGGCTGAGTACTGAATAGAATCTTGCAGCTAATTGTAAGGAGGGTTCAAACAAAGCCCAGGAGAGATTGCTAGATTACTTAAAGGTCCCATGACATGGTACTTCTTGATGCTTTTATATGGCTCCTTAATGGTTCCCTAATACTGTAAATGAATCCTTCTTCAAAATCAAGACTGTGCATGAGAAACAGAGATACGATGAGAAAGAGTAATTTTTCTCTCCATTATTTTCACACTCCATTATGGGCGTTTTTGCTTGAATGCAAATGAGGAGAAAAGAGATGGCCTATAGTAGAGGGTGGGGGCGTGGCCAAACTCTCCGCTCTCAGCTGTGTGCTCTCTGATCCATTTCCGCGTTTTTGTGCGGAGGAACAGATGAGAAGCGTTCCATTGAAAAATAAACACATTTCCACAGAAAATAAAATTAAACCACTGCTGTTTCAGAGGTCCAGAGGGTCGGGTAAAGGACTTCCGAGCCTAGAAACACTCGCACGTGCCTCCAGGCAAATAAAAAAAACGCATTTCGCATTGCGTAGCTCCTCTGCAGTCCAAACTCTCTGGGCGTGATTTACAGAGACGCTGAGTAGAGACACAGACGGGGGTGGAACTGCATTTTTCGAGCTGACGTCAATAAGGTTGAGAATCGCCCGTTTGAGCTGTGTTTTTTTCTAACGCAGAAAAGGATCGCAAATGCTCAGTTTAGACATTTCGCAACTTTTAGCCATGGGGGGAGGGGGGCCCTAAACAGGGTAGGGGAGCTCACATTAACGTTCAAAAACCTCAGAAAGTGAACATTTCATGCCATGGGACCTTTAAATGTGCATAGATGACATCTAAAACCTCTTGAGGCATGTTTTTGATGACGTTATAACATGGTAAAAAGCTGCAAAAATGATTTTCCCTAACTTTCTTTAAAAGACACCACTTGTGTATTAGACCCATGGCAATCCTACTACAGGCCAAACCTAATAGTGCAGGTTGTCATCTGTAACTTCACTAAATCGAACTCCACCGTGCAGTGCTTTCTCAAATATTTACTGTAGAGGCCATCTGCTGAGTCCATTCATCACTGTATCTGCCGTAGATAAACACGGGCTGTATGAATCACCATCTGACGCCACTGCTGCAAGCGCAATATTTGTCCAAAACATTCACATTCTCTCTCTATGGATCCGCTGCACCAGATTTATACTCTATACGCAACAGCACAGCCCACACTTTTCAGAATCAGCCAATGTCTGTTTCAAAATCAACTCCAATGCATCTTCAGCACCTCAAAAAGACACAAAAACCCCCCATTACGCTGGTTCTGGTTAGAATTAACCATAAAGACTTTGAATGCGCGAGTGAAAGCACTGGGACATTATTTGGTTTTAGCTCGTGTCATATTTGCTCAACAACATCTGATTATTAAAGTCATTAGCAGTAATTACAGCGCATTCAGGGGTACCCAACAGAGTGTGAATAAACAGCGTCAGATGTGCCTGGAATAAAGACCAGAAGCATAAGAGCACTCTCACCGAGTCTGGAGGCATCAGCCGTCTCTGTAACGTGTGAACAATTAACATAATTATGAAGTCTGTTAACAGTTTAGAAGATTGCTACATGGATTTAGCGACTGGAACTGAAGGTGTGAGTGAGGACACATATTACACTATTTTCTGATCTATGTTTTCTCATCACAAACAGACCTGGAGCTGTGTTTTGTTTCAAGTTTTGTTTCATGTTTAATACACAAATCCTGCATTTAGGATGAGTTCTTCTCTCAAACTGACTCAAACACCCTTGTGATCTCACATTTGGATAATTTCTTCCCTGGAATTGCCAATCTTTACTGAACAAAAGGTAAAAGGAGCTATAAACTTTATAACTACTGCTACATGACATCACAAGGTGGAACGCAGCATTTTGAGCTTTGGAGATGTAGACAGACTAATAATAAAGGGTTACTCAAACATGCGTGAATGAAACAAAACACTCCACGTATGTTTTTGATGGCTTAAAGTTCACAAGAATCCATTTTGCGTAATACAGGATATTTAAAGGACACATATTATGCATTACAGCGGTACCTCACCTTACGAATGACCCAACAAACGAAAATTTCAAGTTACGAAACGCCTTCACGGTAAATTTTGGTCTCTATATACGAAAGAAAATTCAAGTTACGAAACGCGAAATCTCAAAAATTCAAATAATGCGCGCTCAGCCACACACATTATACACTTTTCTCAGACTGGATTTAAACTTTTCTCACATTTGTCTCTCGTTTAAACACTCAAACTTTCATAGATTTTCAACAAAATTATGAATAGTGAAGTGTGGGGGGAAGGGGGAGGGGGGATAAGACTGCGCTCTGACACGTGTGTGATAGCGGCATGTGTGACAGCTGACCCGGCGCGGGGACTGCCAGCAGGTCTAGACCTGGACTAAACCTGGACTAGACCAGGACTAGACCAGGTGGATTAAAGCGCCGCGCGTGGGTCTATTTCCTGGTTTTGTTTCGAGTCACAGCTGAGGCGAGCCGCTCGCCTGCAAGAGCCGAGGTCTAGACCTGCCCTCCAGGCACGGAGCCCCAGACATCCAGGGACCCAGGGGGACACTGCCAGCCCGCCTTAAGAGCTCCCTAAGCGGGCATGGGTCCGGGGATAGTCCCGGTCACTGTCCTGGAAGTCTTGAAGAGGCCGACCTCACGGTTCTATCCAGGCCGCTCTGTGAGCACCTTACGCGGGCAGGTCTAGAGCGGGTCTAGAGCAGCTCTTGCATGCGCCTCAGCTGTGACTCGAAACGAAACCAGGTTTAGTCCAGGTTTAGTCCAGGTTTAGTCCAGGTTTAGACCTGCTGGCAGCCCCCGCGCCGGGTCGTGCTGCGCTATCACACACGTGTCAGAGCGCAGTCTTCTCCCCCCTCCCCCTTCCCCCCACACTTCACTATTAATAATTTTGTTGAAAATCTATGAAAGTTTGAGTGTTTAAACGAGAGACAAATGTGAGAAAAGTTTAAATCCAGTCTGAGAAACCAATCAGGATGCAGAACACAGTGTTACACTATAAAAAAAGTTACACTATAAAAAAAAAACTTGGATCGGGGCCTTGGAACGAATCAGGCTTTTTCCATTGAAATAGCTACTCAACTTACGAATTTTTCACGTGACGAAACCACTTCTGGAACAAATTAATTTCGTAAGGTGAGGTACCACTGTATTTGTGCTGTTATGGACCTTTGCTCTAATATCCCATGTTTTAGAACTTGACCATGTATAGAAGCAGGCATTATTTTTCATCAGCTCGAACATTTTGGACATGTTTACAATTAAAAAAAAATGTCACCCTTTTTCTTGCATTATAAAGGGATTGCCATCATTTAGTGGATGAGGGGGAGGTAAGAAGCTAGGCTAAGGCTACGTTTATACGGCGCAAAAGTAGCGTCTCGTCTTAAATTTTTTATCTGCGTTTATACGAAGACGCAAAAGTGGACGCAAAAGCCAGCGAAGGGAGGCTGGACTGAAAAAAAAACACAAAAAAAACATCACAACAGCGTCAAGTTACATTTCTAACCACGACTGTAGCGGAAAAGAGAAAGGCAAAACTTCAAAATAAAATGTTCTAGTTGCGTTTTAAATGAGTTAAGTTCCGCTCCAAACATTTCAGTGACTTGTATTTTTGTTGACATGTTTTTGAATATTGTACTGAAAATAGTGACATTACAGGAGGATTACAGTGAATTAGAAAATATAAAATCACATGGGGTTTTACATTTGAAGTGCCTCATGCGGAAGTCGCTTGTCTTGGCGTCTGTGGCTGTGAGAGTGTGAGAAAGACTTGTACGGGAAGAAGAGAAAAGACCGTAGACGTGTGTGGGTGCCATTTATACGATTGTTGAAATGACTCTTGTATTGCCGCATCTATGTGACGTAAACGTGTACGCGACGTGAGCAGATCTGACCAGTTTTGCGTCTTGGGCAGTTTCCACGGAGACACTACAGCGGAGCGGATTTAACTTTTCCACTCTGGAGGGTGGTTTCAGATTTTTGCGTTTTTAGGCCCCAAAAATGCTGTCACCGTGTAAACGAAAGGCACTTCTGATAAAATATTTTGTTACCACTAAGCGTTCTCGTGTAAACGGGCCCTAAGATAGTGTTAACGGTGACTGGCGTTTAGTGGGATATACACACTGGTAATCCTATGGTAGATTATTACTACATTATTTAGTGACATATTGGATACAGTTTGTGCTTAAACATACATTTTTGAAAGGTTGTTTGATGAATAAGGAACAAAGACAAACCTAAAAATCAGCTGTGAAGTTTCTTGTTGGACCCTTAAAGGAAAAGTAAAATTTTTTTACAATCTGAGCCTTCTTTCGGCAATAAAACAAGTAGTTTTACTCACCCATAGCACTTTGGTGTCAATTGGAGCAGTTTTGTAGAAGTTATGTTGTAGCCATTCTGTTCTACTAATGATCCCGTATCCGTTAGCGTGAGTGCTCGGGGCATTACTTTGCGGTCTCCAAATAACACAAACTTTAGCACTTTTCAAATCACAGAAGATCACTGTGTCAGGGTAGACTTTTAGTAGATTCCAAAACGGCCTGAAACCCGATATCGCAACAGAAAAGTAAAGTTCAGAGCGGTGTTAGCTTCTTTCGGACTAGCGGTGTTTACAAAACAGCTGAGTTCACGCATGCGCACTGTCCTCTCTGATGACGTCATCAAATGAAACTATAGCTGCATATCGGGTTTCAGGCCGTTTTGGAATCTACTAAAAGTCTACCCTGACACAGCGATCTTCTGTGATTTGAAAAGTGCTAAAGTTTGTGTTATTTGGACAACGCAAAGTAATGCCCCGAGTACTCACGCTAACGGATACGGGATCATTAGTAGAACAGAACGGCTACAACATAACTTCTACGAAACTGCTCCAATTGACACCAAAGTGCTATGGGTGAGTAAAACTACTTGTTTTATTGCCGAAAGAAGGCTCAGATTGTTAAAAAAAAACCCGTTACTTTTCCTTTAAGTGACATCAAATCCCAAAAACAAATCCCAGCTAACAGCGATGATGAATGTCATGAGTGCAATGTGAACGAGTCTGGCAATGATGCAACAACCCTGGGAAAAATCTATGCTTAGACTCTCTGAGCACTTTTTACAAAGGATTATTGAAACCAGTGTGAAAGAAATAAAAATAACTAAATATAAATATAACTCCATCTATGTTTTCATTGAGGGACCAATGTTATAGCATGGTTAAAAGTCAATTTTGCACAATATTTGTCTTTTAACTGTGATAACAAGGTACTAAACCTGGGCTCCAGATCAAGACTAAACCAGGATTAGGACAGGACCAAGTCAAGTCTACACCAGGACTAAACTGGCCTCAAACCAGAACCACACCAAGACAACGCTATGTTTGGCTACACTTAATATGGCTTTCTGTTAAAGTATTTCTTATGAGAAACTTAACGAGGGGGTATTACACTTCTGTTGTCTGTGCCCCCTCCCCTTGCACTCCTCCTACATACAGTAGGACAGAACCTTTCTTCTTTTAGCTCTTCTTGACCTCCTCCTTCCGTCACATGTGATTTTCTACACTTGTTTTTCTGTTTTTTCTTTTGCCTGTCGGCTTTTCCCTCATTCCTGAGCTGCGTGATTCCACATGTGATGTAGTATAGGAAGGATTAAACCAGGATGAACTTGGATCGGAACATAACTAAAACAACAGAAGATCAGGACTAAACCAGGACTAAACCAGGACTAAACCAGGACTAAACCAGGACTAAACCGGGACTAAACCAGGACTAAACCGGGACTAAACCAGGACTAAACCAGGACTAAATTAGACTTAAACCAGGACTAAACCAGAACTAAACCAGTACACACACATTCACACACCAGTATACGCAGACAATGGGGGCGAGGTGGGTTAAGTGTGACACAATGGCAGCATTCATCTGTGGGAGCTGGAATTGTACCGCCAACCTGTGGGTCAGTGGATCTGACCGCTCAACCAATGATGTTTTTTATGTCGAGAGTGGCAAGACTAAATTAGACTTAAACCAGGACTAACCCAGGAATAAAACCATCGATAAATAGGACTAAACCAGGCCTAAACCAAGACTAAATTAAATTTAAACCAGGACAAAATCAGGGTTAAACCTGGACTGAACCAAAAATAAACCAGGGCTAAACCAGGGCTAAACCAGGGCTAAACCAGGACTAAACCATGACTACACCATGACTACACCATGACTAAACCAGGACTAAACCAGCACTAATTCAGGAATAAATCAGGAATAAACTAGGGCTAAACCAGGACTAATCCAGGACTAAAATAAGATAATATAAGACTTTATTGATCTCACACAGGAGAAATTCACTTGCCACATTAGCTCCAGGCAGTTTAGTGCAAAAGAAAGTTAGAATAAAAACGTGCATGCAGACAGTTGAGATAGTAAAAATACTAATAAAATAAGTAAATAAGAGAATATATATTAAAAAAGCACATTAAGACTTTATAGTGGAGTTATACAGTCTGATGGCGGTGGGGATGAAGGATCTGCGGTAGCGCTCCTTCTTGCACTGGGGGTGCCTCAGACGGCTGCTGAAGGAGCTGCTCAGCTCCTCTACAGTCCGGTGCAGAGTGACGGACTGGGCAGTCTGGCATTTGGGCACATGCCAGAAGGGCCGCGACCCCGACAATGCCCACCACGGCCCTGCAACCGCATTGCCGCAGCCCACCCACTAGGTAATCGGTCGTTACGTGCCTCCATCGTCTTAAAAATTTCACTGTATTGCTGTAATTGAAAGGACCCGTTCGGGTGCTGAGACCGCACGAAATCACTGACCAGCTGGTGTCAGGAAAATAACCTCTCTCGGTGTGACACACGCAATTGTCTCAGAGTGTGACACACGCAATTCACACGCCACACATGGTATTTCTCACGCTGAAATGTAGTTACGCAATTACGCCCCCCCCCCACCCCCCCCCCCCGCTCCTCGGAAATTACGCAGTCTCACGCACGACCCCGCTCAAAACTTGAGAGCCCTGTACTGACACTGTGGTTAAGAAAGCCCGACAAAGACTCTACTTCCTGAGAAAGTTGAGGAAGTTTGGTATGAACACCAGCATCCTCACAAACTTCTACAGGTGCACCATCGAGAGCCTGCTGACGGGCTGCATCACAGTGTGGTATGGGAACTGCACCGCTCAGAGCCGCAAAGCACTACAGAGGGTGGTGCGAGTGGCAGAGGACATCACTGGCAGCAGTCTCCCCTCCATCCAGGACATTTACCACAGCAGGGGTCTGCGTAAAGCACGCAGCATCACTAAGGACCATACTCATCCGGCACAAGGACTTTTCCGTCAGCTACCCTCTGGTAGACATTACAGGAGCCTGCCAGCACGCACAAAAACACTCAAAGACAGCTATTACCCCCAAGCTGTCAGACTACTGAACTCTGGATAACAATCTAAATCAGGGGTCACCAACCTTTTTGAGGCTGAGGGCTACTTCATGGGCACTGAGTAGTATGAAGTTTTCTACAAACTTCCTAAATAACAAAACTGCATGGATAACTAACGTTATAATACTGATATTAAAATAGCAGTAGTTATTATAACACTATGTGAAGTGATTGCTCACATGTCAATAATAATTATTTTCCCAATGCGTTCTGTGATTTTTTCACCGGCCTCGTGAAAAAGTCTGTTGTTTGTCTAAAGCTGCCTATAACCCACGGGCTTTTTCTGTCCGTAATGCGCTGCCAGGTGGGTAGTTCACATCGAAGTTTTCGTGGCAGGTTTTGAAGTGCCTCTCCACATTGTGCCACTTTGGTACTGCAACAGTCGTCCCGCAAATAAGGCACAGACATTTCTCTTTAAACAATGTAAAAAATAACTCTTCTTCCCAATCATTGTTAAAACAGTATGTCCTTTTTTGCTTTTCTGCCATGATTTTTGGGGCACAAGCACAAGCAGGCTAACTCCTCATCATCACTTCACTTGGTCAACGTGTCAGGAAAGAGGCGTAACCGTGCACGAATGACCTTTGACTTAGAAAGAGGCGAGTTCGATATCAAATATTTTAACTTGATTTTTTTAAATTTTATATAACTTAATTTTAAAAATCTGCATAATGTAAGCATTAACTAAAAAATGCAACTTTATATATATATATATATATATATATATATATATATATATATATATATATATATTAGTGCTGTCAGGCGATTAAAAAAATTAATCTAATTAATTACAGGATTTGTAATTAATTAATCTAATTAATCACATTTTTTAAATATTTTTTTTTAGGTGGTTTATTGTGCTCTCCCACAGTGCAAAAAAGGTGTCAAACGTGTGATTTATAATGGTACAGTGAAAAGACTGCAGACTTCCCCTTTAAGTCTAAGTTTTTCACTCACTCTTTGTCTCCACTGTAAACATGACAAGACTGCTGGCAGACCCCCATTCCCCCTCCCACATTATGTAACATTCATTGAAAAGCTCATTTACACCATTCCACTAATACATGGCGAATATTTCTGGTGCCAAAAGGTGAGCACGTACAGCAGCTTTCATGCAACGTCAATAAATAATATTGTAATGACCTGGGTTAATGGTGTCTGTGCCTTTAAGGGGTTGGCTGTTGGGCGCATGCGTGGGACAGGTGTGGGTGTTAATGTTGAGTGAGTCCGAACTTCTGTTTAATAAAGTTCATTGGAGAATAAGAGAAGCCTGGAGTCATTACAATATACAAGGAGAATACAAATAATTGCCCGTGAAAATTACTCATGGCTCACATGAGCCCCGGAACCCGTGAGGAGGATTTAAACTCCCGGTGTGGATGTGTCCATCGCACCACGGGAGGAGGGAGGAGGCAGCAGCGCGGGGTGAGTAAATGATCAGGTTTAGCGTGATTTAGCGTGATGGGCAAAACTTCTAAGTGTGCACCCTTAGTCGCGGCAGAACACGCTGGAGAGGTTATGGGAATTGAAAATGGTTCAGCAGATAGGGAAACGGGCTCTCCCCTATTAGAAGTGCATTGGTCTCTGTGCCGACCAACGGTAGCACGGCATTTCTCATCGCGTCATCGCTGTCCAGGGACAACCCGGACCTGCTCCGTCACATTTTTATCAATAAACTCGCCGTTCAAAGGCCCTGCACACCAAATTTAAAATGCGCGCGCATTGAATTGCCGCTCATAATTAATTGCGTTAATTTTTATAACGCGTTAATTAGCAGTGTAATTAATTAATCTTTTTAACGCGTTAAACTGACAGCCCTAATATATATATATATATTAAGTTGCAATATGAGCAGTGCTATTTTCGGTGCAGCCTTGCGGGCGCCGTAAAGGGATCCTCGGGGCGCATGGTCGCCCACGGGCACAGCGTTGGTGACCCCTACTCTAAATAATACTGAACTCTCAATAATACTGCACTAAACTTTTCATTATGCATCATATGTTTACTGCTGCTGCTCTATATGAATGTTTGTCACCACCTCACTGTAAATGCTACTGTTACCTGTGCAGTAATGTGCTGCCCACTGCTCCTAATAACAGGAGTTATTCTGTGAGATCAATAAAGTCACTTCTTCTAACCTGCTTCATAACCCACGTGCAATACTCATACTACACTATATTATGTGCAATCTGTGAAATACTCGACTTACACCTTATTTAACCTTACCTGTATTTTACCCTAACTTGTATTTTATTACATTTTTAAAAATTATATTGTTTACTTCTTCCCCTGCACTTTTTACCATGTACTATTATTGCATGTTATTAGTACTTCTTGACTACCTCAGTGAGTCAGTGGTTCTTCTGATCCTAAGCATTTCATTGCACTGTTGACCTTGTGTTGATCCTGCATATGACAAACAAACAATTTCGAATCTTGAATCTACACTTTTGAATCTACATTCTGTTATTTTTGAAAGTATTCTGAAACTACAGAGTAAAAATGTATTTACCAGTAGTAACTAAGCATCTTATCACATTGTTCCATCACTCTAGTTTACTTTCTTTGAATGTTTTTACCAGTGTTTCTCTATGGCCATGTGAGACCGTTCTACAGTTTGACCCTGTGATGTCGCCTCTGTGCCAGGGTCTGGTGGTGATGTCTGCAGAGCTGGAGGAGGTGGTAAACAGTATCTTAAATGGTCGGATCCCTGCCATGTGGAAGAAGAAGTCCTACCCCAGCCTCAAGCCTTTGGGCAGCTACATCCACGACTTCCTGGAGAGGCTCAAGTTCTTCCAGGTGACACAGCGTAACCACAGCAACAAACACAAACACACTAGTCTTGCTCAGGGCTCTCAAGTCTCACGCTTTGAGAGTGTGACACACGCAATTCGACGTGTTCACACGCTCACATGCCACACATGGCGTTGCTCACGCTGAATTTTTTTTAAGCAATTCAAAACTGTAGCCACTGTTCACAGCGCTTCTGTGCCCAGAAAATTGGTAGGTTAGTGCAGGCACCGTGCGTTTTCAGCGAAAAAAGGCGAGTCAGTACTCGAGTTGAGCGATCAGCTGTGAGGCCGATCGCTCACAGCTGATCAGCCTGTTCACCGATCAGCTGTGAGCGAGCCGCGTAATATTTACGCGGCATTTCCAAGAAAATAAGAATCCTTAACTTGCTACGTTAATGCTACGTAAGAAGGAACTCTCGCCTCGGGACACGGGATAAGTTCGGGATATGTCCTTTTCTCCGGAGCTCCGGATTATTAAAGACCGTGACACGTGCACATGGATACGAGTGACCGCGTTTTTATGGGTGAGTCATATCAGATTATTTCTGCATCTATTTCGGCACTAAACCAGGACTAAACCAGGACTAAACCAGGACTAAACCAGGTCTAAACCAGGACTAAGCCAAGACTAAACCAGGACTAAACCGGGTCTAAACTAGGACTAAACCAGGACTAAACCAAGACTAAGCCAAGACTAAACCAGGTCTAAACCAGGACTAAACCGGGACTAAACCGGGACTAACCCGGCACTAAACCAGGACTAAACCAGGACTAAACCAGGTCTAAACCAGGTCTAAACTAGGACTAAGCCAAGACTAAACTAGGACTAAACCGGGTGTAAACTAGGATTAAACTGGGACTAAACCAGGACTAAACCAAGACTAAGCCAAGACTAAACCAGGTCTAAACCAGGACTAAACCAGGACTAAACCGGGACTAACCCGGCACTAAACCAGGACTAAACCAGGTCTAAACCGGGACTAACCCGGCACTAAACCAGGACTAAACCAGGTCTAAAGCAGGACTAAACCAGGTCTAAACCAGGACTAAGCCAAGACTAAACCAGATCTAAACTGGGTCTTAACCAGGACTAAACCGGGACTAAACCAAAACTAAACCAGATCTAAACTGGGTCTAAACCAGGACTAAACCGGGACTAAACCAAAACTAAACCAGGTCTAAACCAAGACTAAACCAGGACTAAACCAGGACTAAACCAGGACTAAACCAAGACTGTGTGTGATAACATATTATCCTGTGCATTATTGAATTATAATATGGACCCCCCCCCCCCCCTCGCTCCTCAGAAATCTCACTCCTACCAATCATCAAAACTTGAGAGCCCTGGTCTTGCTGTATCCTGATGTACAAATCTCCAGACAAATGCTTGAGTTCCAGACATGTTTTGCTTTGAGAATAAGTTACTATAATAAGTACTGCTGACCAGGATTCTCTGATGTGGAGAAAGATTTTGGAACACCAGAGCCAGTCCCCTGTATTTGCCCATAGCCTCTAAAAATCACAAATTATGAATAATCAGTGTTGATGGTACCAGCCCATGGAGCACATTTACGTGAGGTCAAAGAGGCCATACTCTAAAATGGAAATTGTAATTGGACGTTTGATTTGATGTAACGTTTTGGCTCCAAGTGATCAAGCTGCAGCAATGGGCAGAGAGAATTTTACGTGTGAATAAATGAATGTCTTTGGAATTCCACTGGACACAACTCTTTCCAATGTGCACTGGGGCGGTTTGCGGCCGAGTGTGAAGCGGCTGGGATGAGGATCAGCTATTCCAAATCCGAGGCCATGGTTCTCGACCGGAAAAAGGTGTCTTGCCCTCTCTGGGTGGGTAGAGAGTCCTTGCCTCAAGTGGAGCAGTTCAAGTATCTCGGGGTCTTGTTCACGAGTGAGGGGAGTATGGAGCATGAGATTGACAGGCGGATCGGTGCAGCGTCGGCAGTGATGCGGTCTTTGTACCGGACCGGTCAATTTACCGGTCAATCTACGTTCCTACTCTCACCTATGGTCATGAGCTTTGGGTAATGACCGAAAGGACAAGATCGCGGATACAAGCGGCCGAAATGAGTTTCCTCCGCAGAGTGGCTGGGCGCTCCCTTAGAGATAGGGTGAGGAGCTCAGTCACACGGGAGGGGCTCGGAGTAGAGCCGCTGCTTCTCCACATCGAGAGGAGCAGCTGAGGTGGCTCGGGCATCTGTTCCGGATGCCTCCTGGTCGCCTCCCTCAGGAGGTGTTCCGGGCATGTCCCACCGGGAGGAGGCCCCGGGGAAGACCCAGGACACGCTGGAGGGACTATGTGTTCCGGCTGGCCTGGGAACACCTTGGGCTCCCCCCGGAGGAGCTGGAGGAAGTGTCCGGGGTGAAGGAAGTCTGGGAGTCCCTGCTTAGACTGTTGCCCCCGCGACCTGGCCCCGGATAAGCGGAAGAAAATGGATGGATGGACAACTCTTTTCACTGTTGAGGTTTATTTATCAAGCCATTTCATTTGAATTCTTTTACAAACTCTGATCTGATTTTTGATACTTTTACAGCCCTAGTGTGTCCTGGCTGCACATTGGGTCCTTTTGTGTTCTGCCTCACAACTCTAAAGTCTCTGCTCACTCACTCCCCCCTCACATGGCAGCCCTCTGCTCTGGCTCAGGACACTTTCACACTCCACACCAGTTTATCAGTCTGTGTTAAAGGTCCCATGGCATGAAATGTTTACTTTCTGAGGTTTTTGAACGTTAATGTGAGCTCCCCTACCCTGTTTAGCCCCCCCCCCCCCCCCCCCATGGTTAAAAGTTGCGAAATGTCTAAACTGAGCATTTGCGATCCTTTTCTGCGTTAGAAAAAATCAGAGCTCAAACGGGCGATTTTGAACAAGGAAACTTATTGACGTCAGATCGAAAAAAAGAAATGCAAATGCAGTTCCACCCCCGTCTGTCTGTACTCAGCGTCTCTGTAAATCACGCCCAGAGAGTTTGGACTGCGGAGGAGCTACGCAATGCGAAATACGTTTTTTTATTTGCCTGGAGGAACTTGCGAGTGTTTCTAGGCTCGGAAGTCCTTTATCTGAGCCTGTGGATATCTGAAACAGCAGTGGTTTAAACACGGAAGTGGATCAGAGCGCACAGGGCACAGCTGAAAAGGAAAGAGTGGAGAGTTTGGCCACGCCCCCACCCGGTACTATAGGCCATCTCTGTCCTCCTCATTTGCATTCAAGCAACAACGCCCATAATGGAGTGTTCCAGAGTGACATTTATGACTCTTTCTCATCTTATCTCTGTTTCTCATGCACTGAGTGGTGATTTTGAAGAAGGATTCATTTACAGTATTAGGGAACCATTAAGGAGCCATATAAAAGCATCAAGAAGTACCATGTCATGGGACCTTTAAAGTCCAGTGAGATACGCCTGTTTCCTGTCTGCTCCTATTCACTTCTCTGGCTCTGCAACTCTGACTCTGCTCCTCTAACCCTCTGTCTGTTTGTTATCTCAGGACTGGTTTGAAGACGGCACTCCTGTTGTGTTCTGGATCTCCGGGTTCTTCTTCACTCAGGCATTCCTCACCGCCTCACAGCAGAACTACGCTCGGAAGCACACCATTCCCATCGACCTCCTGGGCTTTGACTTCGAAGTCCTGTCTGACATGCCGTACAAGAAGCCCCCATATGACGGTACACTTAACAGGAACAACTGCCGGGGCTCAACCATTTGGCAAAATTATACATTGTTTACAGTGTTCACATTTTAAATACACCCAGAAGATCAAAAAAAGATGGTCAAAAATACTATGTCAACTGACAAACAAAAATCCCATTTCAGAAGTATGGGGTTAGCAGCTTTATGTGGAATAAAACAGGAGATTTTGTTGTTTGTGGAGGATTATGGAACTTCAAAAATGTATTTAGATTAAAGTTGCTATAATATGCAAAATTGACTCCTGTGGGCTTTAAAACATGTTGTAATGTTGTTTCCTCACCAAAAACATGTCTGGAGTTGTGTTTTATTTCATTCACATATATTTGAGTAATCCTTTATTACTGTCTCCAAAACTCAAAATACTCTGTCCACCTTGTGATGTCATGCAGTGGTATGATAAAAGGAGAAATTCAATTTGTCAACTGGACAAAGTTTGTTTGGTTGAAAACGTTTCGCCGCTCATCCGAGAGGCTTCGTCAGCTCTGGTTCTCATGCTGGTTAGACCCTGTTTATATCTAGCTGCAGGGAGGAGCTACCTACACCAGAAATGTTCTGAACCAATCCCAGCTAGGAGACAAGTTATGTTATTTATAATTCGATTCTTAAACCAAGTCGGAACAGACGAACGAAAGCATTAGGGCAGACAAGTGAGGGACAGAGGGGTGGAGACGGTCGTCAGTTTGAATAGAGAGGCTAAACTATACGCCATTCGAAAAACAAAAGGAGCAATTAGTTGAGATAGTTACAGAACTATTCCAGGGTAGTGAGCTCATCTGAGGGCTGAATAGATCTGCTAAACGAGACGCCAGAGGAAAACAAAAGATAGCAGATTAGCTGGGATTGGTTCAGAACTTTTTCAGTGTAGGGAGCTTCTCCTTGCAGCTAGATATAAACAGGGTCTAACCAGCATCAGAACCAGAACTGACGAAGCCTCTCGGATGAGCGGCGAAACGTTTTCAACCAAACAACCTTTGTCCAGTTGACAAATTGAATTTCTCCTTTTATCATGGATTCTACCTGGACGACTGAGGGTCTTTTCACGCATGTAGTGGTAGTTTTCGAGTTAACAGCTCCTTTTACCTTTAGGTCAGTAAAGATCGGCATTTCCAGGACTGAAATGATCCAAATGATTGAAATGAAAAGTGAAATGATTGAAATGAAAAGTGAAGGTGTATGGAGTTTAAAAACACAATGAAGCGCTTCCTGTATTACCACATGACATCATAAGGTGGAACAGAGTGTTTTTGTTTAAGAGAAGATCTCAGTTTAAAAATGCAGGGTTTGTGTGTTTAATGTGTGAATGAAACAAAACACAACTCCAATTACACAACCCCTGTTTGTGATGAGGAAATGACATTAGAACAGAGATCAGAACCTAACATGGGCCCTTTAACCTCACAGGCCTGAAAAACGTCCTCCTGACATCTGTCCCTCCAAGTTAAACAGCACCGTATTGGAAATTAGTAAATTAGTTTTATTTTACAATAATTTAAAATCTAAAATGAAAAAATCTAAAATTTCAGTTTAGATATGCATGCAAAAATAAAATAAAAATTAACTAAGACTTTTTAATCAAAAACACACATTTTCATTAAAAAACAACTCTTCTGTCAGATGGAAAACCTTGGTGTTATTTTGCTATATTAAGTTGGTTACTGCATATAATAATATATATAACATATAATATATAATAGAGCTTCTCACGAGTAGAGGAAAATGCAGGACTGCATTTGCAAAGTTGTTTAATATAACAAATAATGATTAACCAAAATCCAAAAAGGCACGACATGACTAATAATGATAAAATACAAAAATCCAAACAGATGTGACACTGATAATGAACTAACAAAAGGCAGAGCAGAACACAGGAGCCGTGTCTCAGTTCGCAGTGTGCACAGTTCGGAGTGTGGTTTTAAGGGTACTCATGACTGTGCATACTTGCACAGTCCTGAGTGCACTTGGATTACCAGTGTGTATATCTCACTAACTGCCAATCACCACAGGGCTCTCAAGTCTCACGCATTGAGAGTGTGACACACGCAATTCGACGTGTTCACACGCTCACACGCCACACATGGCATTTCTCACGCTGAATTTTTTTTTTTTTTTTTGTGCCCAGAAAATCGGTCTGTGTGGCTCAGTTTATGCAGGCACCGCACGTTTTCAACGAAAAAAACTTTCCCCCTCCTCCCTGTCCCGCTCCCCGGAAAAAAATCAGCCAATCAGAAAATAGATTGTTCTGTTGTTGGGCAGACTGTAGAGTGTAGTTTCAGCTGCTAAGCGCACACTGCGGTGATGATAAAACAAACTGAGAGCCTATGGGAACTATTTTTCAGTGCAGAAAAACAGAGCCGAAGCACACACCACGCTGCGTAACAGGGGAACTCCCAACGTGGTGCGTAACAGGGATTCCCTGCTATGTTTTTCTGCACTGAAAAATAGTTCCCACCCAAAATGACCAAGTCAAGCTCTCCGTGTTGATTTGCCTATTTATTTGCACTCGATATGAATGCGCACTACACAGAAAGTAATTGGGAAAAGCATCGAGCAAATTAATTCCTTTTGGCCGAAATCTTTCTCTGGCGCCGTTAGACTCCAGTCTAAGGCGGAGGAGCTGCAGCTGTGCGCGGCGGTCAGTGCTGACAGACTCGGACAATGGCTGGGTGAGCAGGAAAACGCTTTCCATCACTTATTTTAGTCTCTGGACTGTGGGGAGATGCCCAAGTTTGACCTGGGGGTGGCATATCCCTTTAAGGAGCCATATAAAAGCATCAAGAAGTACCATGTCATGGGATCTTTAAGCAGCTGCTCTTCACATGACGCTGCCACGCCCTCAGTCCACAGTCCTCGTTCAGTCCCTTCTGTAGACGAGCTGTCGATTAGCAGTTTAGCAGGTTTACAATTATGACGCTTCTGTTTTATGTTACTTTTAGTGAACTGTTGTTGCTGTTTTAATTGTAGTGATAACAGTTTAGCCGACGTTATCGTTTTCATCGAACTTTCATGTATAAACAAGCTAGTTTTTTTGTCGAGCTGAGGTACCCGATAATCCTTGACATTTGTTTACGTTTGTTTGCCTCAGTTGTTGTCGCCTCTGTAGACGTAGCAGCTCAGGCGAGGGATGATGACACAAACGGTATTTGAGTGGCGTCCCATTTCTTAGGGGAACATTGGTACCCCGAGCCCTCTCAGCTCGGTATTGAGGGGCAAGACAAAGATAAAGGTGTAGGGGTAAGACAGAGTAATGGGGCGCAGCCTAAGTCCACACTTGGTCCTGCCCAGATCTGGAATGTAGAATAACAGTTTGTCTCTCTCTTATTTTCTCAGAGTGTTTAGGTCAGGTCTGTTCAAAGCCTTCAGGTCTGTGGGCCAGATGGAGCCTCTTATTTCAGTCTACAAATAATAAGGCTTTTTTTTTTTATTATTCTAACTTCAAGCCACCGTGAGTTTGCTGCAGCAACGCCTGAGAAAAATGAGCTGAGGTGAAACATTTACAGTGGGTATAGAGCTGCTGCACTCGTGACTAAATGTCATTGAATCATAGACAATGATTTATCTTAAAACTACTCAGATTAAACATGAGTGACCCGTACCTGGCACGGGTGTGATTTTAAAGAGAATAGATTGTGTATATTTTGCCTTAATTCTGCAATATCTGGACATCTGGTTTAAAGGAAAAGTAACGTTTTTTACAATCTGAGCCTTATTTCGGTAATAAAACAAGTTGTTTTACTCACCCATAGCACTTTGGTGTCATATGGAGCACTTCCAGAGATGTTTTAGATTTGCGATCTCCATCATGTGAGTTCTCGGGGCACTGGTTTGCGGGCTCCAAATAACACAAACTTTAGCACTTTTCAAATCATAGACGCTCAATGTCTTAGTCTACGATTTGGCCTGTAATCCGAGATTTAGAAACGCAAAGCTGTAAACTATGGATAAATCTCGGATTACAGGCCACTTTTGCTTCAAACGAAATCGTAGACTAAGACATCGAGCTTCTATGATTTGAAAAGTGCTAAAGTTTGTGTTATTTGGAGCCCGCACGGGGCATATTACATGCTCGGGGAATATATTATATGCCCCGAGCTATGGCTAGAAGTCGCGCTAGGCTAACCGCAAATCTAAAACATCTCTGGAAGTGCTCCATATGACACCAAAGTGCTATGGGTGAGTAAAACAACTTGTTTTATTACTGAAATAAGGCTCAGATTGTAAAAAAACTTTCCTTTTCCTTTTACTAGTTTGTGATTTTATTTTCTTCTATCCACATTTCTAAGCAGTCAGTTAACGTTAAGCATATTAACAGTGTTAAACAAAAAGCATTTTGGATTGTTTCTCTTCAGTCTGCTCTCTCTGCCTCTTTAATCGATTATTGAATGTTACTCTACAAATTTACAATTTCTAAATCATTATGAGACTATTTGCCTGGAAGAATCCATGACTCATCGCTGTACCAGCGGATGAGTCTGGTAACACTTGATCCAGAATGCACTAGTCTGGTTAACACCTGACCATATCACAAGTGAGATATGGGTCTGGAAACTCGCTTCGAAAAATCCCGTAGCGGAGGTGTGGTTAGCGATTGCCAACGGCCGTTTATTGGGCGTTATGAATGTCTATCATTGAGCGTATACGTAAGTCCATAGCCAATCATGTCAGTTGTCAGTTCAAACTACAAGCTTCCGTTTGTCATGTAGTACGCGTCACCGTCTTGCCACACCTCCCCCGCTCTCTGATTGGGGCCCTAAATCTGGGACTCTCGCTTGGACGAGTTTCCAGGCCGCCTTCCAGTTCGAAACGAACGGAAGCGGCCTGGGAATTCCCAGGCTAAGAATGCACTGCAGTTGCGCGTAGACAGACAGCTAAGTGAACCAATCAGAGATTGCGCCATCTTGATTCAAAACTGAGGAGGAACTTCCGTTGCCTAAGAGTGACTTTGCGGGCAAAGGCGGGTGCACTGACGTTACCATCTTTGAACGAATCAGAATCGCGGAGTCCGTTTTTAACCGGAGGAGCGAGAGTGGAGCGAGGGTGTCCAAATGGTATCGCGCTGTATAGGAAATACAGAGAGATATCATTGGCTGGCCAGGTAATGAGACTATGGTTTAATCATTAAAATTTAACCAAATAAAGCAAAAAATATTGATGTAAAAATACATTTGTAAATACATCAGTCTTGATTTACGTTAGCTGCAGAAATCCTCTTCTACTGTCAGTCTGGAGCTTTGTAAATTCGGTGGACAGCTCAGGCTCTTCTGTCTTTGATAATGTTACATCCCGGTGCAACAATAATCCACAATCTCCACAATAAAATGCCCATAAAGTTTGTTCATTGCTCACGCATGGCCCACACCATTAGTTTCTATGGGAGTTCTCTGCTCCACTGCCAGTGTGGGGTTTGGAGGTGCATTCTGGGACTGCCTGACAGCAACTGCAGGAGCTCCATATTCTAGGTTGTGTTTTGTTTCATACACATATTTAAAGGGATAGTTCGGGTTTTTTGATGTGAATCTGTACGGCGTCCCCTTCAGCAGTGTCGTGCATTAACACTGACTTACCCCTGACAGTGTCCTCTGAGCCGAGTTCTGCCCCGGTTCTGGAGCTGACCAAAGTAGGTCTGGCAAGTTAGCGGGGACAGTTAATAAAGCTTGTTTTTCTCCTCAAAACAATATTTGTTCAAAAAGTGATATATTTGTGTCAGAAAACAGTTGCCCACAAAAAAGTCAGAAGTCTAAATCGCTTGGTGCTATTTTCTCTGAGTCGTATCACTGCGCGCCTGTTATTATATTAGCTTTTTCACTTGTAAACATCACCACTTACAAGTGAACAGGATAATAATAATAATGGACGTGCAGTGATACGACTCAACTGCTCATTTTACTGATTCTTATACTTTTAATCTTTGCCTGCAACTTTTACTACACTGTATAATTTGTGATTATGTGTTAATTAATATGTATTTTATTGATGTATAACAATTATTGCACTTTTTCCAGGGAGCCATCTGTCCACCAGGCATCGGACAACAGATGAAAACTAGCCTTTTGGCTAATTCTGGCATGTTATACAGTAATTGTTGGTCAATATGCACTGTCCGTTATCAATAAATAAATAAATAAATAAGAGAAAATAGCACCAAGCGATTTAGGCTACGTTCACACTGCAGGGTTTAATGCTCAATTCAGATTTTTTTTGTGAAATCCGATTTTTTTGCGAGGCCGTTCACATTTCCAGTTAAAGGCAAAGTAACGTTATTTTACAATCTGAGCCTTCTTTCGGTAATAAAACAAGTAGTTTTACTCGCCCATAGCATTTTTCTGTCAATTGGAGCAGTATCGCAGAACTTATGTTGAGCCGTTCTGTTCTACTAATGATCCCGTATCTTTTAACATGGTGCTGTATCATTTGCTCAGGGCATTACTTTGCGGTCTCCAAATAACACAAACTTTAGCACTTTTCAAATCATAGAAGCCCGATGTCTTAATGAAAAATTTCGTTTGAAGCAAAAGTGGCCTGTAATCCGAGATTTAGCCATAGTTTCGAGTAGATGAGGACGCCAGTGCGCATGCGCGGACTGCTCCGGGGACCCAAATAGGAAACGCAAAGCTGAAAACTATGGATAAACCTCGGATTACAGGCCACTTTTGCTTCAAATGAAATTTTTCATTAAGACATCGGGCTTCTATGATTTGAAAAGTGCTAAAGTTTGTGTTATTTGGACACCGCAAAGTAATGCCCCGAATACAAATGCTAACAAATGCTAACAGAAACGCCACAACGTAACTTTCTTCAAACAGCTCCAAATGACACGAACGTGATATGGGTGAGTCAAACGACTTGTTTTATTACCGAAAGAAGGCTCAGATTGTAAAATAACGTTACTTTTCCTTTAAATGCGAATTGTATGTGATCTCCAGTGTGAACGCTAAACTCCCCAAAAGTGTCCCGCATGCGCCTTGGAGGACACGATGACGTCACACGCAGCGAACACGCTCAATGTTTACGGAAGTAGCCTAAAGTTGCTTTCGTACCGGAGCCAAAACATGTACAGCTTATTTGTTTTAAGGAGGAGAAGGAGAAGGTTTTTGGCCACAGCGTTTTGCGGGGCAGCGGCAGCAACGTGTGCAGAAAGGAACATGTGGGTGCGGAGTCACAGGCAGGAGGGGTGGGATTGCTACGTGCTTCGCCGCTTCACTGATACGGAGTTTATAAACTATTTTCGCATGATGAGAAGAACGTTTGTGCACATTTGTGAACGCCGACTTGTACCACTCTCATTGGAGGAAACACACTCAGGTCGGATGAATGCGACCTGGCCGTTCAGACTGCAGTCGCATGTCAAAAGATCAGATATGTATCGGATTTAGGAGCACATATCCAAGTGGCCTGGGTCGCATTTGAAAAAATCGGATCTGTCGTTCACACTGTCATTAGAAGATCAGATACAGGTCGCATAGAGGCAAAAAAATCGGATTTGGGTCACTTCAGGCTGCAGTGTGAACGTAGCCTTAGACTGTTGACTTTTTCACCGGACCTACTTTCGTCAGCGCCAGAACCGGGGCAGAACTCGGCTCAGAGGCACTGTCAGGGGTAAGTCAGTCAGGGGCACGACACTGCTGAAGGGGACGCCGTACAGATTCACATAAAAAACAAAACAAAAAACAAATAAAACCCTCACTATCCCTTTAAATATGCAGCGTTTGTGTTTCCTGCACATTTAGGTTGAGTTTCACCACTTCATGAAATGACATGGTGGAACAGAGCATATGAAACTCTGGAGATGTAGATAGACTAATAATAAAGTGTTACTCAAACATGTGTGAATGAAACAAAACACAACTCCAGGCTTATTTTTCTTACATGGCTTAAAATTCCACACGAGTCAGTTTTGCATAATATAGGACCTTTAATAGAGAGGATAATGTTCTGTAGTATGTCTTTATGCTTTAGTGGCATTGCTGTTACTAGACTCCCTGCGTGTCTCTGTAATAATAATAATAATAATAATAATAATACATTTTATTTATATAGCGCTTTTCAAGACACTCAAAGACGCATCACAAATCATAAAAGAATAAAATATCACAAAATGTACAACATAAAGTCAAACATTAAAAGCAATTTCAAACAGGTGGGTTTTGAGTTCTTTTTTGAAGGTGGGGAGATCGGAGCAGTCACGGAGGGGTTTGGGCAGTGAGTTCCAGAGGGTGGGGGCAGCGATGGAGAAGGCTCTGTCCCCCCAGGTTCGGAGCTTGGTCCTACAGGACAGGGACAGGAGGTTGGAGCTGGAGGAGCGGAGGGAATGTACTGTAGTCTGTTGAGGGCTTTGGATGGTGTACCGTAGAGGATGCTATTGCAGTAGTCGATTCTGGATGTGATAAATGCGTGTATGAGAGTTTCAGCAGCAGAGAAGGTGAGTGATGGGCGGAGACGGGCTATGTTTTTGAGGTGAAAGAATGCAGTCCGGGTTATGAATCTGACGTGGGGTTCAAATGAAAGAGTGGGGTCGAGGAGCACACCGAGGTTACGGATGAGTGGGGATGGGGAGAGTGTGGTGTTGTCGAAGTGCAGGGTGAAGTGTTGTGAGGATTTGGTGAAGTTGTGTGGACCGATGATGATAAAGTCTGTTTTGTCGCTGTTTAGTTTAAGGAAGTTGTGGTTCATCCAGTTTTTGATGTCTGTTAGGCAGTGGGTGAGAGTGGAGTGGATGTTGGGGTTGATGGATGTTGTGGAGATGTAAAGTTGGATGTCGTCAGCGTAGCAGTGAAAGTGGAGACCGTCTGTCTTATAGATTAAATTCAATTTGTCAACTGGACAAAGTTTGTTTGGTCGAAAACATTTCGCAGCTCATCCGAGAGGCTTCGTCAGTTCTGGTTAGAGTGCTGGTTAGACCCTGTTTATATCTCGCTGCAGGGAGGAGCTAACTATACTGCAGTTATTCTGAAACTATCTCACCTATCTGTTTTTGAGGTTCTGTCTTTTGTTTTTCCAATTTCTCTGGCGTCTATAAACGCAGTGTCTAACCGGCACTCTAACCAGAACTGACGAAGCAGCGCGGATGAGCTGCGAAACGTTTTCGACCAAATAAACTTTGTCCAGTTGACAAATTGAATTTCTCATGGATTCTACCTGGACGACTGAGGGACTCTTCACACATCTCTGTCTTATACTGACACAGTGACACATGTTTCAGGAGTGTACATCCGAGGCTTGTTCCTGGACGGAGCGCGCTGGGACCGGATGACCGGAGTCTTGTCGGAGTCTCTGCCTAAAGAGCTGCATGACACCATGCCCCCGGTGACACACACACACACACACACACACCCATGCACCCAGTGAGAGCCTCATGCACACACACATCCACACACACGACCAGTGAGTGTGACAGTAAAAGTCCTTCAGCAGACTCATTTGTTGCTGTAAATGTGTGAAATTAATGGGCTGTATTAGCCTTTGGATATTTCTGTTTTGTATTGGTTTAAAAGAAATGACAAAGCGGGCCACATGTCCTTAAGCCGTCACAACATGTCTGCTCCTCTAATGAACCTCATAAACCGCTCCACACTGTTTTCATTTACACCATTAGCATAAGGCAAAGTCTGATTACATTTACTCTGCTCAGACTGAAGCAGGTCCCACAGGCACTTTAGATGCACAGTTACACACACTTGGAATTCTAACTGTCTCCATCAATAAATAGTGCTTAAATCAGGTTTACGTTAGGCTTAGAATAGTTAATATGTGGTTAACGTCTGGTTTAGTCCTGCCTTAGTCCAAACTAAAACCAAAACTAAATCGGGACTAAAACAGGTCTAAGCCAAGACTAAAACTAGGTCTAAAACAGGATTTAAATCAAATATAAATCAAAACTAATTCAGCTCTAGATGAAGGCTAAACAGATCCAAGGTAGGACAGAATAAAAGTCAAGGATTTAGACAGCACTCACCTAGGACTAGAGAAGATCCAAACCAGGACTAAAACAGGTAAAGTTTTGAAGATGAACAGTTTTATGTTTTGCCTCTCACTGAATAATGCAGCAGAAATCCTTCTGAGACTGGAGCTGGATACAAGTGTTTTATTATTTATTGAAGAAAATGTGATTTATTTAAACAAAAAACAAAAACAGCCTCTGCTTTTGGACACCGCTCCATTAGATTTGATCATGTTTTGTGCACGGGGACTGTCTCATGAATAATGTGTATTCCAGTTCAGTGTCTCACACTGATCTTACTCAGCCCAGAAATGTATCTGTTTTACAACACAACTATTCTCGTCAGCCAATCACAGCCAGACTCTTACCCACATATGTAACATCTGCACATCAAGACACCTGACCTGCCCTCATTTCACTTTAAGAGACCGTCTGTGCCCTGCTTTTGAGTTTTAAAAAATACAGTGGTACCTCACCTTACGAAATTAATTTGTTCCAGAAGTGGTTTCGTAACATGAATTTTTCGTAAGTTGAGTAGCTATTTCAATGGACAAGGCCTGATCCGTTCCAAGGTTTTTTTTTTATAGTGTAACTTTTTTTTTTTATAGTGTAACATTTGTGTTCTGCGCCCTGATTGGAATAAACCAGGTCTAGACCAGAACTAAACCAGGTCTAAACCTGGACTGGACCTGGACTAAACCAGGATTATCCCGGGACATGGCAGTGCCGTTGGAGGAGCGCGGTGCTCGTGTCTCCGCGCTTATTGCGCGTTCCGCGCTAGAGCTAAGAGGCCGAGAAAGACGCTCTTTCAGTGGGAATAAGAGCGGGGCGGGGCGGGGTCTGGTTCTATGTGACCTCCAGAGCCGGGGGGGATGACACTGTGAGCTAACAGGCCGAGAAAGGTGCTCTATCGGCGGACAAGACCGTGAGGTCTCGCTCGGGGCGGGCTCTGCTTCTATGTGACTTCCAGGTCTAGACCAGAACTAAACCAGGACCGGATCAGGTCCAGACCCGGCCGAGCCGCGCGGGCCCGTGGCCCCGAGGGTGAGGTACGGCCCGGGCGCCGCGGCTCCATCCCGCGCCGTGTCGACGTTGCTTTTTGATCCTTCGATGTCGGCTCTTCATTGTGAAGCAGAATTCACCAAGTGTTGGATTGTTCACTCACTAATAGGGAACGTGAGCGGGGTTTAGACCGTCGTGAGACAGGTGAGTTTTACCCACTGATGATGTGTTGTGATAGTAATCCTGTGTCTCCGCTCCCCTCGCGTGTTCGGCGCTATATTGAGCCGTGTCCCCCCCACGCTTCACTATCAACACATTCCATTGAAAATCTATGAAAGTTCGAGTGTTTAAAAGAGAGAGAAATGCGAGAAAAGCCCAACTCCAGTCTGAGAAAAGCGTAGAATGTGTTTGGTGAGGCATTTACAGCCCTAAAACATGTAGAACAATTGTAAAACACAAAGTTGTCCTACCTCGTGCACCTCTCCCACCGCGGGCCACCTCTGGAACCTAACCCCGTGTGTGTTGATAAAGTGTATTTACGTTTCGGGGTGTGCATCTGAGCGCGCATTTATTGAATTTTTGCGATTTCGCGTTTCGTAACTTGAATTTTCTTTCATATCTAGAGACCAAAATTTGACGTGAAGGCGTTTCGTAACTTGGATTTTTCGTATGTAGGGTCTTTCGTAAGGTGAGGTACCACTGTATTACTAACACAACTGAAGTGTCTCAGCAGAGCCTTCACCTACAGACAGAACACATCCACATTTGTCTCATTCTCAGTACAGACCATGCCTCATGTGAAGGAATTTCCTCCATGAGCTTATCCCTCCGTGAATCTTGAACCAAAACACCAATTTATCAATTAACATAACACTAATTAAGATAAATAAACGGGCCGTCATGTCCAGTGTTATGAATCAATTATTACAGGTGTTCTCAGTAAAAGTTATATTTGATTTGAACACGTTTACCTCATATCTGGGGAAACAGTGGGGTTTTTGTCACAATCTAACACAGGAATAGATACAGGAGGACAGTAGGGCGTCTAACACATGTTGACGGTGTTGTCCCTCTCTCAGATGTGGCTGAAGCCGTGTAAGTGCCAGGACATCCCCCAGAGACTCAGTTACCTGTGTCCTGTTTACAAGACGAGTGAGAGACGAGGCACTTTGTCCACCGCCGGACACTCGACCAACTACGTGATCGCCATGACGCTGGACACTGAGGTACCCCCCGAGCACTGGATCAGGAGGGGCGTGGCTCTGCTCTGCCAGCTCACCTCATAATACTGCAACTATGCAATAGATATTACCACTACTGCAGCACTGACCGTACTACAGGGAGAGATGTGTTCTGTCCACACGTTACAAGAATGAACGTACATGAGAATCACCATTGTTTCATGCTCTGTTTGGGACTCATAGGTCCCAAGTTACCAAGAGCCATCAGTTTGGACTAAGGGTCTTTTGACCCTTCTCCAGGACTTTAGGGGGGCTGTCAAAATTCCCGGGACTTCTAGTGTTAAAGGAAAAGTAACGTTTTTTACAATCTGAGCCTTATTTCGGTAATAAAACAAGTTGTTTCACTCACCCATAGCACTTTGGTGTCATATGGAGCACTTCCAGAGATGTTTTAGATTTGCGGTTAGCCTAGCGCAACTTCTAGCCATAGCTCGGGGCATATAATATATTCCCCAAGCATGTAATATGCCCCGTGCGGGCTCCAAATAGCACAAACTTTAGCACTTTTCAAATCATAGAAGCCCGATATCTTAGTCTACGATTTCGTTTGAGTCAAAAGTGGCCTGTAATCCGAGATTTATCCATAGTTTACAGCTCTGCATTTCATGTTTGGGTCCCGGGAGCTGAGAGCACAGTCCGCACATGCGCACTGGCGTCCTCATCTACTCGAAACTATGGCTAAATCTCGGATTACAGGTCACTTTTGCTTCAAACGAAATCGTAGACTAAGGACATTGGGCTTCTATGATTTGAAAAGTGCTAAAGTTTGTGTTATTTGGAGACCGCAAAGTAATGCCCCGAGAACTCAAGTTAACGGATACGCTACAACATAACTTCTACGAAACTGCTCAAAATGACACCAAACTGCTATGGGTGAGTAAAACTACTTGTTTTATTGCCGAAAGAAGGCTCAGATTGTAAAAAAAACCCGTTACTTTTCCTTTAATGTTTGTGGATGTATTTTTGTCTCAGTTTCAATCGATCTGATTACACAGCATGCAGTCACCCGACAGGCCTTTGAGCATTCTTCAACAAGAAATAAAATATATTTATATCTGAGTTCATCAGTTGAGCCTCAAAGTTTTTTTTGTTTTTTTTAGTGTACAGCTAAAATAAGTCAGATGCCCTTTCATATACTTATGTAGTGACCTCCAGTTGAACCTGCAGTAGTGTTTCCTGTGATGAATAAGCTCCACTCTTTTTAATATCAAAGTTTGATGAAATGTTTATGAAGCCAAAGCATCTGCATTAAACAAAAGAACAACTCAACGTGTTGAGTGGAACAGAAAGTTCTTCTCCAAAAAGAAGCCAGAAGTTTGAAGACGAGAGGAGGATGTAGTTTCACTAATGCTCGTTTACTGAAGCACAAACAGCGTCAATGGCACTTTACATTTACACATTTAAACCACAATGCACATTTGTACAAATAAAACAATGAACCGTCATTTAGAGAAAAGACCAACCACTCTAGACCATCCAGTTCTGAGGAGGTCCTGGGCAGACCTCAGAGCGGTTCAATCTGGACATGGCAGAATGAGTGATTTGTATTTTTTATTAAATGTTGTAATGATCATTTTTACAGTGAGTCTATGTCACACAGTGACAGTAAAGAACCCACACACAGGAATGTGAGAGCAGAAGTCAGGGGTCAGAAGGAGCTGCGCTGTCACAAGAAAACTATTAATGTTTAAAGGAAAATTAACGTTTTTTTTACAATCTGAGCCTTCTTTCGGCAATAAAACAAGTAGTTTTACTCACCCATAGCAGTTTGGTGTCAATTGGAGCAGTAGCGCAGAAGTTATGTTGGAGCCGTTCTGTTCTACTAATGATCCCGTATCCGTTAGCGTGAGTGCTCGGGGCATTACTTTGCGGTCTCCAAATAACACAAACTTTAGCACTTTTCAAATCACAGAAGATCGCTGTGTCAGCGTAGACTTTTAGTGGATTCCAAAATGGCCTGAAACCCGATATGCAGCTATAGTTTCATTTGATGACGTCATCAGAGAGGACAGTGCGCATGCGTGAACTCAGCTGTTTTGTAAACACCGCTAGTCCGAAAGAAGCTAACACCGCTCTGAACTTTACTTTTCTGTTGCGATATCGGGTTTCAGGCCGTTTTGGAATCTACTAAAAGTCTACCCTGACACAGCGATCTTCTGTGATTTGAAAAGTGCTAAAGTTTGTGTTATTTGGACACCGCAAATCAGTGCCCCGAGCACTCACGCTAACGGATATGGGATCATTAGTAGAACAGAACGGCTCAACATAAGTTCTGCGATACTGCTCCAATTGACACCAAACTGCTATGGGTGAGTAAAACTACTTGTTTTATTGCCGAAAGAAGGCTCAGATTGTTAAAAAACGTTACTTTTCCTTTAACATGACATCGCAACATTCTATCGGCCAATCATATTTAATACAGATGGGGGCAGCTCAAATGAGTCTTGTTCAGATGCAGATTTGTGTCGTACAGTTCTTGGGCTCTGGTCACCAAAAGAAATGATCGACCTGAACATTTGTGAATTGAACTTTTACAGATTTCATGGTAAACACAATGTGCTCAATAGGGAAACTATCTCTGCCCCATCTGAGAATATGACATCACCTTCTAGAATCTGAAACCCACCAATATAAGCCCGTTACAACATGACGGAAAATGTAAATGATTACAGGTGATCACTGGTGCATTATGGGAGTCCAGGAGCAACCCTTCACAAACCTGCCCTTTCGGCATAATTTAAAAACAAAAACAGATCGTCTGCAACAAAAAAAATCAGCATTTGACAAAAATAACTCGTAAAACTATTAACAAAAAGAGTTCCGCCTAAAATAAAAGCCGGTATTTACAGTGTGGTACAGCAGTGGTTAGCATCTTCAGCACCCCCATGAGGAACGATTGTCCAAAACTACTCTGACGCGCAGCCTCAGAAGAACACGTCTAAGAATCTTCATTATTATTCGTACAGTTTTTACAGTGCAGCACTAAAGAAAATACAATGAAAAATCAAACGTATAAAACAAAATGACAGCAGCAGATCATATGTATCATTTGTACTGGTTTAACACTGGGCCTCATTCACTGCTCTTCACACAACACTACTCCTGTAAACATGTCATTACTACAAAAGTACTACTACTACTACTACTACTACTACTACTGTGCCCTACGGGTTTGAACCCACATCCTTTAGAAGAAAACCCAAATGTGCTTTACCGCCTTTCAGTTCTTCTGAATACAGTGGTACCTCACCTTAGGAAAGACCCAACAAACGAAAATTTCAAGTTACGAAACGCCTTCATGGTAAATTTTGAGATGTGTGATAGCCCAGCATGACCCGGCACGGGGCTGCCAGCAGGTCTAGACCTGGACTAAACCAGGACTGGACCAGGACTAAACCTGGACTAGACCAGGACTAGACCAGGTGGATTAGAGTGCCATGCGCGGGTCTATTTCCTGGTTTCGTTTCGAGTCACGGCTGAGGCGAGCAGCGAGGGGGACCGCACGCAGTCTGAGCGCATGAACGAACGCATGCAAGAGCCGCGGTGGTCTAGACCTGGTCTAGAGGAGGCACGGTTTGAGCACGGGTCTCGTTCATGCGCTCAGACTGTGTGCGGTCTCCCTCGCTGCTCGCCTCAGCCGTGACTCGAAACGAAACCAGGAAATAGACCCGCGCGCGGCGCTTTAATCGTCCTGGTCTAGTCCTGGTCTAGTCCAGGTTTAGACCTTGGTCTAGACCTGGTATAGTCCACGTTTAGTCCTGGGTCTACAGTTTCTACGCAGAACACAATGTTACACTATAAAAAAGTTACACTATAAAAAAACAACTTGGATCGGGGCCTTGGAACGAATCAGGCTTTTTCCATTGAAATAGCTACTCAACTTAGGAAAAATTCACGTTACGAAACCACTTCTGGAACGAATTAATTTTGTAAGGTGAGGTACCACTGTATATATACTTTTTAAATACACTTTTAAAGATATTTTCTAGGAAATTATCACTTGATTCTCACATTTAAGCCATAATTATCATTAGTCCTTTGTGCTTTCCTTAAGTTTTAAATTGAGATATATTTTATTGCTCTCAAGGATAAAATGCAACTTATTAAAAAAATAGCCAATGTGTGGTTTGTCGTCCTAAATCATGCAGAATGAGGCCCAATGAAATTTGAAAATAAAACACTGAAGTTGTGCTGCTGCTTCAGGGGACGGGGCTCCATACAGAGTCAGGACACATAATGATGAGCGCAGAATGACGACAACACAAGACGTGGACAGACACAGAACATCGACAGCAGCTTTGGAAGGAACGAGGAAAGGATCCACTGCTTTAAATATTCAGACACTTCCTGAAAACAACCGTACAAACGACATAAAACGACTCAAACTCATTATTTAAGTCATTTCACAGAATCTGGATGTTCCTGCTGCGACAAGATTGAGACAGTTTCAGTTTTCGATCCAGCAATTCTTCCGTCCAAGAATGTCCCAAGAACGTGTGAAGTTGAGCTGATGTGTTTGCCACAAAGGGGGAGGGGCTGAGGGAGGATAAGGGGAGGAGCTAGAAGCCAAAGTCGAACACGATTTGGTCCTCAAAGATGGCGATGAGCAGCATGATGGAGAAGCCACTGAGCATGCCCAGATTCTGCAGCAGGAAGTGGCCGACCTGACAGCGCTTGTGATCCTCACTGTCGCCGTGCAGCATCTCCGGCAACTGTGAAAGAGCAAGGAGAGGAAGAGGGGGAGATAAAGAAAGAGGGGGAAGAGAGAGAGGGAGGGCGAGAAGGGGAAGAGAGAGTATGAGGGGGAAAGGGGGGAGGTGAGAGACAGCAAGGGGGTGAGGGAGAGAGAGAAGAGAAACCGTTTAAGCCTGAGGTCAGGAAAAGGCACACTCTGGAACCTGTGCAGAACACGTATTTTCTTCCTATTCTCCGGAGCAGACAGATACTGGAGTTACACGGTGGAAAGGGTCATTACATCAGCCAATCACATCGCTGCATCCAGGCCCAGAAGTCACACAGAAGACGGACACACACGCAGGAGATCAGGCTGGGACCATGTGTTTGGACAAAATATTCAAACTCAAACTAAAACACATGCTTAGAATCATTATTTTGATGGAAAAATAAGCCACATATGAGACCGACCACCGCAAAACCGGTCACAACTCGGGAGGGGTGAATACGAGAAAATCGCGTTGGAAGCTTTTTTTTTTTGTTGCAAAATGTGCTAGTTGAGATCATGAAGAAACCACTCCATGTTTCAGATAACAGCATTGGTTGTTTTAAAAGCACACATTTTGTCGTTGAAACTGACTAGTTTTTAGGAAAGAATCGGGGCGTGTGTAAATGACCATGATTACAACAATGGCGCTACTGGCCATTCACGTGACGATTAGCGCTCTTTTGTTTTCTTTTTCCGCCAATCAGCTGTGAGCTAACTCGTGAACATTTACGCTGCGTAGCTGAATGTAAAGATGGCAAAAGGAGAAATTCAATTTGTCAACTGGACAAAAGTTTGTCATTTGGCGTATACGTAGCCCAGAGCCAATCATGTCAGTTGTCCAAACTACAAGTTTCCGTTTGTCGCGTAGTTCGCGTCTCCGTCTTTCCACCCCTCCCCGCTCTCTGATTGGCTCCCAGAATCAGGAGAGCTCGCTTCGCCTAGTTGCCAGGCTGTCTTTCAGATGGGAACAAACAAAAGCAGCCTGGGATTTCCCGGGTTTCCCCCGAGCTGCGCCAGTATGGTAATTATGATAATTTACACACGCCCCTATTCTCTCCAAAAAACTAGCAAATTTCAAAGACAAAATGACAAAACGTATGCTTTTATAGCAACCACATTTGGCCAAAAAACAAACAAAACAAAACAAAAAGCTTCTAACGCGATTTTCTCATGTTCCCTCGACCGAGTTGTGGCGGCTTTAGCTGTGGTGGGCCACATATACAGAATAGAAACACGTACATTTCACAGAGAAAGATTAGGGATTGAACCCTCTTGTTGTGAGAAGCCAATCGTTGCATTACCAAAGGAAAAGGTTTGAATAAATGAGAAAGTAACAGTCCATTACCATGTCGACAAGGGCGACGTAGAGGAACATGCCTGCGGTGATGGCAAAGATCCAGCTGGTGAGGTTGTGCGTGTACTGGCCCACCGCCGTGCCGATCACCATGCCGATGTACGCCATGAGAGCAGACAGCCCGTTGTACACGATCGCCTGTCTCACACTCATCCCGGCTTTAAGCAACACCGCAAAGTCTCCTGGAGAACACACATGCAGACAGAGTTAGACAGGACTAAGGTCATGAAACTTCAACTAGTGCTCCATGTGTGTACACTCTGTGCTCTTAGACCTGTTCTGACACAGCTCCAGATCATTCTAAAGACATTCAGGAAAGGTTCTGCTCTGTCCTTCAATGGGACTTTTTTTTTGTATTGCCAACTGTTCAAATGAGCATCTTGTTTCGATATTAGTTTTAGTATCGATTGGTCTGGGTCTCGGGTCTGGGGCTCGGGTCTGGGGCTCGGGTCTGGGTCTCGGGTCTGGGTCTCGGGTCTGGGTCTCGGGTCTGGGGGTCTGGGTCTGGGGCTCTGGGTCTGGGGCTCTGGGTCTGGGGCTCTGGGTCTCGGGGTCTCGGGTCTGGGGCTCGGGTCTGGGGCTCGGGTCTGGGGCTCGGGTCTGGGGCTCTGGGTCTGGGGCTCTGGGTCTGGGGCTCTGGGTCTGGGGCTCTGGGTCTGGGGCTCTGGGGCTCTGGGTCTGGGGCTCTGGTCTGGGGCTCTGGTCTGGGGCTCTGGTCTGGGGCTCTGGTCTGGGGCTCTGGTCTGGGGCTCTGGTCTGGGGCTCTGGTCTGGGGCTCGGGTCTGGGGCTCGGGTCTGGGGCTCGGGTCTGGGGCTGGTAGCTCCCCGTCCTCTCCGTCTCTGACAGCAGCTTTCTTCTCTTTGATTATATGAACTGACTGACCATGAAGAGAATGGTTTTCTGAGATGTTGAGGTGAGGAGGTGAGGAGCTCAGGAAGTAAAAGCTGTTGGTGAATCTCATACTCACCCTGTACTTTAGACCTCTACAAACATGGGGTTCTTATTATCTTCTCTAAAATTGTGTCTCTGGAACATTATATGAACTAAACCCTGATTTAAAAAAGGAATTTGAATACCCAAATTGCACTTTTTTGTGTGAAATGTTGAAATTAAATGGTGGTTTCTTACCCAGTTCATGAGGGAGTTCATGACAGAAGACGGCCACAGACGTGCTGATGCCGCCAGTCAGATTAGCACTGAATGCAGCTCCTGAAACACAACACGTTTAAAGGAGCAGGGCCAGAGGAGCAGTGACAGAGGAGCAGGGCCAGAGGAGCAGTGACAGAACAACAGAGGAGCAGAACTCACCTATGGCCAGTCCATCGCTGAAGTTGTGCATCCCGTCTCCCATGATGACCATCCATGCAATACTGGCTATGCCTGCGTCCTTCATGTCCTGGTCTGAGTGACAGTTGCCCCCATGAGAGTGGCCGTGGGAGTGGCCGTGGGAGTGGCCGTGGGCCTTGTGGCCGTTCTTCTTAGGGGAGGGTGCGGGGGGAGGTGGGGGGGCGGTGGAGGGGTCAGTCTGAGCCAAGGGGGAGTCTGGGGTCTGGACCTCTGTGAGCTGAGTGTCACTGAGGCCGTTGTCACATGCCACACTGCTGTCTGCGTCTGAGAAACATGACAGAAACATCTGAACTGTCGCCATGACGATTAAGAATTTAAACTCAAACAGTTCATGACGTTGCAGAATTCTCAGACAGAATTTGCTGTTTAAAATTTATATTGATCTCTTATTTGATCTCTTTTATAGTGGTGTTCTTCAAAAACAGACCTGGAGTTGTGGTTTGTTTCATTCACACATGTTTAACACACAAACCCTGCATATTGAGGGTGTTTTCCATTTGAAAGAACTCAATCTGTTCCACCTTGTGATGTCATGTGCTAATACAGGAAGTTCTCCACAGGGTTGTTAAACTCCATGCACCTGCTTTAAAATCATTTGGATCATTTGAGCCCTGAAATGGCTCATCTCTACTTAACCAAAGGTAAAAGATAGCTGGTAACTTGAAAACTACCACTTCATGACATCATGAGGTGCAATAGGGCATCTGGAGCTTTGGAGACATAGGCAGACTAATAATAAAGAGTTACTCATACATGTGTGAATGAAACAAAACAACTCCAGATCTGTTTTTGAGGAGCTAAAAGCATTATGACATGGCTTGAAGCTCAAAGAGTCAGTTTCATATAATACAAGACCCTGGTCCTATCCACACAAACTAAAGCTGGCACAAAGTTCAGTGTCTTCTGTCAGTACAGTAATCCCTCGTTTATCGTGGGGGTTAGGTTCAAGAAATAACCCGCAATAAGAGAAATCCGCGAAGTAGGACAAATTTATATTTTACAATTATTCTACATGTTTTAAGGCTGTAAATGCCTCACTGCACACATTATACACTTTTCTCACACTGGAATTAACCTTTTCTCACATTTCTCTCTCGTTTAAACACTCAAACCTTCATATATTTTCAACAAAATGTATTAATAGTGAAGCGTGGGGGGAGACACGGGTCCGGAAGCCCCGCCGGACGCGCGAGGGGCGCGGAGACACGAGTCACTGGATCCACAGGAAGCACTGCGCTCATCCAACGGCACTGCCACGTCACGGGACGCGACGCGCACCAACCCCTTGGAGAAGTGCGCGACATGTGCACCCCTCATCGTGGTCAAATCTGTGACAGAGCAGCACGACCGGCGCTGCGAGCACGAGATCAGTCCGAGCCACAAGCAACTAGCAAAAAGCAGCACGTGGTGGTTTAATCCTGGTTTAGACCTGGTCCAGTCCAGGTTTAGACCTGGTTTAGTTCTGGTCTAGACCTGGTATAGTCCACGTTTAGTCCTGGGTCTACAGTCTCTTAGCCAATCAGGACGCAGAACACAATGTTACACTATTAAAAAAAGTTACACTATTAAAAAACAAAATTGAAAAAAAAAAAATCTGTGAAACAGCGAGGCCGCGAACAGTGGAGCGCGATAGAGCGAGGGAGCACTGTACACATAAACTAAAGTCAAATGATCTTTTTTACCTTCAGGCAGAGCTTTAAGGTTGAGCCACTCTGCGTCCGAGTGTCGGTTCAGTTTGTGGTCTGAAAGTTTCCTTCCGATTCCTCCATCATCACTGCTCTGCTTAGACTGAGGAAAAGACAGCTATAGGACTGAGCCAGAACTGAGTCAGGCTTTAAACAAGGCCCGAGCCAGGACTAGGACAGGACTGCACCAGAACTGAACCAGGCCTTACCTTGTGGTCCTTGTAGTGCTTGTACATGCCCAGACAGTGCTCAATGATGAAGAGGAGGTAGATTCCTCCCAGAGCCATGAGTCCCTTCCAAACACCGTCAAACTCTGTGCCCAGATCAGAGTCTTCATCCTGGGGAGAGCTGTGGTCGTGCTGCCCCTGGGACTGAAAGGGGGAAAATGCAAAAAAAAAAAAAAAATGTAAATGTGGGAATCAATTTGAAATGTGGTTGTGGGCAGAGTTTAATATATGCATGCCCGGAACACTAATACAGGCTGCACTGTCCGGCTGCATTCCAAGAAACGTCAGCAGAGGGCACAAGAACATCTGCTGCTCAAGCAGTGAGAAAATGAGTCTGGCAAAGGTGCACTTTAACTCATTCACTGTCGGCCTGTTTTCAGAATTGTATCCCCCAGACTGCCGGAGGTTTCAGTGGATTTTCACTGATTTTACAAGACTCACAGAATACGGAGTTCTTTGACTATATAAACATGGCACACATCAAAATAAAGCATAGACTCTCTTCTTTCACCTGGGGAAAAAAATATGTTTCTAACCTTTTCGGTTCTCAAATAACTGATAGTAGAACATAGGGAAGTTTCAGCAAAAACACTGGTTTTTGACCATAAAATGGAGAAAACGAGCATTTTGTGCAAAGGAATTCGAGCAGATCAGTGACTTTGACGTCAATATTTATCGATTTAGTGACACCTCAAACATCTAAAATAACAGAGAAAGAGATTTTTGATGACAAAGTACATTTTTTATTTACAAATATAAGAATATAAGGCTCTGTGAATTGAAAATTCGTTCAAATCAATAGTGGCAAGAGATGTTTACAGGATAATAATATCTTTTCTTCAGCCTGCGCTGATCAACAGTCCTCTGCTTTTCCGGGTTCTCTGGCCTCGCCATCACACAGTACACAAACTACACTCCTCCTCTCTTCCGCGTCTCCGATCGGCAAATAATAATACAAGATCGCTACCTACAGGTTGGGAGGTGTGAATTACACCTTAAAAGTTGCTCCAGGCCGTAACCTAGCAACCCCCTCTGAAAAACGCAATTGACGTCTTTTTCCGTCTCCGACAGTCTACGTTTGGATTTGAGGGGGCGTAAAAAGACGTCTCCGGCAGTCAATGAGTCAAAGACACTGTTCCACCTGGTGATGTCATGGGGTGGTTGGGTGCAGTACTCACGTGAGGCAACAGGTGGAGCAGCGCGTCTCCACTGAGCGTGCCCACAGCCAGCGCCACGAGGAAGGTGAGCAGGAACTTAAAACAGCCCTGATCCAAGATGGGCACCAGGATCACCCCAAGGAGAGAGAGGAGACTGATGATGGTGATGGAGACGAAGCCCCAGAGCCACACCCAGCCTACAGGAGAGAGACGCAGTTAGAACTACAGGGGAGAGACCCACAGCCACACCCAAAGAGTTCGCAAACTGTGTTTTGCCCAGTGACACCATGGCAAAATGAACTGGGGAAAACTGGAATCAAACCCCCAACTTCCTGATGACAGGGTCTATTCTTGGTTTAGCTCCTAAGCTTGCATACAAATAAAAAGGACTAGCCAGGACCATCACAGGTCTAAACCAGGTCTAAACCTGGACTATTCCAGGACTAAAAAGAGTAGTAATATATCACCACTTTAGTTTTTGGCCCAGTCCTTCATATATTCTCTACATTTTTCTTCCATGCACCTCCCTTTCTCTTTCTTCCTGTTTGTCTTTGTCCTTGAGTTTGACAGATGCGGGCGCAGTTCCTCCTCTGCTCCACTGGTCTGTGCTGTCCTTTCCTCTCATCCTTCAAACCCATCATTAAACCTGTCCGTCAAAAACACGACTCGACATGACGCCGGCCGACAGGTGCCACAGGAGCAGAGTAACACTCGAGCGACTCTACAAGGCCGTCTGATCATTCAGAGCAGTATTTCTCAAACTGTGGTACTTGACAAGGATGAAAATGATTTTAACTCTAGATGCTCTGAGATGCAATCTGGGGTCATTCCAGCCAATAAAAACTAAGATGTCAACCACCCATTTTGGGGGAAAAATTCCCTTCCCCTCTTGATGATCCCACTTTGCACGACCTTCTCACAAAATATATTACATCACATACAAATATCCATCCATCCATCCATTTTCTTCCGCTTATCCGGGGCTGGGTCGCGGGGGCAACAGTCTAAGCAGGGACTCCCAGACTTCCTTCACCCAGGACACTTCCTCCAGCTCCTCCGTCGGGACCCCAAGGTGTTCCCAGGCCAGCCGGGAGACATAGTCCCTCCAGCGGGTCCTGGGTCTTCCCCGGGGCCTCCTCCCGGTGGGACATGCCCGGAACACCTCCCGAGGGAGGCGACCAGGAGGCATCCGAAACAGATGCCCGAGCCACCTCAGCTGGCTCCTCTCCACGTGGAGAAGCAGCGGCTCTACTCCGAGCCCCTCCCGTGTGACATACATATATATTACAAATATATTAGGGGTGTGAATCGTTCACTTCTAAACTTCCCCCTGCGGCGGACCGTATCTGACAGGCTAATACAGCTAACGTGAGCCCAGTGATATGAGTCGGCAGACACAATACGCAATCGCTAAGTTCGCTGCTGGATGTTTCGTTGACAACTGTTTTGGACGCAAATATATCACCTTTCGGACAAATGTTTTGTTTTGAGAAGAAAAACAAGCTTTATTTCATGTTCTAGAGAAGTTACCGGACCTCCCTACATGGGCTTGAGAAAGCGAGCCGAACCGGGATCAGCTGAGACTGTCAGAGGTAAACCGGTGTCAACACACGGAACTTTTAGAAGGAAACCCATACAGATTAACAAAAATTAAAAAAATGCACTATCCCTTTAAGTGTCTTGCCCAAGGACACAACATAACAAATGTTAATTTTAATCTTAAAATATGCCAAGCAAACTGTACTGCACTTAAACACTCTGTGCCCCGTTTTTGGGCCCTCACCCACAGTTTGAGGACCCCTTCTTTGATTTTTTTAATTTTATTTTTTTTAACCTGTTTTTTCAACTTCACATTCTCTTACTGGTTTTGCAGTGGAATTTACCTCTGCACATTTACCAAACGCATGTCGTGACAAACTGATGCATTTGTGCACTTTTATTAGGCAAATTACAACCACATGTCGCGATAGGCCTGCTCTGTGCTGTAGACCTGCTCTGTGCTGTACGCCTGCTCTGTGCTGTACACCCGCTCTGTGCTGTAGACCTGCTCTGTGCTGTAGACCTGCTCTGTGCCGTACGCCTGCTCTGTGCCGTACGCCTGCTCTGTGCCGTAGGCCTGCTCTGTGCCGTACGCCTGCTCTGTGCCGTAGACCTGCTCTGTGCCGTACGCCTGCTCTGTGCTGTAGACCTGCTCTGTGCTGTAGACCTGCTCTGTGCGCCGTAACATACATTTTGATTAGTTTTTGCTTCGCGTTTTCTCCTTGCTCTTCTAATCAGAGGCTTTGAGGAGGGAGCCTGTGTGCACTATGAGCAGGAGGAGCGAGAGCATGAAAAGGCGAGGAGCGGCGGGCTGACGTGAGGGTGACGGACAGGTAGGATGCTTTATAAAGTTTAACCTGCTCTGTGATACACGCTGGTATGCAAAGGTAAACACTGTTGCGAACAAGCTGCGTGCGCTGGGGGCGCGTGTGGCGACGTGCGCTGTCCGCGGGTTCCAGTCCAGCGCACAGGCTACAGTGAGAAGCTCCATGCGGTCCTGCACACCGGGAAAAGTTTATTGCCAACGGCAGCGGCATAATGAAATATGATTGCACTCATCTCAAGTACTACCACACTACCAAGGTAGTGATTGATTGCCAAGGTAGTGTACCCACACTACCTTGGCAATCAACTGGTAGATCGCGATCGACATATTGGGCACCCCTGTTTTAGACACTATTTTTGATTCACACGGTAATACGGGAAAAAGTGCGTCCCTATTCAGTTCAATACGGGACATGTACTTTTGTTTCTGAATACGGGACGATTCCGTTTTTCAAGGGACGATTGGCAACCCTAAACACAACATATATACCCAAAATTTTTCTCAACGGATTTGCACTGATATATAAAATGACACAGGCGGCTGACAAAAAAGCAGAAATCCGCCAAAATGCGGAAAATTGTCATCCCTGTTCATGTGAGAAGTTTGAATTTTTAATGATATGAAAACCTTCGTAGCCTTTACTAAGCTCTGACAACTACTTTGTCTTCACTTGGGTCATTTCTGTACTCTACAAATACACTCAGTTTTTTCCACTATAATTTTAGTTCAGTTTCCATAATTGCACCAATCCTCCAGTTTTAATCCAGAGACACTGAAGGATAGGTCAAATGCAGAGGACACATTTCCCTACTGGGACAAAAGTGTAACCTTAACCATATTACCGTCTGGACAAAAACTATGATAAAATGAAGAAAACGCCATCAGTTTTGTTTATAACGACAGGTACAAGGTGCAAATAAAGCTAGTCCTGGTTCAGTCCTGGTCCAGTCCTGATTTAGGGTGTTTTCACACTTGGTCCCTTTCAGCGTTTAAAGCGAACTCAGATCGCTAACTGAGCATTATAGGTTTATATGTGAACACTCTAAGCGCACTCAGACCCCTTTAAAACGAACCGAACTGAGAGGTGGTCTCAGTACGGTTCGCTAAAAGGTCCGCGGTACGGTTCGCCTAACCTGCGCAGTGTGTACACATAACCCTCCGGGTTCTCTTCGCCTTTTGTGCAGTTTTATTACCTTCTAAGCTTCCGGTAGACAGCGACACGGGGAGGTAGTGACGAAAAATAACAATACAGGACTCTTTTGAGGCCCTGTAAATGGAATGAGTACACTTTAAATCCTTTAACGAGGATCCAGTGGAGGGCAAGTCTGGTGCCAGCAGCCGCGGTAATTCCAGCTCCAATAGCGTATATTAAAGTTGCTGCAGTTAAAAAGCTCGTAGTTGGATCTCGGGCCCCCGTCTGTCCCAGCCCCTGGCTCTTGGCGCCCCCTCGATGCTCTTGGCTGAGTGTCCCGCGGGGTCCGAAGCGTTTACTTTGAAAAAATTAGAGTGTTCAAGGCAGGCACGGTCGCCTGAATACTGCAGCTAGGAATAATGGAATAGGACCCCGGTTCTATTTTGTGGGTTTTCTCTGAACTGGGCCATGATTAAGAGGGATGGCCGTCACAGAGAATGCCAAGGAGTGAAGGTCTCAGAGCTCTAGAGAAGCTACAGTGTGAACAGAAAGAGGACTGAGGCTCCATCAGAGCTCAAGTGGACCAGAAAGAGAACTCGGTCCTCTTTCACAATGTGAACACAAACAGAACTGAGTTTGTGTTCTCTTGGTCCCCTTGTTGGTCCACTTTTAGGGGACTGAGTTCGGTTCGCTTAAAGGGGACTATATGTGAAAACACCCTTAGTCCTGATTTAGTCCTGATTTAGTCCTGGATCAGTCCCAGTTTAGCCCATGTTCAGCCCAGGTTTAGTACAGGTATAGCAGTCCAGGTTCAGACCTGGTTCAGTCTCACCTGAGCTGGGAGGGTCCAGAGCCTGGCTCTCTACCTCCACCTGGTGGTAGTGGCGGATGCAGAGGCGACTGTCAATCTGGTAGAGGAGGGCGGGGCAAAGGTACGAGAACTGATCCGGAGAAATGAGAGAGTCCGGACTGAGCCCAAAGTCTCTGAGCAGCTGGGTCAAGTTCAGGCACTAGGGAGAGGGGGGGTATAGGAGAAAGGAGGAATAAAGGAACAAAGAGGAGGAGAGGGAGGGAGGAATAGAGGTCATAGTCAATACTTTAAACTGAAAACACACCAAATGACAAAATCACAATGCTCAAGTCCTTCCCTCTGTGTCAGATGCCCTCCCTGTGTGTCCATGGAGACTTACTCTGTGTAAAAACTCCTGTAGTTTAGACCCTGTTCTAAAATGCCTGGGATTCTTGGCTATTTAGGAAGTTGAGACGTCATTGAGGTATAACTAACTAATCACTCATGTCTTACCTCTTCGTGCTGGTGTGCGGAGCCTCCTGGATGCTGTGGTCCAATCAGAGCAGGTTGAGTGGGCGTGTTCAGTCCTCCCACAGCCGCTCTTCTGGTCCTCCCCACTCCTTCCCCAGTCTGACCCCTCCCTCGACCCTTCTGTCCTTTGCCCTTCCTCTTCTTCTCCTTGGCCTGCTCCTCTCCACCTGCTGGAGGCACCGTGGAGCTGTGGGTCTCTCCGTGATCATGGACGTGTACATCCAGACTCAGGTCTTGGCTTTTCGAACTCGCCAAATCCTGCAGATGTTTGAGCTCTTCTTGTCGCCCTTTTTGTGCAGACTCAAGCTCCTGGTCGTGTGTGGAGCTCTCAAAGTTTTTCAAAACTCCTCCATTTTGCCCCAGATCCTCCTGATGGGCGTGGTCTTCGTGGTGATTGTGCGCCGTTTCTTTCTGCTCATTTGCACCACCTTCAGTCTGTAGCTGTTCTTCTCCATTTTGTCTCATATCCTCTTCATGAATATGATCTCCATTTTGTGGCACTTCCTCACTGTGGTGATTGTGCCCGTCTCCGTGGTGATGGTCTCCGTGGTGATGGTCTCCGTGGTGATGGCTGTGCCCGTGTCCATGGTGTGGATCCGGTTTTCCCGGTTTACGTTTCTGCTCCTTTGGCGTCACTTTTCGATGGTTTGCGTTTCGTCCTTCGTCGGTTTTCCTCTTAGGACTCTCTGTCGTGGTACACTTGGTCGGTGCCTGCTCAGTTTGCGATCTGTCAGACTCGTGCGTGTTGCTGTGTCCGTGGCCATGTCCGTGGCCGTGTCCATGTTCGTAGCCGTGCGGTTTGGCGGCGTGCGAGTGGGTGCCATCTTGAACGTCCAGCACGTCTAAATGTGCCACATGGTCATGCCCCAGCTCCTCATGGTCGAGCTCCACCACTTTGACCTCCCCCAGACCCAGGCTGAGCAGAAGACTCTGGAACCCGGCAAAGTCCAACCGGTCCCTGGTGCCGTAACGCAGAAACAGCTGCCCAATGTAAAACTGCTGCTCCTCCTCCTGAGTGACGCCCCCCGGAGGATGTGCAGCACCATGCGGGTGGGTGTGGGAATGGTTGTGGGTGTGGTTGTGGTGATGTTGGGGTGCGTTTTGCTCGTGGCACCGGTGAACTGGCTGAAGGACAATGGTGAAGAGACACAAGAGGCAGACATTTGAGGACATCTGGACAAACATGGTCCTGAACACAGCTCTGCAGAAAAGAAGAGAGGACAGAAGAATTTATGAATGAAAGAGTTTAAAAAGGTTTCACAGAAAGTACAGTGGTACCTCACCTTACGAAATTAATTCGTTCCAGAAGTGGTTTCGTAACGTGAATTTTTCGTAAGTTGAGTAGCTATTTCAATGGAAAAAGCCTGATTCGTTCCAAGGCCCCGATCCACGTTTTTTTTTATAGTGTAACTTTTTTTATAGTGTAACACTGTGTTCTGCGTAGAGACTGTAGACCCAGGACTAAACGTGGACTATACCAGGTCTAGACCAAGGTCTAAACGAGGACTAGACCAGGTGGATTAAAACGAACGCATGCAAGAGCCACGGTGGTCTAGACCTGGACCTGGTCTAGAGGAGGTCTAGAGGAGGCACGGTTTGAGCACGGGTCTCGTTCATGCGCTCAGACTGCGTGCGGTCCCCCTCGCTGCTCGCCTCAGCCGTGACTCGAAACGAAACCAGGAAATAGACCCGCGCGCGGCGCTTTAATCCACCTGGTCTAGTCCAGGTCTAGTCCAGGTCTAGTCCAGGTCTAGTCCAGGTCTAGTCCAGGTCTAGTCCAGGTCTAGTCCAGGTTTAGTCCAGGTTTAGTCCAGGTTTAGTCCAGGTTTAGTCCAGGTTTAGTCCAGGTTTAGTCCAGGTTTAGTCCAGGTTTAGTCCAGGTCCAGTCCTGGTCCAGTCCTGGTCCAGTCCTGGTCCAGTCCTGGTCCAGTCCTGGTTTAGTCCTGGTCCAGTCCTGGTTTAGTCCAGGTCTAGACCTGCTGTCAGCTCCGCGCCGGGTCATGCTGCGCTATCACACGTGTCAGAGCGCAGTTTTCTCCCCCCTCCTCCTTCCCCCCACACTTCACTATTAATAATTTAGTTGAAAATCTATGAAAGTTTGAGTGTTTAAACGAGAGACAAATGTGAGAAAAGTTTAAATCCAGTCTGAGAAAAGCGTATAATGTGTGTGGCTGAGCGCACATTATTTTAATTTTTGAGATTTCGCGTTTCGTAACTTGAATTTTCTTTCGTATCTAGAGACCAAAATTTAACGTGAAGGCGTTTCGTAACTTGAAATTTTCGTTTGTTGGGGCTTTCGTAAGGCGAGGTACCACTGTACTAAGTCCATTTTCAATCGTATTTGGGATTCCACATGTACTTTTGGTGGCACCTGAACACGTGGGTGTGCAAAGTATCAGATTTTTCATGGAGATCACCATTTCCATTTCATCACGATTCATAATTATTTGATATTTGTATTGCCTGTAGTCGACTAAAGAAATTCTTGTTGGATTGAAGACTCTCAAAACTATTCTGCATCTGTGGATCTGACCCAAACTGCACTCACAATTTGATCAATATCAGATTTTTGGAGTTTGTATGTCATAAAATAATCTAATTTCTTTCTGGTCCTGGTCCCCTCTGATACAAATCAGATTTTGAGTTCAAACTCATGAAACCAAAATTGATCCAACAATCACAGCTAATCATCCAAATCAAACACAAACCAAACATCTAACCACAATCTTAGGGCTTTTAAAGATGCACTAGGTCACATTTCTCTGTTTTCCTTGGAGATGTTATTGCTTTTCCATGGAGCCAAGCAGCTAATGCCAACAAACCCAGTTACAGCTCAGATCTGTGGAGAGGCGGGCCCACTGATCATAGTCGTAGTTTGCTTTATTGTCGAAAAACAATCATGTACATGATGGTGTAGAATAAATAATGTTTTCTCCTAACCCTAACCCTTTCCCTGAAAAATCTAATTGTAAATGCAAGGTGGGTTGATTTAATGTCATACTGAGGAATATTCCAGACAAAGCAATATCATCTCCATGGAGACAAGCAGGTGGCAGTCCTTTTCTGAAGCTTTAGTGAAAAAAAAAAATCATTTGACTTTATTTATACAGAGACAGGACAGAAGACAACACCGACTCTTGTGAACTTTAAACCATAATAAAATGTTCCCTCCTCAAAAACAGACCTGGAGTTGTGTTTTGTTTCATTCACATGTTTGCGTAATCCTGCATTATTCGTCTGTCTACATGTCCAAAACTTTAAACGCTCTGTTCCACCTTGTGATGTCACAAATACTCGATAGTGTATTTGTGTACCACAAAGTGGTAGTTTTCAACTTAACAGCAATAGAGCTGCAACTATCGAGTATTTTTGGAATCGAGTACTCTAACCATTCATACTTTTTTCTTTTTTTTTTAATTCTGAATTCTCAAAGCACACAAAAAACACATTTTATTAACAGGTAGTGGTGACATACACATACCTGGTACAAATGTTGAGATCTGCTCCACTTTACACTGACCTCCTCTGTCACATGAACACTGTAGCTGAACACTGACAGCCCGAAACTGTAAATGCTTTGATATATTTACATTGTTCCTTGAAGGGATTTTTTTTTTTAAATAGGGATCTATTTGACTTAAACCTGAATTGAATTAGAGGCATATTTGAGTGATAAGAACACATGGAAAATAAATAATTATTTATTTTTAATACAAAATAATAAGATTAACAGAATAAAATAAATATCTGTCCTGCTTAACTTAAAACTGTACAAATGAATATAAAACAATACAAGGCACAACATGTCTGGACAGTACAAATCTCTCTCTCTACCTCTTTCTATCTACGCGGGCTGCAGTCAGAATCTTTGCAAAAAAGGGGAGATCCACTAAAAGGCAGAACTCTTTCATTCCTATAGTTTTTATGTAAATGGAAACAGTGATGCAGTCTATCCGAACAGCGCAGTAGTCTGACAATGCCGCGATGATGCATGAATTGAAATATATCGCCACGTGATGAAAATAAAACGAAGCCTCGAGGCTATTTTTTGTACTCGAGTTACTCGAGTAATCGTTGCAGCAATAATCAGCAATTACTGAAAGGATCAAAATGATTGTTCTAGTGACGGTGTATGGAGTTTAACTCTAGAGAACCCCCGGGGTCAAATTTGCCCACTGTTAATTGCTGCTCCCCAAAATTAACTAACATTTTTTTAAAACTGTCAAATTTAACCTCAAAAGCCCATAGTGCCACTTCTGACCCCTTCATAAAGACACCTAGTGGATGAAAATTGAACTGACAGGAGCCAGAGTGGAAGGGACAAGATGGCTGAGCACATGCTGTTTTTTTGAGCTGAAAAACTACCCAAACAATTATAGATGATAATGTAACAAACAGCTCCCACTGTGGAGTGTTTTAAGTCTCGTCTTAAGACCCACTTTTATTCTCTGGCTTTTAATCCCGCATGAGTTGTGTGGTCCTCTGTGTTTTTATTTTTTATTTTATTTATTGATTTTACTTTATTATTTAATTAATTTATTGTATTTTACTTTATTTTGTTTTTACTTACTCCATGGTTCTGATTTGATTTTACTGGTTTTATTGTTTTGGGACTAGTGAATCATTTACAGTACCTGATGTTTGTTGTGTCGCTAGTTTTTCTGTCTGTACAGCACTTTGGAAACTGTTTATGTTTATGAAATGTGCTATAGAAATAAAGTGGATTTGGATTTAAAAAATGTATAATATATATATAAATAGAGTATATATAAATATATTGGCAACTGTATATAGAAACCTATAGCCATGCATGTAAATACATTACTATATAAAGGGGTCTATATTCTATTGATTTATTTCATTCAATACCAAGTGTCTGTGGATATATTAGTAAATATTACCTAATATTTAGTAATATATCCACAGACACTTGGTATTGAATGAAATAAATCAATAGAATATAGACCCCTTTATATAGTAATGTATTTACATGCATGGCTATAGTTATTGTGATTCTTTGAAATGATACGCCTAAAGCCCAATAGGTCAGATTTGACCCAAATCCTAAATTAGGGAATAAAGGGTTAAAATTGAAAAAGTTGATATTTTGGTGATAATTTTCCAAAGAAAAAAAGGGTTCTTGGGTTCTCTAGGGTTAAAAACACAGTGGAGCACTACCTGTATCACCATATGATGTCACAAAGTGGAAAAGAGTCAGAATAGCTTAAATCTGCAGGGTTTGTGTATTAAACATGTGTGAATGAAACAAAACACAACTCCAGGTCTGTTTGTGATGAGGAACATTAGACCAGAGATCAGAAAATATTGTCCCTTTAACCATAAACAGGACAAACATCAGGGTTTTGAGGCTCTTTAAACCTCAAGAGTTGATTTAAATACAGAGGCATCTTTGAAGAGTGCAGGAGCCCGCGGTGCATTCAGGAGCAGACACGGGGTCGGAAATATGAGCTCTGTCTGAGGAGCCCGAAGGGGAAGTCAAGTGATCATCATGAGACCAGAGAGGAGTTTGGGTCCGAAAAAACAAAACAGAACAGGAATATACAACTAAAATTTACCATTTACCAAAAGATAAACTAGGAAATCTAACTAAATCAGGACTGAACCAATTAAACCAGTATGTACCTGTATATAATGTACTAAACACAAAAAGACTAAACCAGGGAATAAACCAAGCATAAACATGAACTAAACCAGGACTCGACCAAACAAGCTCTGAAACATTTTTAATTTAGAGATTGAAATGTTTTAGTAGGTTTAAGAAACAAGCTGAAAAGTACATGCCAACACAAAGTCCTGGTTCAGTCCTGGTTTATTCTTGGTTCAGTCCTGATCATAGGGCATAAACCACTGACCATAAAACCACAAAGAACCAAAATAAAGCCATAAAAACACTGAATGTCTGTCTGATAATTTCTATTGGAGACAAGGTCCATTCTCCACCACACCTGAGCGGGCATCGGAGACACCACAGCATCTGCAGATTAACCTGAAACATTTGATCTGCCTCCATCTCAGACCAACACTACAGGGATACCATAGAACGGGAGGGCATCTGACATACAGGGATACAGGAGAATGGGAGGGCTACTCAAAAACTCTAAAAAAGGAATTAAAAATGATTAAAGAGGGGGCATGTTACCCACGTTTACACACAACATATTGAGATCGCCATCTGAAAATCAATGAAAGAAACTGCTGTATTCACAGAAAACAATATTAAAGGGATATGCCACCCCCAGGTCAAATTTGGGCATCTCCCCACAGTCCAGAGACTAAAACAAGTGATGAAAAGCGTTTTCCTGGTCACCCAGCCATTGTCCGAGTCTGTCAGCACTGACCGCCGCGGTATCTGCAGCTCCTCCGCGTTAGACTGGAGTCTAACGTCGCCAGAGAAAGATTTCGGCCAAAAGGAATTAATTAACTCGATACGTTTCCCAATTACTTTCTGTGTAGTGCGCATTCATATCGAGTGCAAATAAATGTGCAAATCAACACGGAGAGCTTGACTTGGTCATTTTGGGTGGGAACTATTTTTCAGTGCGGAAAAAGACAGCAGAAGCACACAGCACGCAGCGAACGGGGGAACTCCCTTCCTGGTGCGTAAACGGGGATTCCCCTGTCCGCGTGGTGCGTGCTTCGGCTGTGTTTTAACATGTTTTATAAGGGGCCGTTTAGACGAGGACGATTGCGACTGAAAACGACAAAATATTCTATCGGAAGTGTCTTTCGTTTACACGGTGGCGGCGCCGTCGGGCTCTGAAACCACAAAAATCTGAAGACTCCTTCCAGAGTGTGGAGTTCTGAAGACGGCCCGGGTCGCGTCTCCGTCTAAACGGCAAGAAGCGCAAAACATGTTCACGTCGCATACACCTGATGCGCCAAGCCGGTAAAAACAATAACAATACGTCGCAGGCGACAGAGGAGAGTTTGGACAAGACCGGGCAGAACCAGTCAGTGGTGGGACAATTTTGAGGATGGATTAGTTGCTGACAGTGCTTGGGTGGAAAACTTCAGAATGACTAAACAAACTCTTGTTGCATTAAGCGAAGAGCTCCGATCCGACATCGAGGGAGAAACAACCGTGATGAGAGCCCCTGTGGTGTCCTGAAAAAGGTAGCTCTGACATTATATTAGCGGCCTGGCATGCATATTCAATCGAATTCACCCACTTTTGCATCTTCGTATAAACAAACATTTCCTGTTGAGAACGCTCGTCTAAACGGGGATAAAAAATTTAAGACGAGACGCCACTTTTGAGTCTTCTGTTTTGATCGTCGCCGTATAAACGTAGCCTAAGTTTCACTTTCATTTTTGGCACTGAGTCCCCCCTCCCTTTGCTCTTCGTGCTAAGTCACTTCCCCCTTCAGAGCGCCGTGCTGTGTACAGTTTTGTGTTCATATTTTTGTGTGTTTATGGAGAATTATCGTGTGGGAGCATGGGTGATGTACGCTTGTGGGCGGAGCTTACAACTAACTGCAAGGAGGATTCGAGAGAGATCACTAGATTACCCAAACATGGATAGCATTAAAAAAAATCTCTTTAGAATGTGAACTTTGAACAGAATCCTATTACTAAAACAGAAATCTCAAATGTAATCAAACAGAACCACAACACTGGAGTCACATGCTGCAGTCTGGCCACATAACGTTTATACAACCACAGCCTTGACTTTTGCTCTTTATGACACTATAAAACACAAACTGTGTTAACGACTGATTTGTGTTTTGTAGTGCAAAAAAGGTGAAATCTGCACAACCATTTAATCACATTTGAAAAAAATATTGTCAAGAATCAAACTTAAAAAGGTCAAATCTCCAATGGACTAAAGGGAATTTAAGTGAAACAAAGCCGGGACTAAACCAGGACTAAACTAGGTGTAAACCAGGACTAAACCAGATGTAAACCAGGACTATACCAGGACTAAACCAGGGCTAAACCAGGACTAAACCAGATGTAAACCAGGACTAAACCAGATGTAAACCAGGACTAAACCAGGACTATACCAGGACTAAACCAGGGCTAAACCAGGGCTAAACCAGGGCTAAACCAGGGCTAAACCAGATGTAAACCAGGACTAAACCAAATCTAAACCAGGACTAAACCAGATGTAAACCAGGACTAAACCAGGACTAAACCAGGGCTATACCAGGGCTAAACCAGGGCTAAACCAGGGCTAAACCAGGACTAAACCAGGACTAAACCAGGACTAAACCAGGACTAAACCAGATGTAAACCAGGACTAAACCAGATCTAAACCAGGACTAAACCAGATGTAAACCAGGACTAAACCAGGGCTATACCAGGGCTAAACCAGGGCTAAACCAGGACTAAACCAGGACTAAACCAGGACTAAACCAGGACTAAACCAGATGTAAACCAGGACTAAACCAGATCTAAACCAGGACTAAACCAGATGTAAACCAGGACTAAACCAGGACTAAACCAGGGCTAAACCAGGGCTAAACCAGATGTATACCAGGACTAAACCAGGACTAAACCAGGACTAAACCAGATGTAAACCAGGACTAAACCGGGACTAAACCAGGACTAAACCGGGACTAAACCGGGATTAAACCGGGACTAAACCGGGATTAAACCGGGACTAAACCGGGACTAAACCGGGACTATACCAGATGTAAACCAGGACTAAACCAGATGTAAACCAGGACTAAACCAGGACTAAACCAGATCTAAACCAGATGTAAACCAGGACTAAACCAGGACTAAACCAGATGTATACCAGGACTAAACCAGGACTAAACCAGGACTAAACCAGATGTAAACCAGGACTAAACCAGGACTAAACCAGGACTAAACCGGGACTAAACCGGGATTAAACCGAGACTAAACCAGGACTAAACCGGGATTAAACCAGGACTAAACCGGGACTATACCGGGACTAAACCGGGACTAAACCGGGACTAAACCGGGACTAAACCGGGACTAAACCGGGATTAAACCAGGACTAAACCGGGACTAAACCAGATGTAAACCAGGACTAAACCAGATGTAAACCAGGACTAAACCAGGACTAAACCAGGTGTAAACCAGGACTAAACACCAGGACTAAACACCGGGACTAAACCAGGTGTAAACCAGGACTAAACCAGGACTAAACCGGGACTAAACCAGGACTAAACCAGGACTAAACCAGATGTAAACCAGGACTAAACCGGGACTAAACCAGGTGTAAACCAGGACTAAACCAGGACTAAACCGGGACTAAACCGGGACTAAACCAGATGTAAACCAGGACTAAACCGGGACTAAACATTCCAGTGTGAATGGTCAAAAGCACAGCATTAAAACAGGAACATTATGGGTTTGAATTTAACTTGAAACCCCATGGTCCGCGTCCCGCTGTTTGAGAACCATGTGTTATATTGTCGTTCACTCACCTCTGTGCAGTCTCCCTCCTTCTCCTCTCTTTCACTTCTCTCCCTCCTTCACTCTACTTCTTTCTGGTCTCTCGCTCCGGGTTTGTTTTGGCTTCTCCCTCTCCTCTCCCGCTCTCTGCAGTAGCAGCAGTATTAGTATTAGTAGTAGTAGCAGTAGCAGTACTCCACTCTCAGTAGTAGTTCCTCTCCTTTTCACGCCTGTTATCCAGCAAAACCAGGAAGTGCTCTCTGAACTCTGATAGGCTGAACTGTGAAGCCACTCCCACCTGTCAAAATACCATCACAAGTAAATACTACAAATGGATTTTACAACTTGTTAGGAGTGTTGTCACGATACTAGAATTTCAAACTTGATTGTGATACTAGGAATATTTAGTAATACAGCTTCTGATACTACAATAATAATAATAATAATTAAAAAAAACATTAAATGGCAGTACTTTTTCTCTTCCCATCTGTGTACTCCCTCAGTGGGACTTTTTTAGTATCTGTGAAAAATGTGTAGTTTGGATACCATCAGATTTTTGATACTTTTCACACCCCTTTGGGCTCTGAGTAGTAGTTCTTGCGTAACTCCTCAGTAGGTCTTACAAACAGGGCTGTTATTGTACAGAGAAGCTGTAAGCCCCTTCACAGGACCCTCACCTGACCACCGCACCAGCACTTCAATCTGCTGACCACCACCAGCCAGACGGTAATATGCAAATACAACGAGGACCAAAGTATACAAAAGAGGCAAAACTAAGGTTGTTTTCACACCAGGAAAGTCCGATAGTTCACTTGCTTTGGGCCGGACCAAATTTGTTTTTAATTTTTTTATTTTTTCACACTGCTCATTTCTGTCCAATGGCTGGGTGACCTCAGCACACATGGTTTTGTTTACAGATGTTGGTCCACTTACAAAAAAAGTGCAGTGTGAAAGCGAACCGCACAAAAAAAAAAATAAAAAAAATTTGGTCCAGCCCAAAGCAAGTGAATTATCGGACTTCCCTGGTGTGAATGCCCCCCTAATGTCAATTCCTCATCACAAACACACCTGGAGTTTTTTGGAGTGTTTTGTTTCATTCACACGTTTAACACACAAACCCTACAGATTTAAGAGGAGTTCTTCTCTCAAACGGAAAACACTGTTCCACCTTGTGGTAATACAGGGTCATGTGGTAATGCAGGAAGTGCCCCACTGTGTTTTTAAACTCCATGCACCTTCATTAGAATCATTTGGATCATTTCAACTCTGGAAGTGTTAATCTTGAAGAAGTTAAGAAAAGTTAAAAGAAGCTGTTAACTTTAAAACTACCACTTCTTGACATCACAAGGTGGTAGAGAGCAAAGATCAAATCAAAGTCAGCTTTATTGTCAATTCTGCCATATGTGTTCAACATACAGTGAATCGAAATTTTGTTTCTCTCTGGCCAGGTAGTGCAAAAAGACAATGTACAGAATACAACATGAAGACAAAACACAACAAAAACTATCTAAGACAGAGATCTAAAGTTAAAACTAAAGTCTACGGTCTAAAATCTTAAAACAGTGCAACATAATAAATAAACTATACTATATACAGATTTCCAAAGTGTGCAGTGTGCATCAAAATGTGCAATGGAAGATACAGCAGTGAAATGGTCATGTGCAGTAGAATGTGCATTGGAGTTAAGATAAAATAAAAATAAATGTGCAACAGTAGTAATTCTAGTGCAATAACAGGAGTAAACAACAGTACTAAAAATTCCAGTAGTAAATGTGCAATAACAGTAGTAAACAACAGTGCAACAGGAGTAAAATCCAGTAGTAAATGTGCAACAGTGCAACAGTGCAACAGTCGTCCTTAGCAGCAGTTTTTTAAAGTGTCTAGAGTGAAAGCATTTGGAGCTTTGGAGATGTAGACAGACTAATAATAAAGGATTAATCAAACGTGTGAATAAAACAAAACAACTTCAGGTTTTTGAGGAGGGAACAACATTCTAACATGACAAGAGTCCATTTTGCATAATATAGGACCTTTACATAGTAAAGAGACACTAGGTAACTTTTCTCTAACCTAAGATGAGACAGGTCAGAACAGAGTTTGCTGTGTAACAGACTGCAGACGTGTTGACCTGGTTTATGGTTCATATCTCTAATTCCCGGGCCTATCCACATGAAACAAACTGGCACAAAGTTCAGGAGAAATAAACTAAAGTCAGATTATTTTTTTCACACCAAAGGCCCCTGCTTTAAATCTGTAATGACATCAGCACATTCTACACACTAACTTACGATCTAATTTGCATATTTAAAGCCATCAGCTCAGTCTCTGCAGTGATACGATCGCTTTCCTTTGTCCTTATTTACACTGACCTAATCACACCCACTGTATTCCTCTGCCTCAGATCTACTTTCATTCACTCTCAAAGACAATCACTTCTTTTAACATTTAACACTTCAACATGGCCAACAAAATTCAACAAATTATTACACAATTTACATGGACAATTAAACTAAAAGCTAGAAAGAATGGCCTCCCTTTGTTAAACAAATTTATTCTGAAACTCCTGAAAGAACGAGATGAAATTGTCAATCACATTAGGATACAACAAACACCAATTTATTTCGAAATAAGAAAATCTAAAGCTGACTTTTTCATTACTGCTTTGAATAGTGCAAGGAGGAATTCTAAAATAACCTGGAATTATATTAAAAAAGTATTGGGTGATTCCCAAAAAAAACCAAAACAAATCTAATGCAAATTCAATTAAATGGAAACATCCTGATGGAACCTCAAGTGATGGCTGATGCTTTTAACTACAGTGGTACCTCACCTTACGAAAGACTCTACAAACGAAAAAGTTAAAAAGTTACAAAACGCCTTCACGTTAAATTTTGGTCTCTAGATACGAAAGAAAATTCAAGTTACGAAACGTGAAATCTCAAAAATTCAATTAATGCGCGCTCAGATGCACGCCCCGAAACATAAATACACTTTATCAACACACACGGGGTTAGGTTCCAGAGGTGGCCCGCGGTGGGAGAGGTCCACGAGGTAGGACAACTTTGAATTTTGCAATTGTTCTACATGTTTTAGGGCTGTAAATGCCTCACCACACACATTCTACGCTTTTCTCAGACTGGAGTTGGGCTTTTCTCGCATTTCTCTCTCGTTTGAACACTCAAACTTTCATAGATTTTCAATGGAATGTGTTGATAGTGAAGCGTGGGGGGGGGCACGGCTCAATATAGCGCCGAACGCGCGAGGGGAGCGGAGACACAGGATTACTATCAACAACACATCTGAGCTCTCTCTCTCTCATATATATATATACTCAACAAAAATATAAACGCAACACTTTTGTTTTTGCTCCCATTTTTCCTGAGATGGACCCAAAGATCCAAAATTCACTCTAGATACACAACACTACCATTTCTCTCAAACATTGTTCACAAATCTGTCCAAATGTGTGACAGCGAGCACCTCTGCCCCGCCGAGACAATCCACCCCACCTCACAGGTGCGCCACATCAAGATGCCGATCCGACATCATGACCAGTGCACAGGTGCACCCCAGACTGCCCACAATAAAAGGCCACCCTGAAATGTGCATTTTTTTTTTGCTTTATTGGGGGTCTGGGGACTCAGAACCAGTCAGTATCTGGTGTGACCACCATTTGCCTCATGCAGTGCAACACATCTTCTTCACATAGAGTTTATCAGATTGTCAGTTGTGGCCTGTGGAATGTTGGTCCACTCCTCTTCAATGGCTGTGCGAAGTTGCTGGATATTAGTGGGAGCTGGTACACGCTGTCGTATACGCCGGTCAAGCACATCCCAAACATGCTCAATGGGTGACATGTCCGGTGAGTATGCTGGCCATGCAAGAACTGGGACATTTTCAGCTTCCAAGAATTGTGTACAGATCCTTGCAACATGGGGCTGTGCATTATCTTGCTGAAACATGAGGTGATGTTCATGGATGTATGGCACAACAATGGGCCTCAGGATCTCATCACGGTATCTCATCATTCAAAATGCCATCAATAAAATGCACCTGTGTTCTTCGTCCATAACAGCCTTTGAAGAGGAGTGGACCAACATTCCACAGGCCACAACTGACAATCTGATAAGATAAGATAAGATAAGATAAGATATGCCTTAAACTCTATGTGAAGAAGATGTGTTGCACTGCATGAGGCAAATGGTGGTCACACCAGATACTGACTGGTTCTGAGTCCCCAGACCCCCAATAAAGCAACAAAAATGCACATTTCGGGGTGGCCTTTTATTGTGGGCAGTCTGGGGTGCACCTGTGCACTGGTCATGATGTCGGATCGGCATCTTGATGTGGCGCACCTGTGAGGTGGGGTGGATTGTCTCGGCGGGGCAGAGGTGCTCGCTGTCACACATTTGGACAGATTTGTGAACAATGTTTGAGAGAAATGGTAGTGTTGTGTATCTGGAGTGAATTTTTGATCTTTGGGTCCATCTCAGGAAAAATGGGAGCAAAAACAAAAGTGTTGCGTTTATATTTTTGTTGAGTATATATATATATATATATATATATATATATAATATATATATATATATATATATATATACATACATATACAACATTTTTCTCTACGGATTTGCACTGATATAAAAATGACCCCAGCAGCTGACAAAAGAGTTACCTGGCCAGCCAAATGATATCTCTCTGTATTTCCTATACAGCGAGATACCATTTGGACACTCTCCATCCACTCTCGCTCCTCCGGTTAACAACGGACTCCGCGATTCTGATTCGTTCAAAGATGGTGACGTCAGTGCACCCGCCTTTGCCCGCAAAGTCACTCTTAGGCAACGGAAGTTCCTCCTCAGTTTTGAATCAAGATGGCGCTATCTCTGATTGGTTCACTTAGCTGTCTGTCTACACGCAACTGCAGCGCATTTTGGACCAAGCGTTACCAGACTCACTCGCTGGTACAGCGATGAGTCATGGATTCTTCCAGGCAAACAAAAGAGCAGAAATCCGCTAAAAAGCGGAATTCTTTCATCGCTGAGTAAGTCGGCCTGGTCAGTGAGGAGCACTTTTAGTAAGTCGGCCTGGTCAGTGAGGAGCGCGAGTGCCTGAGGAGGTTAAACTGCTCACAACATACAAGGCCTTCATGAAAAAAATAAAAAATAATAAATGAAAATGTGGCCTATCAGCACCTACAGCTGCCAACACTAAAAGATAAGCCTGCTGTGATATTATGATCAGATGTTGTGATGTCGTATTCTTTCTTTATTGTATAGTAAGTGTCTGTATATGTTTTTTGTATTATATTGTATATGTATTGTGTGCTCTTTGCCCTTTTACATCATGGCCAGGGCACTACAGATGAAAACTAGCCTTCTGGCTAATTCTGGCTTTAACCATGTGTAATCATGTGCCTTATGAAAATGCACTGTCCCCCTTAAAAAAAAAAAATCCTGTTTAGTTGAGCGTGTTTCCTGTGAAAGGTCTTGCTCTGACCCCTGAACTTTGAAGTTAAAACGACTTCCAACATGAGCTCAGAGTGATGACAAAAAGAGGAACGACATTAAAGTGTTTATGGTCTTTAGAACGAAAATCTGAGCTGAGTTATGTGACGTTATGTTACCCTTAATACCCCACAGAAGTCAAATACCACTCTTTCATTTGAAGGGATAATACAGGGCTACACGATTTTTGAAAAAATATAACTGCAATTATATTTGTGATTTGTGTTTGTGTGTCTGACACAGGGAATTTCAGAAATTTGCAGTTTGTAGAAGTCTAAACTACAGGTACAAGAACAATTTTCTTTGTGATCTGAAAAGTGCACCAATGTAAATTTTATTTTGGTAACAATTGTTTGTTATTATGTTTTAATCTGCAAAAATCTGAAAAATGTGTTTACAGACCTGAGATCTATTGATGAGATCCCACAGGGAGAATTCTGTCCAAATTAGGGATGCAAATTATCGGTTAATTCATTAACTGATAGTTGATTGACCTTATCGGTCGATTAACGATTAACTGATAAGCGGCGTTTTTCACCTGAATTTGAGTGTTTCAATAGGGTCTTTAAGAATATAAGCTATAGTAACATAACACTGAGTCATAAATATATACATTGTGTTCTGTCCTGATTGGCTAAGAGACTAGACCAGGACTAAACGTGGACTGAACCAGGTCTGGACCTGGACCTGGACCTGGACTGGACCGGGACTCGACCGGGTCTAGAAACACATTTTTAAGACTTTAAAACCTGATCTTAAAAATAAAAAAACCCTTTTATTTTGTTATTTGTCAAATATTCATTTGTGTTTATATTAGTATTTTAAGTGGTGGGTTGTGTCAGAGTTTTGACCCAGCAGATGGTTGGATAACAGGTTTAGGGCAGACATTCATTTTACATAAAACCCCCTCTTTAAAGCCATAGTATCGGAATCAGTATCAATATCAGTATCAAGTATCAATCAAGTATCAAGCCGATCCTTTAAAGGTGCACTATGTAACTTTTCTGGTACAAGTCCAGCACTTGGTGGCGTCCATGGAGATATACTTTCCCTAGAATGTTCCATTATTTTTAAATAACTTGAAAAATGTGCATTGTGCAGTAAGCGGGCTCACCCCTCCACAGATCAGACCTGTACACTGGATCTGGAGCTGGTCTCCATGGAAACAGATCAACTGAATATCATCACATCACAACATCATCTCTATGGTTTCATTCACAACATGTAACACACTTCAGGTGGATTTGAAAAGACAGAAAAATACTAGTAACCTGTAGTAAATAATCCAATACTCACAACAAACGCAGTAATGAGAAGTACACGCAAAGAATACTTTAAAAACTGCAGTAGTGAGAGACACACCTGGAATACTTTGAAAAGTGCAGTAGCTTGTAGTATTGTACATGGGTCAGAGAGGCCTGAGAAGTGCTCACCAGAGAACAGCTGAATAAAGAGAGAGGGAGGGAGAGAGAGAGAGAGGGAGAGACAAGGGGGGAGAGAGAGAAGGGGACAGAGGGAGAGAAAAGGGGGAGAGAGAGAAGGAGACAGAGGGAGAGAGAAGGGGGAGAGAGAGAAGGGGACAGAGGGAGAGAGAAGGGGGGAGAGAGAGAAGGGGACAGAGGGAGAGAAAAGGGGGGGGGGAGAAGGGGACAGAGGGAGAGAAAGGGGGAGAGAGAGAAGGGGACAGAGGGAGAGAAAAGGGGGGAGAGAGAGAAGGGGACAGAGGGAGAGAAAGGGGGAGAGAGAGAAGGGGACAGAGGGAGAGAAAAGGGGGAGAGAGAGAAGGAGACAGAGGGAGAGAGAAGGGGGGAGAGAGAGAAGGAGACAGAGGGAGAGAGAAGGGGGAGAGAGAGAAGGGGACAGAGGGAGAGAAAAGGGGGGAGAGAGAAGGGGACAGAGGGAGAGAAAGGGGGGAGAGAGAGAAGGGGACAGAGGGAGAGAAAAGGGGGGAGAGAGAGAAGGGGACAGAGGGAGAGAAAGGGGGAGAGAGAGAAGGGGACAGAGGGAGAGAAAAGGGGGAGAGAGAGAAGGGGACAGAGGGAGAGAAAAGGGGGGGGAGAGAGAGAAGGAGACAGAGGGAGAGAGAAGGGGGAGAGAGAGAAGGAGACAGAGGGAGAGAAAAGGGGGGAGAGAGAGAAGGGGACAGAGGGAGAGAAAAGGGGGGAGAGAGAGAAGGAGACAGAGGGAGAGAGAGAAGGGGACAGAGGGAGAGAAAAGGGGGAGAGAGAGAAGGGGACAGAGGGAGAGAAAAGGGGGAGAGAGAGAAGGAGACAGAGGGAGAGAGAGAAGGGGACAGAGGGAGAGAAAAGGGGGAGAGAGAGAAGGGGACAGAGGGAGAGAAAGGGGAGAGAGAGAGAAGGGGACAGAGGGAGAGAAAAGGGGGAGAGAGAGAGAAGGGGACAGAGGGAGAGAAAGGGGGGGGGGGGGAGAAGGGGACAGAGGGAGAGAGAAGGGGACAGAGGGAGAGAAAAGGGGGGAGAGAGAAGGGGACAGAGAAGGGAAGAGAGAGAAGTGAATAGAGGGACAGAGAGAGAAAAGGGGAGAGCATGAAAGAAGGAAGTGCATGAGAGAGAGGGACAAGGGGAGAGCGTGTGAGAGAAAGGGAGACAGTGAGAGAAGGTAAAAGGGGAGGGTGGAAGGAGGTAGGGGGAGAGGGAGAATGACAGATCAAGGGAGTAAGGAGAGGGGGAATGGATGAGAGGAGAGATATGGGGAGTAGGGGTGGGCGATATACATCGTCTGCAATATCGTGATTGTTGTTTTAACGATGTGCAAATTTACATTATTGAGTATTTAAATTAGTTCGCCAAAACCAATGAAACGCGCGCCGACACTTAGACGCCGACACACATTAGAGCGCCGTAGCGCTCTCCACACTCAGCTCAACTCTGCCGCTCGATTTGTAGGCCTAGGTCAGGGGTGGGCAAACTTTTTGACTCATGGGCCACAAAGGGTTCTAAAATTTAACAGAAGGGCCACACCAGGAGCAGGTGGATTTAGTGTTTTGGTAAAAACACTAAAAATAACATGGGATATGTAGAAAACATGTGCTTTATTTCAATTAAAAATTAAAAAAAGCATTACAACAAAATATCCATCTTTCAAGTTCCACGGTATTTCGCTTTTTATTGAAATGACTCTTAATACACAGATCAAAGGAGAAGTTCAATTTGTCAACTGGACAAAGTTTGTTTGGTTGAAAACGTTTCGCCGCTCATCCGAGAGGCTTCGTCAGCTCTGGCCCTCATGCTGGTTCGACCCTGTTTATATCTAGCTGCAAGGGAGGAGCTAACTACCCTGAACAAAGCTCTGATTTTCATTTGAGGACAGTGAGGTTCAGATCTTAGCCAGGGAAAAGAACTGGTTTGAGAGGGGAGTTAAAGAGGCTATTTTTGTCAAAAAAGAGAATCCGTCGTTAAACAGAAATGGGGGAGTTAGACACAACTTGTCTCCCATCTATAATTCGATTCTCAAACAAAGAATCATTAGGACAGACAAGCCATTGCAGAGGGGTGGAGAGGGTCGTTGTCTTGAATAGGGAATTGGACGCCAGAGAAATTTGAAATACAAAGAGACAGATTAGCTGATGGTTTCAGAGTGGTTTCAGTGTAGTGAGCGGGCTGATAGATATGCTAATACAGAGGAATTCGTAAAACAAAAGAGTAGCGGGGATAGGTCAGAGCTTTGTTCAGGGTAGTTAGCTCCTCCCTTGCAGCTAGATATAAACAGGGTCGAACCAGCATGAGGGCCAGAGCTGACGAAGCCTCTCGGATGAGCGGCGAAACGTTTTCAACCAAACAAACTTTGTCCAGTTGACAAATTGAACTTCTCCTTTGATCATGGATTCTACCTGGACGACTGAGGGACTTTTCACGCATCTTAATACACAGGAAATTTTATTAATAAAATACAGCTTTTTTTAAAATTACTAACAGTTACTATTTTAAAGCACTGAAAGTTCTGTTCTCCTTCAGGTTCTTTCATCCTGTGCCTTTTAACCTTACAGAGTTGTGATTTTTAGTTGATTATACATACTTATTATTATTTATCTTAATTTTCATACATGCTCATATTTTCCAACTGTTTCTGAAACTTGCATTGTGACACTGCAATTTCACCATTGTGGGACAAATAAAGGATTATCTTATCTTATTCTTTCGTTGACTGCTTGTTCACATGTTTTGTGGCAAAGTGACGGCTGATATTATATTCTTTAAAAACCGCTACAGTCTCGTGGCACATCAGGCATACAGCAGCTGATAAGTATTCGGTGAAAAAATATTTACTTGTCCACTCCTTATTAAACACTCGACATTCTCTGTCCACTTTTCTTTTCTTAGCTCCTCTCATCTTTACAGGAGGCTGAGGGGCCAAAGACTAAAGCACAAACGTGGAGCAAAACGCTGCACCTCAACAAAGGTCAATGTATTTAATGTGCGCAGCTACTGGAAAACACCAGAATTGCAGGGAAATTAAAACATTAAAACATTAACAAGGATTATTAATATAATTTCTTCAAGTTCGCCGGGCCGGATTAAGAAGCTTAACTGGCCCCCGGGCCGTAGTTTGCCCATGCCTGGCCTAGGTAATCACATGACCTCTCTCGTGAACAGCCTTCTAACAGGTCAGCAGCGCAATTTAAGAAAATGCAGCAGAGGCAGCTAAAGATGAGTCTACTTCAGAGGATTTAGAGGGCAAAACATAACCAATGCCATCACCAGATTCAGAGCCAAAGATGTTGCCGATGCAGTCAGACCTGCCAACATGTACGCATTTTGCGTAGCGGGCACGCAATTTTGACCTCCTTGTTCGCTTGTACGCTTTGTTGTTCTAAATTACGCATATTTCGTCCGTTTCACTCAAGTTGTCACTGACGTTGATTCTGCGGCTGAGACAGATCCACAGAGATCCGCCTGTAAACAGAACTTTCAGCCAATCAGAGCGCTTCATTTCCTCCCCACAGTTCAGATTCAAGGATGAGCTCCCCTCCTCACCCACTGAGCCCGAAAAGTAAGATTAATACGTAGAGTTAGCCCAACATTAACCCGACAGTGTTGTTAACCACTTGTCAAGGTTACGACGAACAGATGAACCATCTGAGTCGTCATCGTGTGTTGCAATGATCACCACCGCGTTTCCCCGTATTCACTGCACAGTTTTGGTTTTAAACTGCAAGGTTTGCGTGACATGAAGCGCCAAAAAAAGACTAAGAAACAACAAATATTTGTGGACAGCTATCGGGAGAGATGTCCTCGCCTTAGCGGGTCCAGGCTGCACACGTTTAGAGCACCGTGGGGACAAGGGACAACAGACAACAAATCCCCCTTCCACAATGTCCATATCACACCCTCATCTAGAGGACGGGCTGTCTGGTGAAATGGGCATAAAGTTTTAGACAGGCTCGGTTGTCTGATTGTAAAAATCAGTACGAGCCTATAGCGTAGCTATATTGCTTGAACATTAAGATTAGCCTATATATACACACACCGTAATTTCCGGACTATAAACCACTACTTTTTTCTCACACTTTGAACCCTGTGTCTTACGTATGCGTGTATGCATGTATTATGTGTGTATGCATGTATTATGGATGGATTATTAGTTTATAAACACAGCGGATGTGTGTGCGCAGCCTGAGGAGGAAGCGTCTGTGCGGTTAACATGAAGTTGCAGCGTTAGCGAGCGCTGCTGTCTGCACTAAAACAGTTTAGCGCCATGTGATGAAATAAGGTCTCACTAAATAGGGAGGATACTGTCATAATATCATTAAAATCCTACAAATATCGCGATATTTGCCCATATCGCCCACCCCTAATGGGGAGAAAAACTGGACTGAAATGGGACTAAAGCCGGTCTAAACCAGGACTGGACCAGATCTGAACTTTTTGAGTTCATTCGGTTCATTTCCTACATAAACCATTTCCCATATATTAGACGTATGCTAACGCTAATACCTGTCTCATTCAGTACAGTGTGGATTAGCATTAGCTCGCTCAGCACTAGCTCTGAATATAATCACAGAATAAGAACGGATCAATTAAATCTGATAATCTGTCTATTCTGAGGCCAAACATATGCTACACTGAACCACCCATATGCCAGAGGGTCACCAGTCTGATTCCCCTGAACACATGCTGGCATTGTGTCCCTGGGCAAGACACTCCACGCTCTGCTAAAAGATTGGCCCACTCTTGTGCCTCAAACAAAACCAGGACTAACCAAGCTCTAAACCAGGACAAAAGCATTTTTCTTTCTACCTTGTTGTCTGCTTTTGTTTAATACAGTGGTACCTCACCTTACGAAAGACCCAACAAACGAAAATTTCAAGTTACGAAACACCTTCACGTTAAATTTTGGTCTCTAGATACGAAAGAAAATTCAAGTTACGAAACGCGAAATCTCAAAAATTCAAATAATGCTCGCTCAGCCACACACATTATACGCTTTTCTCAGACTGGATTTAAACTTTTCTCACATTTGTCTCTCGTTTAAACACTCAAACGTTCATAGATTTTCAACAAAATTATTAATAGTGAAGTGTGGGGGGAAGGGGGAGGGGGGAGAAGACTGCGCTCTGACACGTGTGATAGCGCAGCATGACCCGGCGCGGGGCTGCCAGCAGGTCTAGACCTGGACTAAACCAGGACTGGACCAGGACTAAACCAGGTCTAGACCTGGACTAAACCAGGTCTAGACCTGGACTAAACCTGGACTAAACCTGGACTAAACCTGGACTAAACCTGGACTAAACCTGGACTAGACCAGGACTAGACCAGGTGGATTAAAGCGCCGCGCGCGGGTCTATTTCCTGGTTTCGTTTCGAGTCACGGCTGAGGCGAGCAGCGAGGGGGACCGCACACAGTCTGAGCGCATGAACGAACGCAGGCAATGTGGTCTAGACCTGGTCTAGAGGAGGTCTAGAGGAGGCACGGTTTGAGCACGGGTCTCGTTCATGCGCTCAGACTGCGTGCGGTCCCCCTCGCTGCTCGCCTCAGCCGTGACTCGAAACGAAACCAGGAAATAGACCCGACCTTTAATCCACCTGGTCTAGTCCTGGTTTAGTCCTGGTCTAGACCTGGTATAGTCCATGTTTAGTCCTGGGTCTACAGTCTCTACACAGAACACAATGTTACACTATAAAAAAACTCTTGGAACCGGGCCTTGGAACGAATCAGGCTTTCTCCATTGACATACAGTAGCTACTCACCGTACGAAAAATTCACGTTACGAAACCACTTCTGGAACGAATTAATTTCGTAAGGTGAGGTACCACTGTAGTATAAACTGTAGTAAAAATGGGGAACTGAAGCCAGTGAACTTCAGTTCCCCATGAAGTTCAAACGCAGCAAAAATATGTGAAACATGCTTTAATGCAACTCAAATGGAAATGATACGATTATTCTACAGCCTCAGCACAACGGGGTTAAGTCCATCCAACGCAACAGGTTTGTGAACCCAGAAGAACCAGTACTGAACCAGGACTCAACCAAGAATAAAGCAGGGTGTAAAGCAGGACTTAACCATGACTAAATGAGGGCGGCTCCATTTCTGGACTATTAGTCAGAGTGACAGATCGGGGCCTACACTGACTTCATGTGCACTAAACACGGAAACACACTTAACCACATCCTGACCAACCACCTCAGAACTCCGCTGGACTTAAACGCCTGTATCACACTGTGGGATGGGTTTGGGTTCATTCACTGAATATAGAGTTCTTCTCTCAAACAGAAAACACTCTGGTCCACCTTATGATGTCATGTGGTAATACAGAAGTGCTCTCCTGTGTTTTTAAACTCCACGTTCATTGACTAGAATCATTTCAGTCCAGGAATAGCCAATCTTTACTTAAAAATGGACCTTGAAAACGACCTCTCGATGACATCAGAAGGTGGAACAGAGCATTTTGTATGTAGACAAGACTAATATTAAAGTTTTAATCAAACGTGTGTGAACTTCAAACTACTTCAGGTGCGTTTTTGAGGAGGGAACACCATTAGAACACGGTTTAAAACAAGAGTCCCATTTTTCTTAAAGGTCCCATGGCATGAAATTTTTGAGGTTTTTGAACGTTAATGTGAGCTCCCCTACCCTGTTTAGGCCCCCCCCATGGTTAAAAGTTGCGAAATGTCTAAACTGAGCATTTGCGATCCTTTTCTGCGTTAGAAAAAAATCAGAGCTCAAACGGGCGATTTTGAACAAGGAAACTTATTGACGTCAGATCGAAAAAAGAAATGCAAATGCAAATGCAGTTCCACCCCCGTCTGTCTGTACTCAGCGTCTCTGTAAATCACGCCCAGAGAGTTTGGACTGCGGAGGAGCTACACAATGTGAAATGCGTTTTTTTATTTGCCTGGAGGAACTTGCGAGTGTTTCTAGGCTCGGAAGTCCTTTATCTGAGCCTGTGGATATCTGAAACAGCAGTGGTTTGATTTTATTTTCTGTGGAAATGTTTATTTTTGGAATGCTTCTCATCTCCCCCTCCGCGCAAAAACACGGAAGTGGGTCAGAGCGCACAGGGCACAGCCGAAAAGGAAAGAGCGGATAGTTTGGCCACGCCCCCACCCACTACTATAGGCCATCTCTGTCCTCATTTGCATTCAAGCAACAACGCCCATAATGGAGTGTTCCAGAGTGACATTTATGACTCTCTCATCTTATCTCTGTTTCTCATGCAGTGAGTGTTGATTTTGAAGAAGGATTCATTTACAGTATTAGGGAACCATTAAAGATCCCATGACATGGTACTTCTTGATGCTTTTATATGGCTCCTTAATGGTTCCCTAATACTGTAAATGAATCCTTCTTCAAAATCAACACTCAGTGCATGAGAAACAGAGATAAGCTGAGAAAGAGTCATTTTTCTCACTCTGAACACTCTATAATGGGCATTGTTGCTTGAATGCAAATGAGGAGAAAAGAGCTGGCCAATAGTAGAGGGTGGGGGCGTGGCCAAACGCTCCACTCTCCGCTGTAGCTCACAGCTGATCCATTTCCTTGTTTTTGCACGGGGGGAGAGATTTGAAGCGTTCCATTGAAAAATAAACACATTTCCACATAAAATAAAATTAAACCACTGCTGTTCAAAGGTCCAGAGGCTCAGATAAAGGACTTCCGAGCCTAGAAACACTCGGACGTGCCTCCAGGCAAATAAAAAACACATTTCGCATTGCCTAGCGCATTCGCAGTCCAAACTCTCTGGGCGTGATTTACAGAGACGCTGAGTACAGACAGACGGGGGTGGAACTGCATTTGCATTTCTTTTTTTGATCTGACGTCAATAAGGTGCCTTGTTCAAAATCGCCCGTTTGAGCTCCGATTTTTTGTAACGCAGAAAAGGATCGCAAATGCTCAGTTTAGACATTTCGCAACTTTTAACCATGGGGGGGGGGGGCTAAACAGGGTAGGGGAGCTCACATTAACGTTCAAAAACTTCAAAGTGAAAATTTCATGCCATGGGACCTTTAAGGAGCCATATAAAAGCATCAAGTACCACCATGTCATGGGACCTTTAATATCGGAAATGAAGAGTTTCAAATTACAATATGCAAGTTCTACTCCCAATTTACAACTTGGAAATAAAATAAGAGCACGAGTCTGTTCTGATGTGTTTTTTTGTGGACTCTTCGTGGTGAGCGCGGGCTCCGTGGCTCCTGCAGCCGAAACACACGCGCTGTGCTCCGGCCGCTCCCGTCCCGCAGTCCCGTCACCCTCCACTAAACACGCCACGCTTTATCCGGTTCCCTCACGATGTGTCCCCTCCTCGGTCACGTCTCTCCGCGTGTCTGGACAGTTCAGCGCCGGACTGTCGTCGCCGCCTCTGCCGCACCTCACACGCCGAAACTGTTCCGCTTTTACGCACTGACGCGGCTAAAGCTCCTAGCACACCGGAGGGAGCACGGCGCGGTGTGGACACGAGCCGTGAGCCCTTCAACCTGTCGCGACATAAACCGCGTATGAAACGGAGCAGCGCGTGTCTGCGGAGAGCTCCGTGACGCTGCGTAAAGCCTGCCCGGGCCACTCGGTGTGAGCGCGCGGGGACAAAGCCGTGTTTTTATATCGTTACCTCACTCGAGTGCCGTGTGCATCTCCTCTCCGCTCGGTACCAAAGAGCTTCGTGCAGTGCGCAACCGAGGCGCAACTCACCAAAGCGTTTTACGCACTTTCCGTAGACCGCGCGCACCGGGGAGGACGGAGTCTGCGCAGTTTACGGAAGCCCCCACGAGGCTGGTTTGTTTCCGCTCGCGAGCTGCCTCGTGGGCGTCACGTGACCGCGGTGTTCAGTCGCGCGACAAGGAGAGAGACCTGCGGAAACGACCTGCGTGATGTGGCCCCCCATCAAACACACACCAAATACACACCTACACAAAAACTGTGTCAAACCGGGCCGTTTTGTGCTGCATAAAGTTTTGTTTGTGCTGCTTTAGTTTTTTTATAGGTCAAATTGGGATCAGCCAGCCCAATTTTAGAGCATTTTTAAGCTTGGTGGGGGCTGGTCTAAACCAGGTCTGAACCAGGTCTGAACCAAGACTAAACCACGTCTAAACTAGGACTAAACCAGGTCTGAACCAAGACTAAACCACGTCTAAACTAGGACTAAACCAGGTCTGAACCAAGACTAAACCACGTCTAAACTAGGACTAAACCAGGTCTGAACCAAGACTAAACCACGTCTAAACTAGGACTAAACCAGGTCTGAACCAAGACTAAACCAGGTCTGAACCAAGTCTAAACCAGGTCTAAACTAGGACTAAACCAGGTCTGAACCAAGACTAAACCAGGTCTAAACTAGGACTAAACCAGGTCTGAACCAAGACTAAGCCAGGTCTAAACTAGGACTAAACCAGGTCTAAACCAAGACTAAAGCAGGTCTAAACTAGGACTAAACCAGGTCTAAACTAGGACAAAACCAGGTCTGAACCAAGACTAAACCAGGTCTAAACCAAGATTAAACCAGGTCTAAACTAGGACTAAACCAGGTCTGAACCAAGACTAAAGCAGGTCTAAACTAGGACTAAACCAGGTCTGAACCAAGACTAAATCAGGTCTAAACCAAGACTAAACCAGGTCTAAACTAGGACTAAACCAGGTCTGAACCAAGACTAAAGCAGGTCTAAACTAGGACTAAACTAAGACTAAACCAGGTCTAAACTAGGACTAAACCAGGTCTAAACCAAGACTAAAGCAGGTCTAAACTAGGACTAAACCAGGTCTAAACCAAGACTAAAGCAGGTCTAAACTAGGACTAAACCAGGCGAACCAAAACTAAACCAGGTCTAAACCAGGTCTAAACCAAGACTAAACCAGGTCTAAACCAAGACTAAAGCAGGTCTAAACTAGGACTAAACCAGGTCTGAACCAAGACTAAACCAGGTCTAAACCAAGACTAAACCAGGTCTAAACTAGGACTAAACCAGGTCTGAACCAAGACTAAAGCAGGTCTAAACTAGGACTAAACCAGGTCTGAACCAAGACTAAACCAGGTCTAAACCAGGTCTAAACCAAGACTAAACCAGGTCTAAACTAGGACTAAACCAGGTCTGAACCAAGACTAAAGCAGGTCTAAACTAGGACTAAACCAGGTCTGCACCAAGACTAAACCAGGTCTAAACTAGGACTAAACCAGGTCTGAACCAAGACTAAACCAGGTCTAAACCAAGACTAAACCAGGTCTAAACTAGGACTAAACCAGGTCTGAACCAAGCCTAAAGCAGGTCTAAACCAGGTCTAAACCAGGTCTAAACTAGGTCTAAACTAGGTCAAATTGGGGTCAGCTAGCCCAATTTTAGAGCATTTTTAAGCTTGGTGGGCGCTGGCTGACCCCAAATTGACCTATAAAAGAATCGTTAATATCTCAAAAACTAAAGCAGCACAAAGGAAACTTTTTGCAGCACAAAAAAAAATAAACCTTCACTTTTCAGATTTTCTGCTACATTTTCATCAATAATAGGTAATAAACTATTAAATGCTTGATTAGCTCAGCTTACGGTCAATGGTAAAATTTTTATTACATGATTTATTTGGTTTATTTATTTATTTCCTCTAATCACAGTAACAGGGTTGCAGGTAACAGGGTTGCAGATCCACACTAATGTTCACTTTATCTCAGGAATAGAAGCTGTTTAGCTGTTATTACTAATCAAGAGGAAAAACTTATTTATGCAAATACGTAAAGGAAAAAATAATTGTCTTATTGTGATCATTTGCATAACAGGGTTGCATGAGGCAGAGTGAGACATTCAATCAAGGCTAACGATGTTATAAAAATATGAAAAATAGAAGAGAAGATAAACCTTTGCTCTGCCCATTCTTTTGGAAAACTGTTTGATGATGTCAAGTCCAGGGGATCATGTGGTTCTGTTTTCTTCTTCTTCTACCAGACTAAAAATGTTCTGGTAACAGGGTTGGTGCAGGTTGTGGGACACATGTTCCATGAATAATAATTATTATTTGAAATATTATTTCTATTAAATCAAATGTTCCACAGTTACAAGAGATGGAAATGAAACAAATTATACAAAAAACAAGAAATTTCAATTCAATTTTAACTGTTTTATTTGAGATTCAGTTTGGTCATTAGAGGAGTGGGACAAGAGGAAAATGGCATTTTGGGGGAACTCCAGACTTATTTGGTATTTTAAAAGTATTTTCAAGCATTCTTTTCTCTTAGTTTTTTTTAGATTTAGTCTCAGGACAAGTAAATTCACTCAGAAACTGTATGTTTTAGTATTTTGTATGTGGATTATTTAATATTTGATGGGTGGGACGTAAAATGTCCTCCAATTCTGGAATGACCCTGAAACGATTGTGAAATTGAGACAAACTGTTCTGCAGTTTGTCACTATTTATTTATTTGTTTGTTTATTTATTTATTTATTTATTTGACAGGGCCAGCACATTGAAAACACCGTATCGGTCACTGATGTCCATGTACATCAGGCTTGTTGCCACAGGCTGATTCGCAGCCCCCGTCCCTGGTTCGGCTTTTAAAAACATAAAACAACACAAATAACACACAGATAGAGGACAAAAAACAAAACAAGAGCATTAACAGCATTGGTCCCACTTGTCCCGACTATATCCAGTTTTAGTGTTCACATTTCTGATTTTCTTTAAAGATCCCATGACATGGTACTTCTTGATGCTTTTATATGGCTCCTTAATGGTTCCCTAATACTGTAAATGAATCCTTCTTCAAAATCAACACTCAGTGCATGAGAAAGACACATGTACAGAGTCAGAAAATCTCTCTCTGAACGACTCATTCTGGGCGTTGTTGCTTGAATGCAAACAGAGATAGGTTAGAGGAGCGGGGGGGGAGGGGGGGGGGGGCGGGTGACGCTGGTTCCTTGTTTTAGCGGTGCGTTGTGCGCTGTCACCCACTTCTGTGTTTTAAGAGCGGAGGAGGAAAGGAGAGCCTTTTCAATGAAAAAAACACATTTTCACAGAAAATAAAATTAAACCACTGTTGTTTCAGAGGTCCAGAGGGTCAGGTAAAGGACTTCTGAGCCTAGAAACACTCGCACGTGCCTCCAGGCAAATAAAAAAACACATTTTGCATTGCCTAGCGCATTCGCGGTCCAAACTCTCCGGGCGTGATTTACAGAGACGGTGGGTAGAGACAGACGGGGGTGGAACTGCATTTTTCGATGTGACGTCACATAGTTTCCTTGTTCAAAATCGCCCGTTTGAGCTGTGTTTTTTTCTAATGCAGAAAAGGATCGCAAATGCTCAGTTTAGACATTTTGATCGAACAGATGTGAAGCCTTCACTGAGAATGCTGTTTGACCCAGAGGTGTGCGGCACCTCCTCACTCACAGCAGCTCGAGCCCGTACACCTCCTCACTCACAGCAGCTCGAGTCCGTACACCTCCTCACTCACAGCAGCTCGAGTCCGTACACCTCCTCACTCACAGCAGCTCGAGTCCGTACACCTCCTCACTCACAGCAGCTCGAGTCCGTACACCTCCTCACTCACAGCAGCTCGAGCCCGTACACCTCCTCACTCACAGCAGCTCGAGCCCGTACACCTCCTCACTCACAGCAGCTCGAGTCCAGGACCTCCTCACTCACAGCAGCACGAGTCCGTACACCTCCTCACTCACAGCAGCACGAGTCCGTACACCTCCTCACTCACAGCAGCACGAGTCCGTACACCTCACTCACAGCAGCTCGAGCCCGTACACCTCCTCACTCACAGCAGCATGAGCCTGTACACCTCCTCACTCACAGCAGCATGAGTCCGTACACCTCCTCACTCACAGCAGCTCGAGTCCGTACACCTCCTCACTCACAGCAGCTCGAGCCCGTACACCTCCTCACTCACAGCAGCTCGAGCCCGTACACCTCCTCACTCACAGCAGCTCGAGTCCGTACACCTCCTCACTCACAGCAGCACGAGCCCGTACACCTCCTCACTCACAGCAGCTCAAGTCCGTACACCTCCTCACTCACAGCAGCTCGAGCCTGTACACCTCCTCACTCACAGCAGCTCGAGCATCTTCAGTGCTTAAGTCTGAATATGTTTGCACATTACATCCGGAGCGAGACCGTTCAGACACTTAAAAATGTTTTTTAAAAAGGAGAAATTCATACAATTTTAAAAATTCATCATATTGTATTTTGTAGTGATTAATGGGTTTTCTATCAAAGGTTTGAAGTGTCTGTTTGTATAAAGACACTGATGATAAAAGGAGAAGTTCAATTTGTCAACTGGACAACTGGACAGTTGACAAATTGAACTTCTCCTTTTATCATGGATTCTACCTGGACGACTGAGGGACTTTTCACAAAGACACTGATGGTTTCCCCAGACAATGGCACAAAACGACATGTGAGACAAGATCAAGTCGCATTTTCTTTGTTTTCTGTAATTTTACCTCAACAAATGACAGTTTATGTCTCTTTTTACTGTTGACAATTGGTCCAAAATTGGGACACTTGGGACATTTCTTGTATAAAACTGGGACTAATCACTGGTTTTGTATAAATCTGCTGGGACAGAGGACACAGGGCTCAAAATGAGGACGATCCTGGGTAAAATGGGATGTCTGGTCACCGTATGTTTTACACGTTTTTTGTTTGTTTGTTTGTTTTGTTTCCAAATTGGTTGAGATTGACACAGGTTAAAGACTCAGGCTGCATGTGTGAGAGTTTATCAAGAACAATGTTGTCTTAAGTAGAAGCACGTGCACAGAGCGTTATGGCTCATCAAACACATGAGACATATTTAGTCATGATGGCGCGTTTGGGGCAGTTTATTCTCACGGTGACAGGTGAAAGTTTAATGACCCTAGTTTGGTGGATAGCCCCTGTGGTGTCTGTGGTTTATCATCATTTTACAGAGGTTTACAGTTTGTGAAGAAAATTAGAACTAAAAGCAATGAGTTCCAAAAACAATCCATTTTAATCCAGTCAATCCAACGTATGCACAAGGAAGGCAATTTAGATTTTTATTTAACATCTGAAATGTATTTTTATTGATCCAATCATAAATATTCTGTGTTCTTGTTTACATTACAGTTGCTAGGTGACATACCTCTACATAAATCACATCTGATGCCTGTGTCCAAGCAGGAAGTAAAAGTATAAATCCAAAGATGTAATTCAACTGAAACCGAAATGACAAAACTGGAAAAGACAAGACAAGAGTTTTAGCTGTTTTGGAGAAATGACTCGTCTAAGTGGTCATGCATTTTAAATGAAAGAAGAGGAAAAACAAGCATTTATCACAACTCCACCAGAAAAGTGACATAGTTCATCTTTAAACAGTATGAATTATGAAGCTATGACACTATTTCCATGGTGACCATGATGCTACCTGGCCAAATAACAGGTGACTCCGTTTACAGTAAGTATGCACATTTTCTGAGGTATTTTTTAGCAATAAAACCAGCTGTAAGTGCAGATAGGTGAGTTTAATGCTGTCTCCATCTCCATGGAGACAAGCAGGTGACAGAGCCTCCACAAAAAAATAATTTTGCACCTGTAAAACTTTTCTCTTTCTCTGTACCTGCCTCCTCTCCTCTCGTCTGCCCTCCCTCTCTGTACCCCCCTCTACTCTTCCTCTCTCCCTCTCTCCTCTCATCCTCTCCCTCTCCTCCTCCTCTCCTCTCTCCTCTCCTCCTTTCCCTCTCTCCTCTCCTCCCCTCCCTCTCTCCTCTCTCCCTCTCTCCTCTCCTCCTCTCCCTCTCTCCTCCTCTCCCTCTCTCCTCTCCTCCCCTCCCTCTCTCCTTTCCCTCTCTCCTCTCCTCCTCTCCCTCTCCTCCTCTCCCTCTCTCCTCTCTTCCCCTCCCTCTCTCCTCTCCTCCTCTCCCCCTCTCCTCTCCTCTCCCTCTCTCCTCCCCCTCCCTCTCTCCTCTCTCCCTCTCTCCTCTCCTCTCCTCCCTCTCTCCTCTCCTCTCCCTCTCTCCTCTCCTCCTCTCCCTCTCTCCTCCCCTCTCTCCCTCTCTCCCTCTCTCCCTCTCTCCTCTCCCTCTCTCCTCTCCTCCCCTCCCTCTCTCCTCCCCTCTCTCCCTCTCCTCCTCTCTCTCTCTCCTCCCCTCTCTCCTCTCTCCTCTCCTCCTCTCACTCTCTCCTCTCTTCCCCTCCCTCTCTCCTCTCCTCCTCTCCCTCTCTCCTCTCCTCTCCTCCTCTCCCTCTCCCTCTCTCCTCTCCTCCCCTCCCTCTCTCCTCTCCTCCTCTCCCTCTCTCCTCCTCTCCCTCTCTCCTCCCCTCCCTCTCCCTCTCTCCTCCCCCTCCCTCTCCCTCTCTCCTCCCCTCTCTCCTCTCTCCTCTCCCTCTCTCCTCCCCTCTCTCCTCCTGTCCCCCTCTCCTCCTCTCCCTCTCCCTCTCTCCTCTCTCCCCTCCCTCTCTCCTCTCCCTCTCTCCTCTCCTCTCTTCCCCTCCCTCTCCCTCTCTCCTCTCCTCCCCTCCCTCTCTCCTCCTCTCCCTCTCTCCACGCGTGTCCTGGTTCAGGTTGAATAAATGCATGTGGCTTTATTTATTATGGATCAGATTTTGGCACAGTATTCTCCAGTGAGCGCAGCACCACACGAAACGGAGGCTCCGCGCTCGCCATGTTGGGTCGGCCTGAATAAATGATGATGAGGACGAAGAGCAACGGCCCAGAAAAACAGGATCAACTTTGGGATGGGAGAGGACAAAAGTGTGCCAGATGCCCTCTTATATCCCTGTGAATTGTCCTCTTTTTAAATACCTGAAGCAGAGACTGTGTGTGTCACTTTTTTTAACGACTCTGTCTCTTTAACGAGCTGTGTGTGTGTGTGTGTGTGTGTGTGTGTGTGTGTGTGTGTGTGTGTGTGTGTGTGTGTGTGTGTGTGTGGTGGCCTCGTTTTCTCACTCTCTCACTCTCTTATTTCTCCCTCTTTATCACCTGGTCAGGTCTCCACCTGTTCTTGTCTCCACATCTGGTCCTGTCTCCACATCAGGTCCCGTCCTGGGCTCTGTTTCTTCAGTCAGCGCTGAAATGGAAAGATTAAAACTGTTCTTCTCATTAAACTCCATTCAGATTTCAACTCAGGGAAAATGAAATATGAATAATTTAAACTCAACAAATGGAACTTAACTCTGTCCACCCTCACATGAGGACCTGTCTCATATGGGACAAAAACCCATGATGTATGAAGTCCATGACATATGTTAGTCCTGGTTTAGTCCTGGTTCAGTCCTGGTTCAGTTTTGGTTTAGTCCTGGTTTAGTCCTGGTTCAGTTTTGGTTTAGTCCTGGTTTAGTCCTGGTTCAGTCCTGGTTTAGTGCTGGTTCAGTTTTGGTTTAGTCCTGGTTTAGTCCTGGTTTAGTCCTGGTTCAGTCCTGGTTCAGTCCTGGTTTAGTCCTGGTTTAGTCCTGGTTCAGGTTTGGTTTAGTCTTAGTTCAGTCCTGGTTCAGTCCTGGTTTAGTCCTGGTTCAGTCCTGGTTTAGTCCTGGTTCAGTTTTGGTTTAGTCCTGGTTTAGTCCTGGTTCAGTTTTGGTTTAGTCTTAGTTCAGTCCTGGTTTAGTCCTGGTTCAGTCCTCGTTTAGTCCTGGTTCAGTTTTGGTTTAGTCTTAGTTCAGTCCTGGTTTAGTCCTGGTTTAGTCCTGGTTTAGTCCTGGTTCAGTTTTGGTTTAGTCCTGGTTTAGTCCTGGTTTAGACCTGGTTCAGTTTTGGTTCAGTCCTGGTTTAGTCCTGGTTTAGACCTGGTTCAGTTTTGGTTTAGTCCTGGTTTAGTCCTGGTTTAGACCTGGTTCAGTTTTGGTTTAGTCCTGGTTTAGTCCTGGTTCAGTCCTGGTTTAGTCTTTATTTAGGGCCCCATGACATAAATGTTTAGTGATTAAATCAACCTTGTGTAAAGTTCAGATCAGGGTTCAAATAGGTTTAAGTTAGGGTTAAAAGAGAAGTCTCTTTCACTGTAACATTTCTAGTGGAGGGTCCTCCACCTACTTGTCTCCATGGAAATGTTCTGCTCTGTGCACAAGAGCACCCAGCAGCCTCGCTGTTAGTGTCACTCCTGTTGTGTATCTATGGGGTGACACAGAGTCATGCTAAATGAATACATATTTAAAGATGCAGCAGAGAACAGGGAGCTGTGGGTGGATGTGACTGACACATGTTAAAAAGTACACAAATAAAACAAATACCTGTTTAGAAAAGTACAGGTTTGTGTCTCAGTGCTAATGGGCTCTCAAGTCTCACGCTTTGAGAGTGTGACACACGCAATTCGACGTCACTCGCCCCCCCGCTCCTCGGAAACAACACAGTCTCACGCACCACCCCGCTCAAAACTTGAGAGCCCTGGCTAAACACCACAAACTGAAGTATTTTACATATAAAAACTATTGGGTAGTCTTTAATTAGAATTTTAATAAGTTGCTTATTTTATATTTTATGGTTGACTGTTAGCTTTAAGACACAATGAGTTAGCTGTCTTGGACACTCGGGTGAAGAGAGGGGCAGAGCTGTCAACTGATCACCACCTGGTTGTGAGTTGGGTCTGTTGGCGGGGGAGAAAGCCGGAGAGACCTGGCAGGCCCAAGCGTATCGTTAAGGTCTGTTGGGAACGTCTGGCAGAGCCCTCTGTCAGGGGCACCTTCAACTCACACCTCCGGGAGAGCTTGGGACATAGATTCCGAGTGGGCTTTGTTCTGGGCCTCTATTGTCGATGCGGCCGCCCGTAGCTGTGTTCGTAAGGTCTGTGGTGCCTGTCGTGGCGGCAATTCCCGAACCCGGTGGTGGACACCGGAAGTAAGGGATGCCGTCAGGCTGAAGAAGGAGTCCTATCGGGCCTTGTTGGCTCATGGGACTCCTGAGGCAGCCGACGGGTACCGGCAAGCCAAGCGTGCTGCAGCCGGGGCGGTAGCAGAGGCAAAAACTCGGGTTTGGGAGGAGTTCGGAGAGGCCATGGAGGAGGACTATCGGACGGCCTCAAAGAAATTCTGGCAAACCGTCCGGCGCCTCAGGAGGGGGAAGCAGTGCTTCACCAACACTGTTTACGGTGCGGGTGGGGAGCTGTTGACCTCGACTGGGGATGTTATCGGACAGTGGAAGGAATATTTTGAGGATCTCCTCAATCCCGCCGTCACATCTTCTGAGGAGGAAGCAGAGGCTGGAGACTTGGAGGTGGACTCATTCATCACCCTGGCTGAAGTCACTGCGGTGGCTGGAAAGCTCCTCAGTGGCAAGGCCCCGGGGGTGGATGAGATCCGTCCTGAGTATCTTGTCTCTGGATGTTGTGGGGCTGTCTTGGCTGCTCGTGGCGGTCGGGGACAGTACCTCTGGACTGGCAGACCGGGGTGGTGGTCCCTCTGGTTAAGAAGGAGGACCGGAGGGTGTGTTCCAACTATCGGGGAATCACACTCCTCAGCCTTCCCGGTAAGGTCTATTCCAGAGTGCTGGAGAGGAGAATTCGACCGATAGTCGAACCTCGGATTCAGGAGGAGCAGTGTGGTTTTCGTCCCGGCCGGGGAACACTGGACCAGCTCTATACTCTCCATCGGGTGCTCGCGGGTGCATGGGAGTTTGCCCAGCCAGTCCACATGTGCTTTGTGGATCTGGAGAAGGCATTCGACCGTGTCCCTCGTGGGGTCCTGTGGAGAGTGCTCTGGGAGTACGTGGTTCGGGGCCCTTTGCTAAGGGCTGTTCGGTCCCTGTATGAGCGGAGCAGGAGCTGTGTTTGCATTGCCGGTAGTAAGTCAGACCTGTTTCCGGTGCATGTTGGACTCCACCAGGGCTGCACTTTGTCACCGGTTCTGTTCATTATATTTATGGACAGAATTTCTAGGCGGAGTCAGGGGCCGGAGGGGATCCGGTTTGGGAACCACAGGATCTCATCTCTGCTGTTTGCAGATGATGTTGTCCTGATGGCTTCATCGAACTGGGACCTCCAGCGTGCACTGGGCCGGTTTTCACCCGAGTGTGAAGAGGCTGAGATGAGGATCAGCTCCTCCAAATCCGAGGCCATGGTTCTCGACCGGAAAAAGGTGGCCTGCCCTCTCCGGGTGGGTGGAGTCCTTGCCTCAAGTGGAGAAGTTCAAGTATCTCGGGGTCTTGTTCACGAGTGAGGGGAGGATGGAGCGTGAGATTGCCAGGTGGATGAGTGCAGCATCAACAGTGATGCGGTCGCTGTACCGGACCGTTGTGGTGAAGAGGGAGCTGAGCCAAAAGGCGAAGCTCTCAATTTGCCGTCGATCCACGTTCCTTCCCTCACCTATGGTCATGAGCTCTGGGTAATGACCGAAAGGACAAGATCGCGGATACAAGCGGCCGAAATGAGTTTCCTCCGCAGAGTGGCTGGACACTCCCTTAGAGATAGGGTGAGGAGCTCATTCACACGGGAGGAGCTCGGAGTAGAGCCGCTGCTTCTCCACGTAGAGAGGAGCAGCTGAGGTGACTCGGGCATCTGTTCCGGACGCCTCCTGGACGCCTCTCTCGGGAGGTGTTTCAGGCATGTCCCACCGGGAGGACTTCTTAATCAAGGTGATTAAGAAGATAGACGCACACACAGACGCACATACACACATACACAGACAGACACACACACAGAGACAGACGCACACAGAGACACACACACACACACACAGATGCGCACACACATATAGACGCACACACAGACGCACATACAAACAGACACACACACACAGAGACAGACGCACACACAGACGCACATACACACACACACAGACACACACACACAGAGACAGACGCACACACAGAGACAGATGCGCACACACAGACACAGATACTCATAGTCATAGTCATAGTCATAGTTTGCTTTATTGTCGAAAACAATCATGTACATGTACACAGAGTGAATTCGAAATTTCGTTTCCCCACTAACCAGGCAGGACAGTGATAGAGTGGGTAGGGGAGGGGCCGCTGCGCATGTGAGCGCCGCCGACTGGGAGATGCAGAGTGGAAAAGATGCAATACACTCAGTGACAATTTAACAACATGTAATGACAGAAAAACAATTGGAGATATAACATACGGTGATCTTTTTCTTTGGCAACAGAAGGAAGGCTAAGACATCGAGCTTCTATGATTTGACAAGTGCTAAAGTTTGTGTTATTTGGAGCCCGCACGGGGCATATTACATGCTCGGGGAATATATTATATGCCCCGAGCTATGGCTAGAAGTCGCGCTAGGCTAACGCTAATCTAAAACATATCTGGAAGTGCTCCATATGACACCAAAGTGCTATGGGTGACTAAAACAACTTGTTTTATTACCGAAATAAGGCTCAAATTGTAAAAAAGTTACTTTTCCTTTAAATTTTTCTATACCGCATTGGTTGGTACTGATACAAGCAAGTTTAAGTTGAGTTAGCCTATTACTGGGTGCTTTTTTGTGTACTGTTGGTTGTTTTAATATTTTATTCTGCGTAGTTATGTGCTGGCATGTTGGGCTAAAGCAGTGCTTCTCAAATAGTGGGGCGGGCCCCCCTGGGGGGCGTGGCGTGATGCCAGGGGGGGCGCGTATGACCCTGGGAAACATGTTTTTTTGCTGTACTGTACTAGAACTAAGTGTAATTGCACATCAACAACGGTAGTAGATTTACGCACAGTCTCACCATTAACAGAACATCTTCTGTCACAGAAAAAAACACGTATATTCCACTGAGTCGTGTCCTTTAGTCCGACAGAAGCTGACGCATCAGTGGCACAAGGAGAGAGCGTTTTTTTTTTCAGTGCTTTTAGCTTATGCAAATGAGGTGGTTTTAAGTTTCATTTCTGTAAAACGTAAACAAATGTGCGCAAAGCATTAAAAACACATTAATATTTGAGTCCTCAGTGCAGTCTTTGTTGTAAGTTTCTTTCTTTTTTTTGTTTATAATGTTAATAAAAGGATACAGTGGTGTTCTAATAACAATTTTCTAGACAAATAATACTATTTATAGTCGCGCGCAGGAAGGGGGGCGTGAAATTTTTTCTTCTTCCTAGGGGGGGCGTCACAGAAAATAATTGAGAAGCACTGGGCTAAAGTCATAAGATTAATGTTTTGCATTCGGTGCTGTTGGCACTTCTGGGCACTTCTGTGCTGGCCTATTGTGAACTAAAGTCATAACTGATGCTGGGCTAGCGTTGGCTCTTTGGGCATTATTCTGCGCAGTTATCTGTGCAACACACACAAACACACACACACACACACACACATACAACTCTGATAAAACTGCAGGCATATTCCCACTTTCCTCTGCCCGAGCACCACCAAGTGCACTTGTCTGGTTCTGTGTTTCTCATAGTGCTTTAGCACTTTAGCAGTTTAAGTTGCGTTACCACCGACTCCCGAGGTGCTCTTCTTGTGCATTTTATGCTGTGTGGCTCTGTGCTGGTTGACATGACTGAGATACGCATTACGTGCCTGTCCGTGTATAATGTAGCCTATAGGCTATGCATTATGTCCGAGGGCTCTCAAGTCTCACGCATTGAGAGTGTGACACACGCAATTCGATGTGTTCACACGGTCACACACCACACATGGTATTTCTCACGCTGAAATTTAGTTACGCAATTCAAGCGCCTCGGGAAAAATTGTTAACTCGCAACCCCCCCCCCGCGCGCTCCTCGGAAAATCAAGCTGTCTCACACACGACCCCGCTCAAAACTTGAGAGCCCTGTGACCAAACATTTCGGTGATTGCGATTGTGGCCCCCCCTAGTTCAAATGCGTTCCGCGGTCTATGAATAGCATGATATTTTTGACAGCACTAATATCTATATCCTTCAACAGCCTCACTCCTGATTGGCTCTTCGGTTGCTATGATACTCATGGTGGGAATTCCAAATTTGCTATTTGCTCCTATAACTGCAAGCCTTGATGGGCTTCATTTGACTGGAACCGAACGCAGTGGGTGACGCACACACACACACACACACACACACACACCCTCGGTCCTCTTCTGGATGCAGTCTGTGCTCTGCACCCATGGGGGAGGTGACTCACTCTTTCCACAGTTCCCCAAAACAGGAACGAGGTTGAAGTCCCACCGGACATTCTGGGGATGCTGGTTTTCCACTCTGTTGTAACTTTATTGTGTTTAATGATGTTGAAAATATGTATTATTAATTTGAATGAAATGCTAATTAAAGGAAACTAAAAAAGATACTCTAAAATGTATTGTAATTGTGTTTGAAATGTTTTAATTTGTTAAACTGGACGGTTTATTGTATTGTTTGGTCTCCATGACGATAGAAAGGTTTAATACCATACTGTGACTGTACCACATTTGACGGACACTCCACAAAAATGTTTAACAGTGAATACATCTTTAAAATAACTTCCTTTACTGTGCGATCAGAAAAAATAAATAAATAAATAAAATAACATAAATTAAATGAAAATGAGCTCTTATTTTAGTGCATCAGGCTTGAAGCATCAGTTACGTGTTATACATTTGATTCTTTTTGTGAAGGGGATAAATTATAATTGAAATGAAATGGTTTATTGTGGTATCCACCGGTAACTAAATATTTCTGTCATCAACTACTGTTGTTTTCCTCGGCTGACCTGTTTGATATCTGTTACTCAGAACACCAGTTGTTTCTTTCTTTTGCAGGACATTCCAAATTGTTGTGATTGATTGATTGATTTTCCTTCTTTTCCCAGTTTGAAAATGACAGCTCTCTGGTCTTCATTTTGGTTTATGCTCTTGAACAAGAAATGCAGTCTTGTAGCCAAGAAGTAGACTAGTACAGTGGTACCTCACCTTACGAAATTAATTTGTTCCAGAAGTGGTTTCATAACGTGAATTTTTCGTAAGTTGAGTAGCTATTTAACACTGTGTTCTGGCTCCTGATTGGCTAAGAGACTGTAGAGCCAGGACTAAACGTGGACTAAACCAGGTCTAAACAAGGTCTATACCTGGACTGGACCAGGACTAAACCTGGACTAAACCTGGACTAGACCAGGTGGATTAAAGCGCTGCGTGCGGGTCTATTTCCTGGTTTCTCACGAGTCACAGCTGAGGCGAGCAGCGAGGGGGACCGCACACAGTCTGAGCGCATGAACGAACGCAGGTAAGAGCCGCAGTGGTTTAATCCTGGTTTAGACCTGGTTCAGACCTGGTTTAATCCTGTTTTAGAGGAGGCACGGGTCATGCTGCGCTATCACACGTGTCTGCGCGCACACTTCTCCCCCTTCCCCCCACACTTCACTATTAATACATTTTGTTGAAAATCTATGAAAGTTTGAGTGTTTAAACGAGAGACAAATGTGAGAAAAGTTTAAATCCAGTCTGAGAAAAGCGTATAATGTGTGTGGCTGAGCGCGCATTATTTGAATTTTTGAGATTTCGCGTTTCGTAACTTGAATTTCGTATCTAGAGACCAAAATTTTACATGAAGGCGTTTCGTAACTTGGAATTTTCGTTTGTTGGGTCTTTCGTGAGGTGAGGTACCACTATAATTCAGAGCTATTTGATGCTTGAACAACCAACCTTAAAGGCAACAACTGGTCAATGAGAAACACTTGTCAGTCACATGTTCCAGTAGTTTTGCTCACTTGAAAAATGGGTGGGTTTAAACAAAGGTTGGTATGTCCTGAGTTCTTTAACACATCTAGATGTGTCTATCTCCCCCTCCCCTCAGGTAAAGAGTCTGGGTGTCATCCTCGACAGCACACTTTCCTTCACCTCCCATATCAACAACACCACCCGGTCCGCCTACTTCCACCTCAGAAACATCCACCCCCTCCGTCCCTCACTCACCCCACACACCACCGCCATCCTCATCCATAGCCTGGTCACTTCCCGTATAGACTACTGTAACTCTCTCCTGTTCGGTCTCCCACAAAAATCACTCCATAAACTCCAACTGGTCCAAAACTGGTCCAACACACACCCTCCCATCACCACATCACACCTGTCCTGCAACAGCTCCACTGGCTCCCCATCACACACCGCATACACTACAAAATCATACTCCTCACCTACAAAGCCATCCACAACCTCGCCCCTCCATACCTGTCGAACCTCATCCACATCTCCACACCTGCCCGCTCCCTCCGCTCCTCCTCCTCCCTGCACCTCACTGTCCCTCCTGCCCGTCTCGTCACTATGGGAAGCAGAGCCTTCAGCCGCTCTGCTCCCCAGCTCTGGAACTCCCTCCCCCATGCTCTCCGCGACACACACTCACTCTCACACTTCAAATCTCAACTCAAAACTCATCTGTTTAGAGAGGCCTTCTCACTCTGACCACTCTGACCATAACTGCACTGTCTTTTAATCTGTATTTGTTTGTTTTAAAATGTATTTCTACACTGTTTTTATTTTGTTTTATCTTGTTTTTATGTACTGTATTATTTAATTAATGTATTTAATAGCTTGATGTACGGTGACCTTGAGAGCCTTGAAAGGCGCCAAACAAATAAAATGTATTATTATTATTATTATTATGTAAATACCAGGGAAGAAAAGCTGACATTCTGACCTGTCTCATACTCACTCATACTCACCTGTCTCATACTTTTGGAGGGGACTGTAAGCTCTCTGTAGTTTAAAGGGAAACAGATTGTAATTTAAAATTGTAGATGTCATGAAATAAATGAATGAGCCACAACCTGTTCATCTGAACACTCAGACAAACTGAATATCTTTTCAGTTTGTCTTAAATGCAGAAATGAGCCCAATGAATTTCATGAAACACATATCTTTTGATGTGAAATATTTGTATTAAATAAATATTTGTACATCTATAAATATAAAGTGAATTAGATTTTTTATTTGAACAGAGTTTGACTGTGGCAGAGGTTGTGGGTTAGACTCCTGCCCTCCCTGTTGTAAATCAGTGCATTTGAGTTGAATATGAATGTGACATAACCTGATCCTGTGTCTGTGTCTAATGGAAAACACATGTCCTGTTCCAACCGCACTGTCCTACAGAAGTTTAAATAATTCATAGCATTTATATAGCGCCTTTCATGACACCAAAGCTCTTTACAGTTCATTGTTCATTCACTCCACACTTGGTGGTGGTAAGATACTTTCTGTAGCCACAGCTGCCCTGGGGTAACTTGGGAAATCCCAGGTTGCTTTTGTTCGTTCTGATCTAAAAGACATCCCGGCAACTAGGCTAAGTGAGCTCTCCTGATTTGGGGAGCCAATCAGAGAGCAGGGATGGGTGGAAAGACGGTGACGAGTACTACGCGACAAACGGAAACTTGTAGTTTGAACTAACAACTGACATGATTGGCTATGGGCTACGTATACGCCAAATGATGGACATTCGTAACGCCCAATAAACGGCTGTTGGCGATCGTAAACCACACCTCCACTACGAGATATTCAGTAGGTGCTCCCAGACCATATAGCACTGGTCATATATATGTTCTGGTGTAAACCAGGCAGGCACTAGGGCAGACTGGCGGAAGCGAGGCTGCCAATCTGCGCCAATCTGCGTCCGACCACCTCCAACACTCACGCACACACCACTTTCATACTAGGCAATGTGTGTGAAGTGTCTTACCTAAGGACACAACAGTTTTTGCGACTGGCGCATCCCTGTGGCACCTGGAATTCCCACTGCTCTTCCATCCAAGTACTAACCAGGCCCTGCCGTGCTGAGCTTCTGAGATCTGACAGGATCAGGCTTTGACAAGCATGGCCACAAAATGTTTCATGTGAAAAGTCTGTGATTTAAAAACATCAATAACTAATGAAGAGATGGTGGTGTTTTGGTGCAAAGATCTAACCCAATTTAACTGAGTCTATTATTATTATTGTGGCCGTACTTGCTTGTCAAAGCCTGGTTAGTACTTGGATGGGAGACGACTGGGAATTCCAGGTGCCACAGGGGGGCGCCAGTCGCAAAAAAATGTTGTTGTGTCCTTAGGCAAGACACTTCACCCACATTGCCTAATATGAAAGTGGTGTGTGCGTGAGTGTTGGAGGTGGTCGGAGGGGCCGATGGCGCAGACAGTCTGCCCCAGGGCAGCTGTGGCTACAAAAGTAGTTTACCACCACCAAGTGTGGAGTGAATGAACAATGAACTGTAAAGCACTTTGGGTGTCATGAAAGGCACTGTATAAATGCTATTTATTATTATTATTATTATTATTATTATTATTGCTTTACTTATATGCTTGCCTCCCTCCAGAGGTGTTCTGGGCATGTCCCACCGGGAGGAGGCCCTGGAGAAGGCCCAGGACACGCTGGAGGCATGTCTTGCGACTGGCATAGGAATATCTTGGGGTCCCCCCGGAGGAGCTGGAGGAAGTGTCCGGGTGAAGGAAGTCTGGGAGTCCCTGCTTAGACTGTTGCCCTGTGACCAGGCCCCAGATAAGCAGAAGAAAATGGATGGATGGATGGATGCTTTACTTTTCAGAATAAATCAATACATACAGAGTAACACACTTTAATAAGAAATGACTAACAATAGTACTTAAAATCTTTTATTTTAAATAATTATTGACAAACAGTTCAGATGTGGGTCAGATGTGACTATTAAGGCACTGCTGACCTCAGCAAATACAGTATTTACACAGTATATGTGTACTGTTCACTTTTCCTCAAATACATGGGAATAATGTAGTACAGCACCTGGTCAGGCTCAGTCTCCAGGAACACAGTGGAAGTCTGGAATGTGCTATGGAAACCCAGCATGTCTCCTGAAGGGCAGAGGGGAGACCCAGCAGGGGGCGCTCTGGTCTGTAATCAGAGGAGGGCTGTTTCAACAGAGACTGTGAAGGACAAAGCAATGCTAGTTTAAACATATATATTCTCCATCTCTGCCCGCTACTACAACCACATCCTGCATGACTGGACATAGCTAAAGCACTAGCCACCGCATTCCAAACAGGAAGTGAGCATGGGCACACTTCAGACCCCAACAACCGTGGACCCTCTCTCTGTAACTGCTGTTGTGAGCCTTGTCATTTTGGTCTTAAATGTTGGTAATGCGGTTTTATTTCAGTTTTATCCCTAAATCAAGATAGTCTGGGATTCAGAATACACACTTATGAAGCTGTCTGGTTACTGGTGGATCTCCCAGATGGGTTTGATTGACAGGTGGATTAATCAATCAGGAACATGCATGGTCCCCCGTATCAGAAAATATACAAGAGAAAATATCACAGGGGACTGAAAAACATGGAGGATTTCTGCAAACTCAATGCAGCACTTCTCTCACCTCATTGGTCACCATCATTGTGTTAGTTAATGATGTTGACCAATGAGCTCCTTCATTTCACATGTGTCACAGTGTAAAGATCCAGCCTCGGATCCTCACTGTATTTCCCAGAAAGTTCAGCCGGACATGGAGGATAAGGGTTATTCTTCTTTTATTATAGCAGAAGATACCACGGAATTGCATAGAGCTGACATACCCTGTTGTATACTTGTAAACTAATATAAAAACGACTCCAGGACGGAGTAGCCGCACACACACATTCACACAGGTAGGTGCATGAGGGGAAAGTGCTCCATATGACACCAAAGTGCTATGGGTGAGCAAAACAACTTGTTTTATTACCGCAATAAGGCTCAGATTGTACAAAACGTTTATTCTCCTTTAATTGGTTGTAGGCCCAAAGCATTTGTTTTCTGCTCTTCTGGTAAGAAGAGCATTGTCCCTTCCAAATAAACGAATAAATAAAGAGCTGACACGGCCAAGTATGGACCTTTTTAGTTATTCGCGTCAGCTTTGCCATGTTTGATAGAGTTTCTTTCAGTTGTTGTATATTTTTTGTATAATTTCTTATCATATGATCATACAATTTCACTTATTCATTATTATTCATGTTTTCTTGTTGTTTCAGAACCACACACACACACACATACTCAATCAGACAGCATTTAATAAAGATTCTTCAACCAAGTGAAGCATTGCAGTGATTCTGACCGATCACCTGCTGTGGGTTCCACCTTTAACGATCCAATAAATAAATTCAGTTAGGAAGTACATCCTTCCTCACCAGTATGTTTTAGTTCCTTCATCTGAGCCTCTGAAACAGCAGTGGTCTAATTTAATTTTCTGTGGAAATGTGCCGACACGTATACCTAAAACTTTGTATGTCTGCGCCAAACGCGGACAACTGTTTTTTTCATGGGACAATACAGAGCTGGACTTGCAAATCGATTGAAACTGATGCCTGGGTCAGTCCCAACTCTCCACGCAGCATCAGCTACAGACGCCGAACAAGTCAACTATAAAATTACATAATTTTGTGTCTGTGCTGTATATGGTCGCCTGGCTTGTTGCCGGTAGAATGTGTTGGGTTAGCTGTGCAGCTAACAGCTATCAGCTCGGTTAGCAGGCTAGTCTGCCCTACAAGGCCAAAAGCAATAACTGCATACTCTGTCAAACTGAGTTCAGACTGGAAATGGACTTTATAACACGACCTTTGTCTTGTGACTAAATCTCTCTGGCGGCACGGTGGCTGAGTGGTTAGCGCTCATGCTTCACAGCAAGAAGGTTCCGGGTTCGATCCCCAGGTCGCCCAGACATTTCTGTGTGTGTTCTGTGTGGAGTTTGCATGCATGGTCTGAGTTCGATCCCCGGGTCGCCTGGGCCTTTCTGTGTGGAGTTTGCATGTTCTCCCCGTGTCTGGGTGGGTTTCCTCCGGGCACTCCGGTTTCCCCCATCAACCCAAAACATGCACCATAGGTAAATCCTCCAGCTTAGGTCCTGACCAAACCGAAGCAAGAAGATCATGGAGATGGTCCCTGGGCGCAGTAATGTGCTGCTCACTCCTCCTAATAACAGGATGGGTCAAATGCAGAACTGGAATTTCCCCACTGTGGGACTAATAAAGGCATAGCTTTCTTTTCTTTCTTTCTTTCTTTCTTGCCTCTACATAAAAGCATCACCACTATTATAGTGTAGCAAGCCTGTTATCGGCAAAGTGCCTGCTGTCCTTTGCCATTGTGGGGTAGTACTGTCACTAATATTAAGGTAGATTATGGATTGCATGAAGTATGTGTGACTAAACACTGTGTAACACGAGTGATGTGCGCATCTTTGTTGGATAACTGCTCTGCTGCTGTTGTTATCATGTGCGTGAGTGATCAAAGGGCACAATTTTACGTGCCTTACAGCAACGGGCAACAGGATATGAATGTCCTGAATACTATGCAGTAGTTCTAGTTTTCTCTCTCTGTCCTTGCTGGAAGACGGCTGCTTGTTTTCTTGCTCCCTTATCTACTGCTCTCTCTGTCTGTATGCCTTTCTCTTGTTTTTGTCCATATTTCTCCTGTTGGAGTAGATTTTTGAATGGTAAATTATGGAATTGAAGCCGGTCCCTCAACGCAATTGGCTTTTTTTCATGAAGAAACGATCGGAACTATTTACTATTTGGATTTTTGATGGCAGGACATCTGAATTGGCCTGGGGGATGTTTCTGATCCATCGCAGAATTGGGATGCCGGCAGTGGACAAAGAGCCCCCGAGCTGTTGGCTGTCATTTTACACCACAGTGGAGCCGTTGAAGACCAGGAAAGGTCTACATCAGAAGGAAACACAGATTGAACTGTACCATCTCTAATCTGTATACCTATCTGGATACCCGAATGACGCTCGGATACCATCACGAATATGTCTGTGTAACTGTGCAAACAAGTAGCTCAGTCTGCGGTTATCTACGCGCCAGGAGGGAGGACTGGAGAGTCTCAACGGCCCGGCTTGGTGACTTGAAGTTGGGGACTTTGCAGTACCGTTCATCTGAGTTCAAAGGGTATCGATTATGTGCATTCTCCCCTGGTTTAATTAATTCTCCTGGGAATCTACAATAGCAGGGCTGCTGTGTTTTGACTATGGCTCTCTTGCACTGGACACTCCAAGGTTACAGCACATGATATCAAAGAACAACATAAATTGGCTAGGTCATGATGACATGTACTTATAAAAACACTCTCCCCTCTCACATAGTCAGCTGCCTCGGTTTGTCAATAATATATTTCTCTGTTTACCATCAGTGTTTACCATTCCACTGTATTACGTCATATGTGTTTGTGACTACTGTGATTGTATCTGCATTTTCTGTTCTGTTTATGTTCTTGTATCGCTGAGGAGAGAGGTGGGATGTTAGCGCCCCCATGTCGGCTGCTTTAAGGTCCATGGACCCGTCCATTTAAATCTCATCTCATTGTTTATAATGACAAATAAAGCTTTCCATCCATTCCATCCATCCATTCTAGCATTTTACTGATGAGATGTGCCTGTTAATTCTTCCTAAATCTGCATAGGCCCACTAAAGTTTCCCCCTCACTCCTGATTCAAATCCATGAGCTGTTAGCAGTGACTGCAGGTTTGTTGCATTTGTAATGAGATTAATAATAAGTGTTTTTGAGGTGTGTAAAATATACAATGTCTAACAAAATAAATGATGTAATTTTATAATGGTATATTGAAGTATTAATGTTGTTCACTACACATATTTATCTTCTATCTTCTTGCACCTGGAGTATATACAAAGTAATAAATGGAGTACGAATTTGTCATTGTTGTCTCTACACAGGCCAGCACATCAACTCTGACCGGATGCGTAGGACCACACAAGCTAGAATAACGACCCAGATTCTGCATCCCAGGAAGCCCCAGCACCAGCTCACAAATTGTCACGAGGAAACAGGAGGGATGACCCAAAATGCAGGACTACTGTTTAAGTACTTTAATAATAAACAAAATCCAGAAAAGACCAAAATACAAAAATCCAAAGACGCAAGACATGACTACTAATGACAAAACGTAACGAGACATTGACAATGGACCAACAAAGGGCAGAGGAGAACATGGGGTATAAATGCAGACAGACACAGGTGTAGCACATCAGGGCGGGGAAAACAATCAACAGACAGGAAGTAAAACTAAAACAAGCTGACCAGAAATGTCAAAATAAAACACTGAGGACACACCAAAGGAATAAAATACACAAAATGTGAAATAACAGCCAAAAAAAAAACAAGAACCATGACAGTACCCCCCTCTCAAGGGACGGCTCCCAGACGTCCCCAAGAGCCACAATGAACTCGGGAGGGTGGAGGGGGCCTGGAGGAGGGACAAGAGATCTGAAAAAACAGTCAGAATGGTCTGGGGTCATGAAGGCAAGGGCAGTTCACAATGGAGATGGCAGTGAAGTTAGGTGGGATGTCTGGAGCTCAACTTGGATGAGGGGCAGGGCTGAGATCTGGCAGCAAGCTCCCTGGACGGAGAGCGATGTCCAGCGAAGCTACCGCAGGGGCTTGGGAGAACGACCACCCCAGACGGAGAGATGTGTCCAGCGGTGGCTCAGGAACAGAAGCAGGCAAGCTCCCTGGACGGAGAACTTTGTCCAGCGAAGCTACTGCAGGGGCTCGGGAGAACGACCACCCCAGACGGAGAGATGTGTCCAGCGGTGGCTCAGGAACAGAAGCAGGTAAGCTCCCTGGACGGAGAACTTTGTCCAGCGAAGCTACTGCAGGGGCTCGGGAGAACGACCACCCCAGACGGAGAGATGTGTCCAGCGGTGGCTCAGGAACAGAAGCAGGTAAGCTCCCTGGACGGACAACTTTGTCCAGCGAAGCTGCTGCAGGGGCTCGGGAGAACGACCACCCCAGACGGAGAGATGCGTCTAGCGGTGGCTCAGGAACAGAAGCAGGCAAGTCGAGGTCAGGAATCTCCAAAAAAAAAAACTCAAGCAAAATAGAATTCAGGGATGGTGGGCAGTCTGTAATGGCACTGGGCACCAGTGACTCTTGAGAAGGAGGTGGGAGCTGAAGTGGAGGAAGGAGGGCTTAACAAGCAGGGCTGGGCTACCATCTGCAAGCCCCATGTCTCCTCCTTGTGACTCTTCTGGAGGTAGCAGACTCATTGCAGGCATAGTCCCGGGACTGCTGCAGAGCAGCTGCAGGAGACAATCCACTTCCCACACATTAACAAAAAAAATAAAATAAAAAAGGAGAGTAGTCTGCTTGGGTCTGATCTGGTTGGTCCATTCTGTCACGAGGAAACAGGAGGGATGACCCAAAATGCAGGACTACTGTTTAAGTACTTTAATAATAAACAAAATCCAGAAAAGACCAAAATACAAAAATCCAAAGACGCAAGACATGACTACTAATGACAAAACGTAACGAGACATTGACAATGGACCAACAAAGGGCAGAGGAGAACATGGGGTATAAATGCAGACAGACACAGGTGTAGCACATCAGGGCGGGGAAAACAATCAACAGACAGGAAGTAAAACTAAAACAAGCTGACCAGAAATGTCAAAATAAAACACTGAGGACACACCAAAGGAATAAAATACACAAAATGTGAAATAACAGCCAAAAAAAAAACAAGAACCATGACACAAATGAGTAATAAGAGAGATGCCTGTAGCAGCTGGTCTCATAAGGCAAGTCCTAAGAAGTCAGCTCAATGGCAAGAACAAGGCCCAGGCAATAAGCAGCTATGCCCTGCCAGTGATCAGATACCCAGCAGGAATCATAAGCTGGCCAAAGGAGGAGATACAGACCACAGACGTTAAGACACGAATCCCAAATCCAGCACCCTGAGACTGTACACAAGCCGGAAGGAAGGATGCCGAGGACTAGTGAGTGTGGGAATCACTGTCCAAGATGAAACATCCAAAATCCATAAGTACATCAAGGACAAGGCCCCAACAGGTGATGTGCTCAAGGAATGCCTCAGACAGTGGAGTGCAGAGGAAGAGGTGCTGGAGGGACCATCATGGCAGGACAAACCCCTACATGGGGCGTACCACCGAAACATAACTGAAGTGGCTGATATCAAGAAATCCTACCAATGGCTGGAGAGGGCTGGTCTGAAGGACAGCACAGAGGCCCTCATCCTGGCTGCACAGGAGCAGGCCTTCAGCTCCCGAGCAATAGAGGCCCAGATCTACCACACCAGACAAGACCCAAGGTGTAGGCTGTGCAAAGAGGCTCCTGAGACAGTCCAGCACATAACTGCAGGGTGTAAGATGCTGGCAGGGAAAGCATACATGGAGCGACACAACCAAGTGGCGGGCAGAGTGTACAGAAACATCTGTGCAGAGTACAGGCTGGAAACCCCAAGGTCAAGGTGGGAAACACCTCCAAAGGTTGCGGAGAATGACCGAGCAAGACCCTGTGGGACTTCCAGATACAGACTGACAGAATGGTGATGGCGAACCAACCAGACATAGTGGTGGTGGATAAGCAACAGAACTGAGCCGTGGTGGTGGACATTGCAATACCAAGCGATGGTAACATCAGGAAAAAGAAACACGAGAAACTAGAGAAATACCAGGGGCTCAAGGAAGAGCTGGAGAAGGCCTGGAAGGTGAAGGCATCAGTGTTGCCTGTGGTGATCGGAGCACTCGGGGCTGTAACACTAAACTGGAGGAGTGGTTACAACAGATCCCAGGAAAAACATCAGACATCTCAGTCCAGAAAAGTACTAAGAACAGCAAAGATACTGCGCAGAACTCTCAAGCTCCCAGGCCTCTGGTAGAGGACCCGAGCTGGATGAGAGTGAGAGACCAACCACCGTGGAAGGTGAGGAGCACATTTTTTTATTTAGATATATTTTTATTTGTTTATTTGGAAGGGACAATGCAGTTTGTATAAGATCACGCAAACCAAAGTAAACATGCCGGATTTAGCACAGTGCTAATTTCCATCCGCAGTCCCAGACATAAAGATATAGCAGACAATAGAAAATATGTTGCAGTTGCAGACATTAGACAATTTAGTACTTTGACTACTACTTTTCTATTTAAATTGATTGATTTGTACATATATATTTTATTATCATTATTTTATGTATAGAATTGTGTCTCATCTGACACCGGTCTATTGCTCTTTGGTTGCTATTCCATCTATTTTTCTTTTTTTCTTTTACCCTCTGTTATAGATCATATATTATATTTGATGAGTGAGCTACCGCACCCAAAACAATTTCCCTTGTGGATCAATAAAGTTTGTCTATGTCTAAGTCTAAGTCTAAGTCTAAAAACACATCGGTATAATAGTGTTTTTCATGTAAACCCAGGATATCAATAACCCATTACTCTTTGTTCATGTAAACGCTGTATCCCAAATTTGATTAAAACCGGGATAAGCTTTATATTCGGTATTAACTGCATGTACAGATAGTCACATAGTCAAGTCATTAGGCTCCGGGAAGTTATTACCCTGCCAGCGTTGATAAAATCCGTATTTAATAGCATGACGGTTCTTCCTTACATAGCGAATCAGAGTAACGTGAAAAGCTAACAACATAGGCTATGCTGGCTACATGCTAACCGTAACAGTATACATAAACAAGCTAATGAAAGTATTGTTTCCAGACATACTATTTCAAACTATTTGCAGACGTCCTGCTGAAGCCACAGAGTTGTAACTTCTTCGCCTTTGGGATCAGAATCGGGACGTACTGAAAAGGTTTTACGATTGCTTGTCAACATATTAACATGCACAGTGACTGTATTTAGCCACACCCCCACCCGCCTACACTGGCCCATCTCTGTCCTCATTTGCATTCAAGCGACACGCCCAGAATGGATCGTGAAAAGCCATATCCTCCATAGGGCTAGATATGGAGCTTGATTTGGAGAAGAAGGCTTCAGATACAGTATTTAGGGAACCACTAAGGCGCCATATAAAAACATCAAGAAGTACCATGTCATGGGATCTTTAAGGTTGTCTGAAAACTCAACAGTACATTTTCAGAAGCCAGTGATCAATGCGAGCGTTCATGTCCTGTTTAGGAGTTTGATTTTTGACAAAAAGGTGAGAGTGACTACCCCAGTTCTGGTCCAGTCCTGTTTTAATCCTGAGTTTGGTCCAGTTATTTCCCTGCAAATATCAGTCTCTGTCCATGGTGCTGAACCTGACCAGGATCCGGACTCAGATCTGGTCCACTGGTTGAATCGTCTCTCTCCTTATTCTGTCTCTTCTCCCCCCTCTCTTCTACTCTATTTCCTCCCCTCTCTCTGTCCCTCTTCTCTCTTTCTCTTTCAATCAATCAATCAATCAAACATTATTTATAAAGCGCTGTTCATACAAAATGTAACACAAAGCGCCTTACAGTGATTAAAGATGAGAAGATTAGAAGATTGGAAGATTGGAAGATTGACTTTTTATTGATCTCACACAGTAGAAATTGTTCTCTGCATTTGACCCGGGGACCATCTCCATGATCTTGTTGCTTAGGTTTGGTCAGGACCCAAGCTGGAGGAGTTTACCTATGGCGCATGTTTTGGGTTGGTGGGGGAAACCGAAGTTCCCGGAAGAAAACCCACCCAGACACGGGGAGAACATGCAAACTCCACACAGAAAGGCCCAGGCGACCCGAACCGTCTTGGTGTGAAGCGTGAGTGCTAGCCACTCAGCCACTGTCCTTAGTGGTTCCCTAATACTGTATATGAATCCTTCTCCAAAATCAAGGCTCAGTGCATGAGAAAGCCCCATTCAGAAATATGTCTCTGAAACACTTTATTCTGAGTGTTGTTGCTTGAATGCAAATGAGGAGGACAGAGACAGGCCCGTGCAGCGGGTGGATTGTGGCCAAATACGCCACTGTTTCCTGGATCATTGGTGCGCTGTCACCCACTTCCGCGTTTTAAGTGCTTGGGACGCGTCTCATATCTTTCTATGAAAAAAAACAAACAAATTTCCACAGAAAATTAAATTAAACCACTGCTGTTTCAGAGGCTCGGAGGCTCGGGTAAAGGACATCCGAACCTGGCGAGACTCTTACATCTCTTCTGGCAAAAAACAAAATGCATCTCGCATTTCGTAGCTCGTCTGCGATCCAAATTCTCTGGGCGTTATTTCCAGAGACAGGGTGGATATCCAGACGGGGGGTGGAAACCTTTCCCCGAGTGTGATGTTAGAAAGTTCCCTTGTTCAGAATCGCCCATTTGAGCTGTCTTTTTATCAAACACGGAAAAGGAACTTTTAGCCATGGTGGGCGCCCTAAACAGGGTAGGGGAGCTCACATTAACGTTCAAAAACCTCAGAAAGTGAACATTTCATGCCATGGGACCTTTAAAAACATGAACGTTCTCTGCAGCCCTGAGGTCCTCCGGCAGTTCCATAGACGAGGGCCGTAGTACTGAAAAGACGCCTCTCCGTGAGTGTGTGTCCTGACTTTGGGAATGACCAGGAGCTGCTGCCGGAGGAGCGCAGGGCCCGTGAAGGTTCGTAAGGAAAAAGCAGTTCTGAAAGATAAGAAGTCCCGAGACCATTAAGACATTTAAAAACCAGTAAAAGAACTTTAAAATCGATCCTGAAACTCACAGGGAGCCAGTACAATGATTTTAAAACCGGTGTAATGTGGTCCCGCCCTCTGGTCCTAGTCAGGACACGTGCTGCTGAATTTTGTAATAATTGCAAACCTGAAATACTCTTTTTATGGTGATAAAAGCAAGCATCAGTGTCTCCGTGTTGGCCTGACAGAGAATGGGGCAGACTCTGGCTATGTTTTTAGGTGATAGAAACCCATTTTTGTGATGTTCTTGATGTGTGGGATAAAAGTCAGCTCAGAGTCAAAATGACACCCAGGTTTTTCACTTGAGGAGATGGATTAAAAAAAACTGTGCTTGTAGTTTGGATAAAAGTTTCTCTCTCTGGGCCTCAGGACCGATGTCTAAAACCTCAGTTTTGTCCTGGTTAAGCTGGAGAAAGTTTTCTGCCATCCAAGATTCTAGAATCTAGAATCTAGAATGCAGTTAAAAAGAGCATCCATTGGTCTGGTGTCATCAGGAGACACGGAAATGTAAAGCTGCGTATCATCTGCAGAGCTGTGGAAGTGGATTCCATGTTTCCTGATGACACCACCAAAAGGGAGCATGTACAAGATGAAAAGTACAGGTCCTAAAATGGAACCCTGGGGAACACCACATGTGATTTTATGGACCTTGGAGGAGGTGTCCACACTCACCGTAAATGTTCTGTCTGTGAGATAGGATGTGAACCATTTGTGAACAGCACCGGAGAGGCCAAGGTGTTTTAGGTGAGTTAAAAGAATCGTGTGGTCTACTGTGTCAAAGGCAGCGCTCAGATCCAGTGGAACCAACACAGTCACCTTTTGTGAATCACAATTTATTCTAAAATCATTTAAAATCTTTGCCAAGGCAGTGCTGTGGTTCACCCTAAAACCAGATTGAATTTTTTTCAAAATGTTATGATCATTTAAAAAATCATTCCTCACAGAGGTCTCCTGCTGTATAAAGCCAGTGATATTACCCAGTAGTGGTCAGACAGCCAGGTCGGCAACAGAGGACACACTAGTGGTCAGGCCATAAGTAATGACCAGATCCAGAGTGTGCCCCCTGTTCTGAGTCGGTCATGTGACGTGTTGAGTAAAATCCATATAATTAAGAACATTCAAAAATTCATTTGCCAGAGGGTCTGAGAGGTTATTTATGTGCAAGTTAAAATCACCGGTTATAATAATCATATTAAATGAATTGTGTAAAATAGAAACTCAGAAAACTCACTGATAAAAACGTTGCATTTTCCTGGTGGTCTGTATATGGTGACACATAAAATTTGAGGGTTGCTAAAAACAATTGAATGATATTCAAAACTTCTAAAATTGTTCAATAAAAGTTTGGTGGCCGAAGTGTTTGTACATATAGAAGCAGTGCCACCTCCCCTTTTACCATTTCTAGTTGAAAACACAAAGTTAAAACTGGGTGGTGATGCCTCTGTGAGAACAACTGGTGTGTCTGCACCCAGCCGCGTTTCAGTTAAAGATCCCATGGCATGAAATTTTCACTTTCTGAGGTTTTTGAACGTTAATGTGAGCTCCCCTACCCTGTTTAGGCCCCCCCAATGGCTAAAAGTTGCGAAATGTGTAAACTGAGCATTTGCGATCCTTTTCTGCGTTTGAAAAAAACACAGCTCAAACGGGCGATTCTGAACAATGCACCTTTGTTACGCAACATCGAAAAAAGAAATGCAAATGCAGTTCCACCACCGTTCCACTGTGTCTGGAAATCACGCCCAGAGAGTTTGGACCGCGAAGGAGCTACGCAATGCGAAATGCGTTTTTTTATTTGCCTGGAGGCACGTGCAAGTGTTTCTAGGCTCGGAAGTCCTTTACCCGACCCTCTGGACCTCTGAAACAGCAGTGGTTTAATTTTATTTTCTGTGAAAATGTGTTTTTTTCATTGAAATTCCTCTCCTTTCTTCCTACGCTCTTAAAACGCGGAAGTGGGAGACAGTGCAGCGGCGCATTTGGCCCCCCCCACCCGCTCCTCTAACCCTATCTGTGTCCTTCTCATTTGCATTCAAGCAACAAGGCCCAGAATGAGGTGTTCAGACAGACAGATTCTGACTCTGACAGTGTACATGTGTCTTTCTCATGCACTGGGTGTTGATTTTGAAGAAGGATTCATTTACAGTATTAGGGAACCATTAAGGAGCCATATAAAAGCATCAAGAAGTACCATGTCATGGGACCTTTAAAAAGAAACAGTCAAGTTTGTGGTCTAGAATCAGGTCATTAACAATAAAGCTCTTGTTCAGCAGAGAGCGGACATTTAAAAGGGCCGTGTTTAAAGTTAGCTGAGCTTGAGTAGCGATAGGAATTTGCGATGAGTGTGCTTTTGGAAGAGATCTGAGATTATGGATATTGGCAGTAGATTTATTAGAAATTTTATGTTTATGCCGCTCGCTGCTGATCACGGGAATTAACTGTGCTTGGTTATTTTGTCATGCTTCTAGAGTGAGTTCAATATTGCCTGAGAGGAGACGGGATCCGAGGATGTTGGGGTGTAGGCGGTCCTTTTTAAAAAGTTCAGGCCTCTTAAAAAATGTGATGAAATTGTCGACATAGGAGATTTTGTTGTCTCTGCAGTATCTTTTGAGCCATATGTGCAATGCTCTCAAACGGCTGAACTTCTCACTTCCAAAACGAGGTGGTGCGAAAGGTCCAGAGATGGCACACTGTTTGTCTAAACTGTGGATTGTAGTGATGAGGATTTTGAAGTTTTCCTTGAGTATTTCTGACTGCCGCAGTTTAAGATCATTTGTTCCAAGATGAACAACTACTGTTGACACTCCGGGATGATCATGCAGGGTGGTAGGGGTGGAGTCTATGATGTCCTTCACGAGAGCACCTGGGTGACAAGAGGTGTGGCCTTTGTTTACTTTCACGTGCCGGACCATGGAAGAGTCGAGAATCAACACAGACGGGCCTGACCCGGACGCCACGGCTGAGGGCACCGCAGAGACGTGAGCCGAGCTTGGTGAGGCAGCATGGTCAGGAGCAGCACCATCTCCTCGCTCACATCGAGCACTCGGGGTCGACGAGGAGATGGCCGAACTCCGGGGCGGTCTGATTGTGGAGCCAGGGTGAAATGCAACTGGCCCTTATAAGCGTGGGTTAGTGGGGGAAAATCCACATGGTCCAGGATATTGAATTTAATTTAACTTCTCCTGTGCGAGATCAATAAAGGTCAATCTTCTAATCCTTAACCACTGTAAGGCGCTTTGTGCTACAATTTTGTATGAAAAGCGCTTTATAAATATTGTTTGATTGATTGATTGATTGAATTTATTTGACAAAGCTACATTTATGGTGGAAGAAGAGCGCTTACCTTGTCCACAGCCATTACGGGCTACAACAATCCAGGGATCTGCCCGGACTGGAGTAGAGCTGATCGGGGCTTTAGGCCTAGCCTCTTGCTGAAGCCAATAGTGATCGTCTGTACCTGGAGCTCCAGGGTCGGGCGGTGAGGGCTGGTGCTCAGAGGCGTCAGAGGACCGTGTCAGCCAGTTGGGCGCTGTTAGCGGTGGCCTGAGTCTTGGTCACTTTCCTCTCGGCTTTTGCACATGACTATGTGTTGTTCCAAAACAGCCACCCTCTGACTGAGGGCGGTGTAGCTGTCGCAGCTGGATGTAGAGGTGAATGGGTGCATGGCTCACCTGTAGCTACGCGGCCTGAGGCCTACTGGCACGCTTTTTTGATTGGCTTAATTAAATCCTTCACGCTTGTAGAGGTAAAAACACAGGTCCAGGTAGTAACCAGAGTCAAAAAGCTGCCTCGATGTTTAATCTCGCCCTCTAAAAGTTGTCTTAATTATCTGTAAAAACTATTTGTTTGGGAGTCGAGCTAACGAGCAAAACAAAACTCTCACATGTTCTCCACCTCCTTCTGCTACTCCTCTTCACACCCCATACCCCCCCCCCTCTGTCTCACGCTCCTCTCTCCCCCCTTTCTCCTCCCTCTTTCTCCTTCCTTTCTTTCCTTCTCTCCCCTTCTCTCTTCCCCCCATCCTCAGGCATCAGAAAAACAAAGTCTGATTAAAAATGTAAACTCACTTTCATTAAAACATTATAAAGAAAGTACAGACGGATCAGGACTAAACCAGAACTAAACCAGGACTAAACCAGGTCTAAACCAGGTCTAAAACAGGACTAAACCAGGACTAAACCAGGACTAAACCAGGACTAAACCAGGACTAAACCAGGACTGAATCAGGACTAAACCAGGACTAAACCAGGACTAAACCAGGACTGAACCAGAACTAAACCAGGACTAAACCAGGTCTAAAACAGGACTGAATCAGGACTAAACCAGGACTGAACCAGAACTAAACCAGGACTAAACCAGGACTAAACCAGGACTGAACCAGAACTAAACCAGGACTAAACCAGGACTGAACCAGGACTAAACCAGGACTGAACCAGGACTGAACCAGAACTAAACCAGGACTAAACCAGGACTAAACCAGGACTGAACCAGAACTAAACCAGGACTAAACCAGGACTGAACCAGGACTAAACCAGGACTGAACCAGGACTAAACCAGGACTAAACCAGGACTAAAACAGGACTGAATCAGGACTAAACCAGGACTAAACCAGGACTAAACCAGGACTAAACCAGAACTAATCCAGGTCTAAAACAGGACTAAACCAGGACTAAACCAGGACTAAACCAGAACTAAACCAGGACTAAACCAGGTCTAAAACAGGACTGAATCAGGACTAAACCAGGACTAAACCAGGACTAAACCAGGACTAAACCAGGACTAAACCAGGTCTAAAACAGGACTGAATCAGGACTAAACCAGGACTAAACCAGGACTAAACCAGGACTAAACCAGGTCTAAAACAGGACTGAATCAGGACTAAACCAGGACTGAACCAGGACTAACCCAGGACTAAACCAGGACTGAACCAGGACTAAACCAGGACTAAACCAGGACTGAACCAGAACTAAACCAGGACTAAACCAGGTCTAAAACTGGACTGAATCAGGACTAAACCAGGACTGAACCAGGACTGAACCAGAACTAAACCAGGACTAAACCAGGACTAAACCAGGACTGAACCAGGACTAAACCAGGACTGAACCAGGACTGAACCAGAACTAAACCAGGACTAAACCAGGACTGAACCAGGACTGAACCAGAACTAAACCAGGACTAAACCAGGACTAAACCAGGACTGAACCAGAACTAAACCAGGACTAAACCAGGACTGAACCAGGACTAAACCAGGACTGAACCAGGACTGAACCAGGACTAAACCAGGACTAAACCAGGACTGAACCAGGACTGAACCAGGACTGAACCAGGACTAAACCAGGACTAAACCAGGACTGAACCAGGACTAAACCAGGACTGAACCAGGACTGAACCAGGACTAAACCAGGACTAAACCAGGACTGAACCAGGACTGAACCAGGACTGAACCAGACCTTCTCTGCCCTTAGTTCAGGTTTGTCCTTTATTCCAGTGAAGGACATACTGTATTAAACACATTATTTTGTGAATATATAATTTTCTGAACAGATGGCCAAAGGACGCTATTTTTATGATTTTAAAGTGAAATGTGTTTCAGGAGCTGCTCTTTAAACAGGGCTAAAACAATAACTGCTCTGTCCAAGGCAGGCATGGGCAAACTACGGCCCGGGGGCCATATGCGGCCCGTTAAGCTTTTTAATCTGGCCCGCATTGAATAGAAGGAGCAGGACAAGTAGATCTGCCTCTCTTTCCGTTTTTGAAAAAAGACAGGAGAGCGGCGGATAAAAACCTGAAGGAGAACAGAACTTTCAGTGCTTTAATATAGTTATTGTTAGTATAAAAAAAATGTATTTTATTGATTAAATTTTCTGTGTTTTAAGAGTCATTTCAAAAAACAGCCAAATACCGTGGAACTTGAAAGATGAACATTTTGTTGTAATGCTTTTGTTCATTTTTAATTGAAATAAATTACATATCTACATATCCCATGTTATTTTTTGCTCTTATGAGGTGGATTACCAAAACACTAAATCCACCTGCTCCTGGTCCGGCCCTTCTGTCAAATTTTTAGAACCCTTGGCCCACGAGTCAAAAAGTTTGCCCACCCCTGGTCCAAGGTCATGTCCCAGTGAAAGAGTCCAGAGAACTGTAGAACAGCCTACAATACAAAGATCATGATTTCATTGACGTCCTCCTGTGGACCCACCACCTGCGGGAGGATTCATGGGGGCTGGTGCATTGTGTTCTGGGCAGCAGAACACTGCTTGGACTGCTGCCCCCGCGACCCAGAAGATGAGATGAATGAAGAAGATGAATGAATGAATTAATAATTTTATTGATTTTAAAAGGAGATGACTTGATCAAAATCAAGTGTAGTACCATAGACTGTACATTGACATGCCACCGTGTTCCAAATTGAAGTGAGCATGGGTGCGTAGTGGTAGCTCCAAGGTCTGGTTGCAATTCACTTTGTATTGAAAACACGCTGCCCCTCTCTCTGTAACTGCTGCTGTGAGCCTCACCATTTTGGTCTTAAAATGTTTGTATGATCCCGCTCTACATGATCCTGGAGTTTTCACTATTTTGTCCCTAAATCACAATATGAACATTAATTAACCCCCTGCTAAACCAACGGTGCAAGTGGGAACGGGCATGACCTTCAACACCTTCGCTCCTCTTTGGTTTCATGCTCGGGTTTGCTAATACGGTCTGTGGTTGCAGAATAGCTGCTGTAACTGCTGGCCCTCATCAGCTTCAGTTGGCTGCAGCTGGACGATGCAACGCTGCCCAATCCTACGAGTATCACCCATTAAGAACATCAAACTGGAGAAGGAAGTGCGGACATCCCAGTGGGCGTGTACCGGTGGATGAGGGTTGATTAAAGATGACTCAAACATGCACGAATCACTCCAAATACAAGTTCAGAGGGTCAATGAGAAGACACTACATGCTTAAAGGGATATGCCACCCCCAGGTCAAACTTGGGCATCTCCCCACAGTCCAGAGACTAAAATAAGTGGTGGAAAGCGTTTTCCTGGTGACGCAGCCATTGTCCGAGTCTGTCAGCACTGACCGCCGCGGTATCTGCAGCTCCTCCGCCTTAGACTGGAGTCTAACGTCGCCAGAGAAAGATTTCGGCCAAAAGGAATTAATTTGCTCGATGCGTTTTCCAATTACTTTCTGTGTAGTGCGCATTCATATCGAGTGCAAATAAATGTGCAAATCAACACGGAGAGCTTGACTTGGTCATTTTGGGTGGGAACTATTTTTCAGTGCGGAAAAAGACAGACGAAGCACACACCACGCTGACAGGGGAATCCCTGTTACGCACCAGGAAGGGAGAATCCGTGTATCATTCATTCTTTCGTTTTTCAATATAAAACCAAAAATAAGAAAACGAAAAAACACGTTTTTTTCATTATTTGTCTCCAAAACCAAAATGAAAAAACGGATAACGATTAGTTTTTTCAGTTTTCGATTTTGTGTTTAAATGAAACATGGAAAAAACGGATAACAGCTGTTTCCCGTTTTGTCCAATTTTGATCTTTGCGCAAGCAATGTTGCCAACTCCCCAGCATCGGAAGTAGCTATTGGCCCGCCCAGAAGTAGCTAAAAGTAGCTAGACGAGCGAGCGGAAGGGAAGGGGGGGGGGGGGGGCACGTCATTGTCAGCAGGGGGCTCCAGACAGCACATCCTAACCTTCCTTACCCCGTGACACTAACCTTTTATTGGTGTTGTTATAACATATACTTGTTTGTTTTTTATTTTTTTATTTGTTTTTTATTTTTTAGATTTTTATTTTTTTGAGCTGTAGTTCAAGATCTATAGCTTGCTTTTTTATTTTGTGTTTTTTTTGTGCTGTAGTTTAACTCTAGCTTTTTATTTTTTATTTTTTTGGTGCTAAAGAACTAGCTTTTTAAAACTTTTCTGTGCTGTACAACTAGCTTTTTAAGCAGTGCTACTTGTGACTTTGTGTCGCCAAAAAGAAAAAGAAAACAAATGAGAGCGCATAGGCATACACTTATTGAGAATCAGAGCCTCTGGCAGAGGAATGACCAGACTCCGAGGCGATCTGACGAGATGGGAGGGAGCAGAGGAGAGACTGGTGTGTGTGTCTGTGCCTGTGAGTGAAGCGACAGTCCACGCTGTTCTCAACTCCGCCCCCGCCCCTCTCTGCCTGTGTCTCTCTGTCTCTTTCTCTGAACGGGGAAAGAGAGAAAACGGCGCAATTATTTTTCCCCCTCCCGCGATCTTGGAGCCTCTGATCACCAAAAAAAGTCGCTAGATTTGTCGCTAGTCGCTTTTGTCTAATTTTCTCGCTAGGGGGGTCCAAAAAGTAGCTAAAAATAGCGACAAAGTCGCTATGTTGGCAACACTGTGAGTAAAGATTCACTTCCGGTTTACCCAACTTGCGCAAAAATCAAAATTGGACAAAACGGGAAACAGCTGTTATCCGTTTTTTCCATTTTTCATTTAAACACAAAATCGAAAACTGAAAAAACAAATCGTTATCTGTTTTTTCATTTTGGTTTTGGAGACAAATAATGAAAAAAACTGTTTTTTTTTTGTTTTCTTATTTTTGGTTTTATATTGAAAAACGAAAGAACGAATGATACATGGATTAGGGAGTTCCCCTGTTACGCAGCGTGGTGTGTGCTTCGTCTGTCTTTTTCCGCACTGAAAAATAGTTCCCACCCAAAATGACCAAGTCAAGCTCTCCGTGTTGATTTGCTCATTTATTTGCCCTCGATATGAATGCGCACTACACAGAAAGTAATTGGCCGAAATCTTTCTCTGGCGACGTTAGACTCCAGTCTAACGCGGAGGAGCAGCAGATACCGCGGCGGTCAGTGCTGACAGACTCGGACAATGGCTGCGTCACCAGATAAACACTTTCCACCACTTATTTTAGTCTCTGGACTGTGGGGAGATGCCCAAGTTTGACCTGGGGGTGACATATCCCTTTAAAAGATCTAAAGTCCAGTTTGCAGGATAGGTCTCATTTAAAACAAAACATGAGTTTAAATCAGATTTGATTGGTGCTCCACTGACAGAATGTCCAGGTGCATACCATCATTTACACACTGTTACATAAATATAAAATATTCTCTAAGCCCACTGCCTCCAAATCTTATTATTACCCAGGATTCTAGCGTCCTCCTAGTGTAGGTTTAGACCCAGATTTAGATCAAGTTCTTTGGATTCAGTCCTGGATTGTGTCAGGTTTTTGTGAGGTTTTTGTGAGTTTTTTGTCAGGTGGTGTCAGGTCTCGGACTCCTCGTCTCAGACTCAGGGCTGAATCTGTCAAACTGTCCAATCCAGCGCCTCCTCCAAACTACTGTCCACACCACAGTGACAGCGAGGAGGAAGAGAGGAGGAGGAGGAGGAGGAGAGGAGCCAAATATGAAACCAGTGTGCGCCACAAACATACTGGAGAAATACACCTGCAAATGGATGTTAAAGGTCCCATATGACACTATTTTCTCAACTCTGTTCTAATGTTTCCTCATCACAAACAGACCTGGAGTTGTGTTTTGTTTCTCTTGACCCATCACAAGGTGGAACAGGGCATTGTGCTCTCTTACAGTGTTACTCAAACATGTGTGAATGAAACAAAACACAACTCCAGGTCTGTTTTTGAGGAGGGAACAACATTAGAACATAAAGCTCACAAGAGTCATTTTAGCCTAATGAACTAATGGGGTTTACACATTAAGCTCTGTTTAACCCATCAGTCATGACTTTAGTCCACAACCACAACATGCCAGCACAGAACCGCGCAGAATAAAATACCAAAACAGTGGGCTACACACACAAAGCACATCAGGTAACAGCGGCAGACGTCAGCCCCAGGCATTAAACAACTGCATTAAAATCATGGAAATCAATGCTCAACCCAGATATAAAAATAAAAAAAAGTGTCTTACCTTCATGCCGTTAATAAATGCTCTTCTCCGCAGCCCGATCGCTCCCCCCTTGTGTCGTTTATTGCCTCCTCCTCGATTCATTTTACTAAACTATAATGCTAAGTGTCTGACCATCTTATCTCCTCTTCTACTTTGACTAACTTGACGACACTACCACAATCTTCACTGTTCTATTTCTCATGAAAGTGATTCAATGTTGTGTTGTACTAACTTCCTCGAAAAGGTTTACTATTGTCTTCCGTATAAAGTGTTTTCCACTTCATATGCAAACGCTACCAATTCTTGGTAGCAACTAGTGCCGTGATTGGTCAATTCTTGGTAGCAACTCGGATAGACATTGGTCAAATCGTGGTAGCGCGAGCTCCAGTCACGGCCGGCCGTGGGAAATTTCCCATAAGGCAACTTCAGTTGTCACAAACAAATACAGATATATTTGTTTTATTTCAAGCTGTGCACATTTTTAACATCATAGGAAGAAATATCCCGGCAAAATAAAATTATGTAATAGAAGAAGAAGAAGAAGAAGAAGAAGAGACTTTATTGATCTCACACTGGAGAAATTCTTCTCTGCATTTAACCCATCCTGTTATCAGGAGCAGTGGGCAGCACATTACTGCGCCCGGGGACCATCTCCATGATCTTCTTGCTTCGGTTTGGTCAGGACCAAAGCTGGAGGATTTTACCTGGTGCATGTTTTGGGTTGGGGCGCCAGTAGCTCAGTTGGTAGAGCATATGTCTCGTGATCCAGGGGTTGGCGGTTCAAATCCCGCTCTTGACGGGTTGACCGCATATGGTCCCAGCTCCCACAGATGAGCTGCCGTTGTGTCCTTGGGCAAGACACTTAACCCACCTCGCCCCCAGTGTTTGCATACACTGGTAGCCCCCATGGCAGAAGATACATCAAGGCCTGTTGTGACGTGAGCCGTCCTCCTGTGGACCCACCACCCGTGGGAGGATTCATGGGGGCTGGTGCATTGTGTTCTGGGCAGCAGAACACTGCTTGGACTGCTGCCCCCGCGACCCAGAAAAAAATGGAAAAAGCGGAAGAAAATGAATGAATGTTTTGGGTTGATGGAGGAAACCGGAGTGCCTGGAGGAAACCCACCCAAACACAGGGAGAACATGCAAACTCCACACAGAACACACACAGAAAGGCCTGGGCGACCCGGGGATTGAACCCGGAACCTTCTTGCTGTGAAGCGTGAGCGCTCAGTCACCATGCCGCTCAAACACATCATCACGGTGCCACCGCCACTGTATATGTAGTTATAAGTGGTATAAATAACAAACGGGTCCTTTCAATTACAGCAATAGAGGCACGTAACGACCGAATACCTAGCGGGTGGGCTGAGGCAAAGCGGCTTCGGGGCCGCGGTGGGCATTGTCGGGGCCGCGACAATTCTGGCATGTGCCCAACTGCTCAGAGCAACCTGCAGTAATGAAGAGAATGTGAAGACAGAAAGGACATCAACGATTTTAATGTCTCTCGTGTAGCCCTATGAGGTTTAACCCTGTTCTAATGTAGTGTCCTCTTCACAAACATCCTTGGGGTTGTGTTTTGTTTCATTCACCTGTTTCAGTAATCCTCCCTCTGCACCGCTCACAACACTCTAATACATGTCGTGACATCATCAGGTGGCCATGGCTAATCATTTCTCGTCTCTCTTCGCTTTCTTTCTTTCTCTCTTTCTTTCTTTCTTTCTTTCTCTCTTTTTCTTTCTTTCTTTCTTTCTTTCTTTCTTTCTTTTCTTTCTTTCTCTCTTACTTTCTTTCTCTCTTTCTCTCTTTCTTTCTCTCTTTCTTTCTCTCTTTCTCTCTTTCTTTCTCTCTTTCTTTCTCTCTTTCTTTCTTTCTTTCTTTCTTTCTTTCTCTCTTTCTTTCTTTCTTTCTCTCTTTCTTTCTCTCTTTCTTTCTTTCTTTCTCTCTTTCTCTCTTTCTTTCTTTCTCTCTTTCTTTCTCTCTTTCTTTCTCTCTTTCTCTCTTTCTCTCTTTCTCTCTTTCTTTCTTTCTTTCTTTTCTGTCTTCTTTCTTACAACCCTCCCCCTCTCTTTCTCTCATTTTCTCCTCTTCTCTCTAAAAGATCTGCGCCACATTCATTAAAAACAGCTGAGTTTAAATAATCCTGGACAAGTGCTGTGGGTAGTGAATAAGTGTCTTGCCCAAGTGCACAACAACAGAATCGAGCCCCTGCTTCTCCAGACTCCAGCTGACCTGCTCCAGACACACTCATCTAAATGAAACTACTTCTTTTTTTTAACTTGACAGTTGTTTTTTTTCTGTCTCAGACTCGAGTGACTGCCGCAGTTTGAGCTAAAAATACTCCAATCGCCTTCCTCTTCTTCTCCTCCACTCTTCCTCCTCTCCAGGTCCTCTCCTCCTTTTCCTCCTCCTCTTCCTCTCCTCCTCTACAGTAGTAGACTATAGAAATAAAACAGGATGAGAGAAGAGAAAAGATGAAAGGATGAGATGGTGAAAGGAGGAATGGAGGAGAGAGGGGTAAAGCAAGGAGAGAAAGGTGGAGACAGGAGGAGGAGGAGAGAGGGAAAGAGAGGAGAGGAGGAGTGGGAGAGACAGAGAAAGAGGAGAGAGAAGGAAAAGGGACAGAGAAAAGAGGAGTGGAAGAGAAGAGAAGGAGGAGGAGAGAGGGAGAAGAGGATATGATTTTTTTGACTCTGAACAAATTTGTCTTTTCTCAGAGTCGAGTCACATAAGAATGATCGATAAAAGGACAGACCAGGACAAGGACTATACCAGGACTAAACCAGGACTATACCAGGACTATACCAGGACTATACCAGGACTGAAACAGGACTAAACTAGGACTGAAACAGGACTAAACCAGGACTAAACCAGGACTGAAACAGGACTAAACTAGGACTGAAACAGGACTAAACTAGGACTAAACCAGGACTGAAACAGGACTAAACCAGGACTAAACCAGGACTGAAACAGGACTAAACCAGGACTAAACCAGGACTGAAACAGGACTAAACTAGGACTGAAACAGGACTAAACCAGGACTAAACCAGGACTGAAACAGGACTAAACCAGGACTAAACCAGGACTGAACCAGGACTAAACCAGGACTGAAACAGGACTAAACCAGGACTGAACCAGGACTAAACCAGGACTGAAACAGGACTAAACCAGGACTAAACCAGGACTGAACCAGGACTAAACCAGGACTGAAACAGGACTAAACTAGGACTAAACCAGGACTGAAACAGGACTAAACCAGGACTAAACCAGGACTGAACCAGGACTAAACTAGGACTGAAACAGGACTAAACCAGGACTGAAACAGGACTAAACTAGGACTGAAACAGGACTAAACTAGGACTAAACCAGGACTGAAACAGGACTAAACCAGGACTAAACCAGGACTGAAACAGGACTAAACCAGGACTAAACCAGGACTGAAACAGGACTAAACTAGGACTGAAACAGGACTAAACCAGGACTAAACCAGGACTGAAACAGGACTAAACCAGGACTAAACCAGGACTGAACCAGGACTAAACCAGGACTGAAACAGGACTAAACCAGGACTAAACCAGGACTGAAACAGGACTAAACTAGGACTGAAACAGGACTAAACTAGGACTAAACCAGGATTGAAACAGGACTAAACCAGGACTAAACCAGGTCTGAACCAGGACTAAACCAGGACTGAAACAGGACTAAACCAGGACTAAACCAGGACTGAACCAGGACTAAACCAGGACTGAAACAGGACTAAACTAGGACTAAACCAGGACTGAAACAGGACTAAACCAGGACTAAACCAGGACTGAACCAGGACTAAACTAGGACTGAAACAGGACTAAACTAGGACTAAACCAGGACTGAAACAGGACTAAACCAGGACTAAACCAGGACTGAAACAGGACTAAACCAGGACTAAACCAGGACTGAAACAGGACTAAACTAGGACTGAAACAGGACTAAACCAGGACTAAACCAGGACTGAAACAGGACTAAACTAGGACTGAAACAGGACTAAACCAGGACTGAAACAGGACTAAACCAGGACTGAACCAGGACTAAACTAGGACTGAAACAGGACTAAACCAGGACTAAACCAGGACTGAACCAGGACTAAACCAGGACTGAAACAGGACTAAACCAGGACTAAACCAGGACTGAACCAGGACTAAACTAGGACTGAAACAGGACTAAACCAGGACTAAACCAGGACTGAAACAGGACTAAACCAGGACTATACCAGGACTAAACTAGGACTAAACCAGGACTGAAACAGGACTAAACCAGGACTATACCAGGACTAAACTAGGACTGGAACAGGACTAAACCAGGACTGAAACAGGACTAAACAAGGACTATACCAGGACTAAACCAGGACTAAACCAGGACTGAAACAGGACTAAACCAGGACTATACCAGGACTAAACTAGGACTGAAACAGGACTAAACTAGGACTGAACCAGGACTAAACTAGGACTGAAACAGGACTAAACCAGGACTGAAACAGGACTAAACCAGGACTATATCAGGACTAAACCAGGACTGAAACAGGACTAAACCAGGACTATACCAGGACTAAACTAGGACTAAACCAGGACTGAAACAGGACTAAACCAGGACTATACCAGGACTAAACTAGGACTGGAACAGGACTAAACCAGGACTGAAACAGGACTAAACCAGGACTGAAACAGGACTAAACCAGGACTATACCAGGACTAAACCAGGACTAAACCAGGACTGAAACAGGACTAAACCAGGACTATACCAGGACTAAACTAGGACTGGAACAGGACTAAACCAGGACTGAAACAGGACTAAACCAGGACTGAAACAGGACTAAACCAGGACTGAACCAGGACTAAACTAGGACTGAAACAGGACTAAACCAGGACTGAACCAGGACTAAGGAGTACTCAAAACATGATCTTTCCAAATCAGTAACAAGAGCAGCAGCTTTTTAAAAATAACTCTGAGATAAAAAAAAAAAAAAAAAATAGAGCAAAACAGAGAAGGACGAGGGGAGGAAGAGAGGGGTAAGAGAGGAGAGAGGAGAGGGAGAGGGAGAGTCAGAGGAGAAGACAGAATCATGGTCAAGAGGACAGTAATGGATCGGGGCAGAGACGGAGCTGCACCACAGGGCCCACACGCACCAGGACTAAAGCCCACTGTGGGACATTTCATCTAGATCCAGGTTAAAACTTGAGTTATTTTAGTCTTTTCCACCTGTGACCTGGAGACAGAGGAGTTCTGTCAGAGGTAATGGGAGGAGCTTACTGATATTTTAGGAAGTTTTAAAAAAAACTTTGGAGAGATTTGGTGAGATCTGGTGAGGCAGGAGGGTCAGAGGTGGAGGTGGACAGACTGTTTAAGTGCTGGGTGTGGTACTGCTGCTGTATGCTAACACTATCCTGTGATGGAACTGTTTCTAAAGCAGCCCTAAACCTGGACTAGACCCGGACTACATCCAAACTAAACCAGGACTAAACCAAGATTAAACCAGGACTAAACCAGCTCTAACCCGATACACTGGAGCAGAGGGAGGTTGGGACAGTCCTTGGCGCACAGTTCTGAATCTCTATTAGCTCACAATAAACTCATGAAAGTTGTAATAAAACATACCACACAAACACCCCTGTCTCACTGTCTGGAACGAGGCAGCAGCCAATCAGCAGCAGTTTAGTTTATGAAGAGTTTCATGTAGCATAGTTGTAGGTGAGGTGAACCAATACGTATTAGGGCTGTCAGTTTAACGCGTTAATTAGATTAATTAATTACACTGCTAATTAACGCGTTATAAAAATTAACGCAATTAATTATGAGCTGCAATTCAATGCGCGCGCATTTTAAATTTGGCGTGCGGGGCCTTTGAACGGCGAGTTTATTGATAAAAACGTGACGGAGCAGGTCCCTCTTGTCCCTGGACAGCGATGACGCGATGAGAAATGCCGTGCTCCCATTGGCCGGCACAGAGACGAATGCAGTTCTAATAGGGGAGAGCATGTGAAGACACGAGCCCGTTTCCCTATCCCTAACCATTTTCAATTCCCATAACCTCTCCAGCGTGTTCTGCCGCGACTAAAGGTGCACACTTACAAGTTTTGACTGTCAGTTTTGCCCATCACGCTAAATCACGCTAAACCCGATCATTTACTCACCCCACGCTGCTGCCTCCTCCCTCCTCCCGTGGTGCGATGGTCCGGACACATCCACACCGGGAGTTTAAATCCTCCTCACGGGTTCCGGGGCTCATGTGAGCCATGAGTAATTTTCACGGGCAATTATTTGTATTCTCTGTATATTTGAAGCCTTGTATATTGTAACGACTCCAGGCTTCTCTTATTCTCCAATGAACTTTATTAAACAGAAGTTTAATATTACACCTACACCTGTCCCACGCATGCGCCCAACAGCCAACCCCTTAAAGGCACAGACACCATTAACCCAGGTCATTACAATATTATTTATTGACGTTGCATGAAAGCTGCTGTACGTGCTCACCTTTTGGCACCAGAAATATTCACCATGTATTAGTGGAATGGTGTAAATGAGCTTTCCAATGAATGTTAGATATAATGTGGGAGGGGGAATGGGGGTCTTGTCATGTTTACAGTGGAGACAAAGAGAAAAACTTAGACTTAAAGGGGAAGTCTGCAGTCTTTTCACTGTACCACTATAAATCACACGTTTGACACCTTTTTTGCACTGTGGGAGAGCACAATAAACCACCTAAAAAAAATTATTTAAAAAATGCGATTAATTAGATTAATTAATTACAAATCCTGTAATTAATTAGATTAATTTTTTTAATCACCTGACAGCACTAGTACGTATATTTTATAGTGACGTCGCAACTGTCACATGTGGATGTCGCTGGCGAGTCCATCATTGTAGTCATATATCCTGCCGCGCTGTGCATGCTGGGGCTTTTAAGTGCACGCTTGGGCCACGCCCCGATTTACATGAAAACGACTGCGCTGTTCAGACCACGTCTTAAAGGGATATGCCACCCCCAGGTCAACATTGGGCATCTCCCCACAGTCTAACGTTGCCAGAGAAAGATTTTGGCCAAAAGGAATTAATTTGCTCGATGCGTTTCCCAATTACTTTCTGTGTAGTGCGCATTCATATCGAGTGCAAATAAATGTGCAAATCAACACGGAGAACTTGCCTTGGTCATTTTGGGTGGGAACTATTTTCCAGTGCGGAAAAACACAGCCGAAGCACACACCACGCTGACAGGGGAATCCCTGTTACGCATCAGGAAGGCAGTTCCCCTGTTACGCAGCGTGGTGTGTGCTTCGTCTGTCTTTTTCCGCACTGAAAAATAGTTCCCACATTTATTTGCACTCGATATGAATGCGCACTACACAGAAAGTAATTGGGAAACGCATCGAGCAAATTAATTCCTTTTGGCCGAAATCTTTCTCTGGCGACGTTAGACTCCAGTCTAACGCGGAGGAGCTGCAGATACCGCGGCGGTCAGTGCTGACAGACCTGGACAATGGCTGCGTCACCAGAAAAACGCTTTCCACCACTTATTTTACCACTTATTTTAGTCTCTGGACTGTGGGGAGATGCCCAAGTTTGACCTGGGGGTGGCATATCCCTTTAACTGTGCAGGGGACAAAAAACGAATGGAACGGCGGTTGTCGTGCCAGATATGACGCACATCCCCCTCCAAGGACGCTCAGAACCGTGCACTCGCTGAATTGGGAAACGGCCTATGACAGGCTCCCAGTCACCTGCCCAGACCCACACCCTCTCACCTGTCCAGTCCATCTCACCTGCCCAGACCCACACCCTCTCACCTGTCCAGTCCATCTCACCTGCCCAGATCTCCTCAACTGTGCCAGATCAAAAACTGAATCATGACGTTCACAGACTCTAAATGTTTCCCACACAAGAACCCTGTTTGTGGATCAGTGAAGATAATGCCCACAACATTTCACCTGTCTTACTTTTTGTTTTGACTTGTGTTTACCTTTAGAATGAGCATTTCCAAACCACAATGAATGATACTTGGTACATTTTTGTTGTTTTGTTGCTCAGCAAATGAAAATAATTCGAGAATTAAATTTTAGGGTTAAAAGGTAAAAAAAATCCAGCATTTCAAATTCAAAGTCAAAGTGATTAAACACCTCGTGCTCCACAGTCTAAGGCCGTCTGCTCCGAAGGATTTGGAGGAGCTGGAGGAGCTCCAGGACCTGATGGTGAGGAGCTGTGATGAGGGTGACAAAGTCTGTTTGTGTTCCTGGTTTGAATTAGTCTGATTTATGATGTCTGAGTCTCGTACAGTAACAGCTTATACAGATGAACTGAGAGGAGAGGAGGAGAGGAAAGAGGAGGAAAGAAGAGAGGGGCAGAGGAGGGAGGGGAGGAAAGAAGAGGGAGGAGAAGAAAGAGGTGTGAAAGAAGAAAGAAAGCAGCAGAGAGGGAGAGAGAGAAATAGAAAAACAGGGAGAGATGAGAGGAAAAGAGGGAGCAGAAGAGAGGGTGGAGATGACAAGGAGGGGAAAAAGAGGGGATGCAGCAGGAGAGAAAGAGAAAGAGAGAAGAGGTCATAAGTTTTAAGTGCTTAATATACTTTGTGAACTTAAAATACTATAATGTACTTTTAAAAGTGTGTGTACTTTAGATACGCAGTGCACTTAAAATACTGCGTGCACTCTGTGTGCTCTGTGTGTACTTTTGGTTTGGAGCTTCATCTGGACTCAATAAACGTCACAAAGACAAATCTTCTCCTGATTTATGAACCAGAAGATCTGCTCCAACTTTGAGGTCAGAGTCCCACCAAGACCAGGACTAAAGCAGGTCTAAACCAGGACTAAAGCAGGTCTAAACCAGGACAAAGCAGGACTAAAGCAGGTCCAAGTCAGGTCTAAACCAAGACTAAACCAGTATTTAACCAAGTCTAAACCATTACTACCCCAAGACTAAACCAGGACTGAACCAGGTCTAAAGCAGTTCTAAACCAGGTCTAAAGCAGGTCTAAACCAGGTCTAAAGCAGGACAAAGCAGGACTAAATCAGGTCTAAACCAGGACAAAGCAGGACTAAAGCAGGTCCAAGTCAGGTCTAAACCAAGACTAAACCAGTATTTAACCAAGTCTAAACCAGTACTACCCCAAGACTAAACCAGGACTGAACCAGGTCTAAAGCAGTTCTAAACCAGGACTAAAGCAGGTCTAAACCAGAATTAAAGCAGCTCTAGGGCAAGTCTAAACCAGATACCACATGTTCTGGTGTTGTTGAATATTCTGGTGTTCTAAATATAAATAATAGTTTTACTCCAAACAAGAAGCAAATTGTGAAGAAAAGTAGAAAAAACATATTGAACATGAAAGTTGAAAGTTACTTTAGAGAGTCTCAAACTGATGACATCACGATGGGAGAATTCTATCCAAACGTTCGGCACAATGTACATATGCGAGAAACACATTTTCTGATACTTTAAACATTATTTCAACAAAATAATGTCTTTTTGAGGTTTGTATGTGTCAAATGATCATATTCAAATGGATGTGTGCTGAGCCCCTCCTCTTCACTCTGCTGACCCACGACTGCACACCGTCACACAGCTCCCACCTCTTCATCACGTTTGCGGATGATACAACTGTGTCGGGTCACATCAGCAACGACAATGAGACTCAATATGAGTGAGGTGAGCCGCCTGGTCAAGTGGTGCAGTAACAACCTCTCCCTGAACGTGGAGAAGACAAAGGAGATCGTCGTAGATTTCAGGAGAGCACATACACAGCACGCCCCCCTTCACCATCACCGGGGCTGCTGTGGAGAGAGTGAGCAGCACCAAGTTCTTGGGTGTTTACTGTACTTTTTAAAAATTATTATTTATTCATTTATTTGGAAGGGACAATGCATATTAATGAACGCACAATTTGTATAAGATCACAGAAACCGACGTAAATATGCCGGATTTAGCACAGTGCTAATTTCCATCCACAGTCCCAGACATAAAGATATAGCAGACAATAGATATGTTGCAGTTGCAGACATTAAAGGGACAGTGTGTAAGATTTTTACCCGTTAATTACTGAAATTGAAGATACCCATTCAAAAATACATTGTTTTCCAAGCCTTTTCACTTCCATCATGAAATCAAAGTATTCTTTTGGACTTAGATATAGTCACATAAAAGGGGGATCTTCCCCATGCAGAGGCAGCCATTTTGAATACGAGAGCCGCAGAAGGACATTTGGGCTCCGCCTTCGGCAAGGCTCGTGGTTTTGGATAAACAACACAAGCATGCTGCCGGATCAGACGTCGTAATGGATCTAACACGTGTTTTGGACTAAATTGTTTTACTGGATTTTATTCGCTGGATCCTTACGGACAGATTGAGAGCAAGTTTATGGTGAAATACAGAGTTTGACCTGTGCAAAGCATTCTAAGGTAAGCTAACCTCGTTTTGTGCTTTTCCGTATAAAAGCCCCATGTGCTCGGGGAGTGATTGTTTTGCAGGGAAATGAATTGCAAAGTCAAAAAGAGGAGACTGTAAGGTTTCATTTGATGTGTAGAGTGTCATGGTACACGATCAGGAATGTGTGTTTTCATGACAAAAAAACAAAAACAAAACGGGACCGCGCGGCGCTGCTTGTGCGCACGCCCGGGTGACCCTCGAGGTCTGCCGTAGCTAAAACAGAAAGTGCAATAGCACCATCCACCTATGCGCCACGAATCCTACACACTGGGGCTTTAAACAATTTAGTACATGTGTTATGATCACAAACATAAAAACAATTTAGTATCTATACATTAGTAGCATATAATTCAATAAATTACAGTAAAAATACAATTGATGGGCTTAGCCTAAAGTGTGGATTAAAAAGTGCTTCTCAGTGTGCGTAATAAGGTGCCTGTTATTAAGGTGCCTATTCTTTTTAATATGTGGATTTTTGTACTGTGTGCATTTAAGTGTGTGTGTGTGTGTGTGTGTGTGTGTGTGTGTGTGTGTGTGTGTGTGTGTGCATGTAAGTGTGTGTGTGTGTGTGTGTGTGTGTGTGTGTGTGTGTAAGTGTGTGTGTGTGTGTGCGTGTGTGTAAGTGTGTGTGTGTGTGTGTGTGTGCGTGTGTGTGTGTGTGTGTGTGTGTGTGTGTGTGTATGTGTGTGTGCTTCTTGTATGTCATGGCTATTATATTATATGATTACCCACTTTTGCTATGGGTATATCCTCCTGGGACCTGAAGAAAAAAGTGTATCTGAATTATTATCATTTTAATTTTCTATTTGGAGGTAAATGAACACCTCAGCATTTACATTTTGTTAATTTTATTTGTATTCATAATGTTGTAACATGTCCTCTGTAATGGACGCCGGGGACATTTTGGTGTTTGGTGTTACGTGAAGTTAACAACCTCACAAAAACTTTTTTTTTTGATGACCAACATCTCTGACAAGCTTCTACAGTCACATCAAATAGTTTTTAGTCTCCCTTTTAATTTCTTATTTATTTATTTATTTATTTTATTTATTTTAGTATTTTTTTATTAATTTTTATTTTATGTGTTATTTATTTTGTATTTATTTTTATTTATTTATTTATTTTAGTATTTATTTATTTTTATGTATTATTTATTTTGTATTTATTTTTATTTATTTATTTATTCATTTATTATTTATTTGTTCATTTATTTTTATTTTTATGTATTATTTATTTTGTTTTTATTTATTTTTATTTATTTATTTATTTATTTTAGTTTTTTTTTTTTATTTTTTTATTTTATGTGTTATTTATTTTGTATTTATTTTTATTTATTTATTTTAGTATTTTTTTATTTTTGTGTATTATTTATTTTGTATTTATTTTTATTTATTTATTTTTATTTATTTATTTTTATTTTTATGTATTATTTATTTTGTTTTAATTTATTTATTTTTGATTTATTTATTTTAGTATTTTTATTTATTTTTATGTATTATTTATTTAATTTTTATTTATTTATTTATTTTTATTTATTTATTTTAGTATTTTTAATTTATTTTTATGTATTATTTATTTTGACAGACTGGTTAACACAAATGAATGGGCGAGTCTCAGGAGGATATGTGATGTTTTAGTCATTGTGTTTATTGTCTTGTTTATCAGATGTTTTATGTTCACTGTGGGCCTAGGGGGCGCTGCAATTTCAAATCCTGTGTGTGCAACCTGTATGTATGGTTTTTGACAATAAAGCTGACTTTAAACTTTGAACTTTGAGTTCTGGCCCAGTGTACTACATGGTTGCTAGGTAACATTACGGAATTCCCGAGCGTGATGTCATGATTTCTGACCAGGAAGTAAAATTTGAAACCTAAAAACTTGCCAAACTGGGAAAAAATGTAGCAAAAACTTAAATCTAATAAATCTAATAATGAAGTGTGCTCCAAACCATCACAGGCGCTTGACCCGTCCTGTTACCGGCTTCAGACAGGGCGGGCTGCTGGAGACCGTAACAGCTCAGGTCGTATTTCTTGGTGGTGTCAGAACTCTGCAGGAGAATCACCTCTGACATATTTTTCATGTGGAGAAGAAACTAGGAACAGATGTGAAAAATCAGAGGAACAGAGATGGATTAGACCAGGACTAGACAAAGACCAGTGCAGGATTAGAGCAGGAACTGAACCAGGATTCATCCAGGATTCATCCAGGTCCAGGTCTAGAGAGGGCCTAGAGCACCAACTTGTTGTGTGGCCATTAATAAATGATTCTGATTCTGATTCTGATTCTGATTCTGATTCTGAAGTGTAACACCTGTGTCACTGACTGTAGTAAAAATACAGTTGGGCAGTGGAATAAAGCAAAAGAAGACAATGCAAATATATGACACATTAATACAGTGTAACAGAGTAGTAATAGGCTAGTGACCATAAGACTAGTATTCAGCTCTAGGAAGAAGTGGCAAGAGAATGAGCTTGGTGTTGGTTTGGTTCTATATATTAGCAAATACAGTGGTACCTCACCTTACAAAAGACCCTACATACGAAAAATCCAAGTTACGAAACGCCTTCACATTAAATGTTGGTCTCTAGATACGAAAGAAAATTCAAGTTACGAAACGCGAAATCTCAAAAATTCGAATAATGCGCGTTCAGATGCACGCCCCGCTAGGGGTGGGCGATATAGCCTAAAATTTATATCACGGTATAATTTGAACCATAGACGGTAGACGGTATATATCACGGTATACTTTGGTATGTGACAGTATTAACTGTTAACAGTATTAAAGTGATACTCCGGGATTTTTGACATAGGGTCCAATTTTCTAGTTAGCCAGCGTGTAGGATATGTGTAGAGAAAGTTATTTTGCGATTTCATGCAGTCTTTGTAAAATCTGAGTTGGCTGTTGCTAAGCTAGCGAAAGTGAACGTCCTGCAGCTAGCCAGCCACTAAAATAGACATACCCAGTACAAAACAAACACCCAAACAAATCAGTTATTATGCCAGGGTATCGATTTAAATATCTGTGTTGATATAATAAGATTTTGAACGAAACGGACCTTGCTTCAAACGACTTAATTGACGCATATTGGGGGACTAGTTTCTAAGCAGCGGCGGAATTTTACTTCTCCCTCGTCAATTGTGATTGTGATGCGAACAGGTCACTTCATTTGCCAGAGCAAAAGCCGAAATCAATCGACTAGTAGCGGATAAAAATCACAACGTGTCAACATGGTGCAGCAGTGTTCATATACCACTGGCCAAACGCTCCTACATTCAACATTTTTTTCTGGCACACCACTTACCGCATTGATAACTGGCCATTAGGTCCAGCAGGTCTAGGTCGTTTCTTCCAATTTATCTTTTCGACGCAGAAGAATGTCTCCAGTACGCCACGATTGAGATGGGGCAAGAAGTCCTGGTGCTCTGTTATGCAGACATCATTGGAAGTGCTATGGCCACCAGACACATCTAGCATCTAGCTCCAGCTCTTGCATTTGTGGGATAACTAAGTCCCACTCCCTGCAGCAAAAACATTCATCCTCGTTCTCCATAACTTCGCAATTTCGGCACTGACACCACCAATCCCCGGTTCTTCTGTCCCGGCTTTCTGCTGCAGCTTCGGCGGCGGCTGCATTTGCAGACGCGCTCTCTTGTTCTCTTGCTCTTTGTAAATCCATCTCTTTCAATTCTTCGTCCGTATACTCCGGCTCATACAAGTATGGTTCACTGGAAAAATGCAACTGCTCTTCCTCCTCATCAAAATAATCGGGCTCGCCAAACATTGCCATACTTTGAACAGGCTCCGTGTGCTCACTTTTACAGTTGCGAGGTTGCTAGTAAACAAACTATTAGAGCCGGTCGGATTGGGACATGCGGGTGATATCAATCCGCGGCTGTCAAGCTTTCAATGAGGAAGTACGAATTGCTGATGATGATCAAAGGAATACATGCTTGGTTTACTTCCTTAATCATTCTATCAACACAGATATGTACATCGATACCCTGGCATAATAACTGATTTGTTTGGGTGTTTGTTTTGTACTGGGTATGTCTATTTTAGTGGCTGGCTAGCTGCAGGACGTTCACTTTCGCTAGCTTAGCAACAGCCAACTCAGATTTTACAAAGACTGCATGAAATCGCAAAATAACTTTCTCTACACATATCCTACACGCTGGCTAACTAGAAAATTGGACCCTATGTCAAAAATCCCGGAGTATCACTTTAACAGCTTCTTAATGGTCACCAGAGCACATGGAAAAAGCATTCAAGCAGGAAGCTGTTTTTTAAACTATTAAATAACATAAACGTCAAGAATATTACTACAAGAAAATGTATTGTGCAAAACTGTAATTGTAAAAAACATAAAACAAGTAACTTCACTTTCAAGCAGTATAAAATTTGAACAAGGCAATGTAAATCGAAAATGAAACTGCTTTAAGATAAGATAAGATAACCCTTTATTTGTCCCACAATGGGGAAATTGCAGTGTCACAACGCAGGTTTCAGAAACAGTTGGAAAAAAGAGCATGCATCAAAAATTAAAGTGATACTCCGGGATTTTTGACATAGGGTCCAATTTTCTAGTTAGCCAGCGTGTAGGATATGTGCAGAGAAGGTTATTTTGCGATTTCATGCAGTCTTTGTAAAATCTGAGTTGGCTGTTGCTAAGCTAGCGAAAGTGAACGTCCTGCAGCTAGCCAGCCACTAAAATAGACATACCCAGTACAAAACAAACACCCAAACAAATCAGTTATTATGCCAGGGTATCGATGTACATATCTGTGTTGATAGAATGATTAAGGAAGTAAACCAAGCATGTATTCCTTTGATCATCATCAGCAATTCGTACTTCCTCATTGAAAGCTTGACAGCCGCGGATTGATATCACCCGCATGTCCCAATCCGACCGGCTCTAATAGTTTGTTTACTAGCAACCTCGCAACTGTAAAAGTGAGCACACGGAGCCTGTTCAAAGTATGGCAATGTTTGGCGAGCCCGATTATTTTGATGAGGAGGAAGAGCAGTTGCATTTTTCCAGTGAACCATACTTGTATGAGCCGGAGTATACGGACGAAGAATTGAAAGAGATGGATTTACAAAGAGCAAGAGAACAAGAGAGCGCGTCTGCAAATGCAGCCGCCGCCGAAGCTGCAGCAGAAAGCCGGGACAGAAGAACCGGGGATTGGTGGTGTCAGTGCCGAAATTGCGAAGTTATGGAGAACGAGGATGAATGTTTTTGCTGCAGGGAGTGGGACTTAGTTATCCCACAAATGCAAGAGCTGGAGCTAGATACTTCGTTTCGAAGTCTAGATGTGTCTGGTGGCCATAGCACTTCCAATGATGTCTGCATAACAGAGCACCAGGACTTCTTGCCCCATCTCAATCGTGGCGTACTGGAGACATTCTTCTGCGTCGAAAAGATAAATTGGAAGAAACGACCTAGACCTGCTGGACCTAATGGCCAGTTATCAATGCGGTAAGTGGTGTGCCAGAAAAAAATGTTGAATGTAGGAGCGTTTGGCCAGTTGCAAAATCAGTGAGATGATTATACTCACATCTTCTAAGTTAGGCCTCCTGTTTCTGTTACTCACCAACGTGTGTAATGCATGCCTCCAGTCTCTACTCTTTGTAATAATGACAACTGCTGCTGATGAATTGACGAGGGAGAAGTAAAATTCCGCCGCTGCTTAGAAACTAGTCCCCCAATATGCGTCAATTAAGTCGTTTGAAGCAAGGTCCGTTTCGTTCAAAATCTTATTATATCAACACAGATATTTAAATCGATACCCTGGCATAATAACTGATTTGTTTGGGTGTTTGTTTTGTACTGGGTATGTCTATTTTAGTGGCTGGCTAGCTGCAGGACGTTCACTTTCGCTAGCTTAGCAACAGCCAACTCAGATTTTACAAAGACTGCATGAAATCGCAAAATAACTTTCTCTACACATATCCTACACGCTGGCTAACTAGAAAATTGGACCCTATGTCAAAAATCCCGGAGTATCACTTTAAGATAATAATAATAAGTATGTACAGCCTAAAAAACACAACACTGTAAGGCACAGGAACGCTGCACAATAAATAAATGTCTTTGGTTCTGAGCAGTGAACAAACAGCAGTTAAAGTGACTCCAGTTCAGTAATATATAATATCACTACAATAAAGTGACTCAGATGATTGTGAACAGTGCAGTGATGGACATGAACAGTGCTGTGATGGACAACATTGGCGCCGGTGTCAGTGCTGATGCATACCTGCAACTCTTCGTCAAGTTCCCATGACTGGAGCGCTTCCCTGAGTCCCTGGGCAATCATCTCCCCTGTATGGTCGTCAGGGAAATACGATGTTTGCAGTACACATGTACTGCTGAAATGGGCCGTACACAGGCATTTGCCGCACAACTTCCAGTCGTCGTCAATAAAGTGGATTGTCAGGCTGATATACGGGTCCATAGTGAGACTCGACCACAAGTCCGTGGTGGTTGCATCGTGTTTTATGTCACAAAGCTCTTTTCCCACTTGATTGCGGACCTCTTCATGCAGTCTGGGCACTTCCACCTGGCTAAAATATTTGCAGTTTGGTACCACGTACCGTTGATCCAGCGTCTTCACCATGCCTAAAAAGCCGCTTCTCTCTATGGTTTGGAAAGGCACCGTGTGCTCGCGTGCTCGCGGCTTGCGCGTGCTCGTGGCTTACACCGGTAGAAGATTAATACAAGACACATACTTTTGTTTCTGAATACTGGACGATTCCCCCGTATTCAGATGACCCAGCGGCTGAAAAAAAAGCGGAACTCTTTCATCCCTGCGCTGCAGAGGTTTTCTTGTGCGCTGAGAATGTGTGAGCAGTGCGCAATTGCACAGGCGCGCAGCTTAGAGAGAATGTTGGCTTTTAGTGTTTAGCTTTTAGGTGGTAGAACAGATTGCTTGTGTTGCCATGTTTTGCGATCACTGTCGCCCGGCATATTCTGCAGATTGTTTTCCAATTTCCTGTTCAGTATCCGACGCCTTGTATCCAAACCATGACCAGATTACAGAAGTTGAGCCGGTCTTTTTCACGAGCTCCTCCTCCTCCATGTGCTCACTGCTCGCAGCGATTTTTCCTCCTTCCTTGTTGTGGTGACGCAATGAACTATCGCGATAGGAAGGTATAACCCAAATCTCTACCGTTGGCCAAAAAGCGAAGAGCCACACGGGGTGATTTAATCCTGGTCTAGTCCCGGTTTAGTCCAGGTCTAGACCTGGTCCAGTCCTGGTTTAGTCCAGGTCCAGTCCAGGTTTAGACCTGGTCTAGACCTGGTTTAGTTCTGGTCTAGACCTGGTTTATTCCACTTTTAGTCCTGGTCTAGTCTCTTAGCCAATCAGGATGCAGAACACAAAGTTACACTATAAAACAAAATGTTACACTATTAAAAAAAAAACTTGGAACGGATCAGGCCTTTTCCATTGAAATAGCTACTCAACTTACGAAAAATTCACGTTACGAAACCACTTCTGGAACGAATTAATTTCGTAAGGTGAGGTACCACTGTATATTATAATAGAAACAGCATAAAGTTGGCAAATGAGAATGCAAACTGTGACCACAGAAATAAATGGAAGCAGTTAAGCCAACGTTAGCATAACATCACACTCATTCATCACTCTCCAGTTTCTGTTGACTATGTCTTGCATACAAGCCTTTTTTCTCAGTTTGGGATTTGGTCAAAGGCTCCTATAATATAACTCATTTAAAGACAAGTGGAATTATGTAGTAAAACAGAGGAAGCTTAAACAGACCGGCAGCTCCACCAGTCTATGCCAGACTGAATCAAAGCAGCATAATAAACTCACATGATTGGGTGCACAATGTCATGTGACCATATGATGTCACCAAGAGCACAACAGTGATTGGCTTAACTGATCCGTGTGATATTGTGACACGGAAATCGAAATACTGCAAGATTTAGATACAACTGTAATAGGTAGGCAAAGATGCATATAGAGGCAAAGGCATTTTATAGGATTTGTCACCTGGGTTACACCTTCCCCCCTTTAAACCATGCAACTCCGGTACATGTTAACTACAAAGTTACATAAAGTACAAGTGTGCTAAAAGCTTCACCGTAAGCATCTGCTAAACTGTGGAAAAGTGTTTGCGACTGAGGTTAGTGGTTTGCCTAAAGCAGAGTACTGTAAGCGCTTGGGCGGCTGGCGATGTCTCAAGGAACAGAGGATAGACTGGTCTTTTTCAACAATCTCTATCCTCAGAGTTGGTAGTGATGGCATTGCCATATTGGGGGATGTCTCTACTGGGTCTCTGAGCTGTAGTTCTCCCTCAGAGGGCCTTGTCTCAGGGACAACAGAGTCTTCACGTTTTTGGTAAATATTCCCCTGGTTCCACTCCAGTGGCGGCTGGTGAAAAAAAATCTTGGTGGGGCTGATGTGCCAATAGATTTCCCTGCCTATTATTGTGTTTGTTATGTGAGAGAGACTAACCTGAGTTCTTATTACACATTTATACTAGTGGGTTACACCTTTTAGTACAGTATTATGGCTATTAAAATGCACAGTACACATGAAATGATTCTTATTAGTATAATGTGAGTAAACTCTTAAATGAACTACTTGTACTTGTTGTACTATATGTCTTGTGTTTAAAGGGTTAACCTCAAACAAACATGACACTCAATGACCAAGTAAATATGAACTATATTACATCTAATGAAAAAAAGTGCTTTCAAGCATTTAGATGAACAACCTCAACACACAAAATGTTTAACAGTCACAATATTCTACTCAACACTCAACTAAACATCGCCATTTAAGTTACACCAAGTCTTCAGACCGAAAACTTAACTTATCTGGCAAAAAAGCATCAAATTCACCTTCCATGAATCAGTTTAATTACTAAGACTTGGGACAAGCTGAAAACGTCACTTTCCCGAATCAGACCCGCGCTCATCAGATGCATTACTTCCTGACTGACCTTTCAACTTACTCGAGATTATCTTATCACAGATGGCACAGAAAATAAATAAATTCAAAACAATAATTCAGACGTCCTTTCACAATAATTCATCCGCGTATTCCCTGCGGATAATACGTGGATACGCCTGTCACGTGACTGATCAGTCTGGGACACGGCTAATAGCGATCCAAACTTTCTGTAGCAGGTGCGGAATTTACGACACTCCAAAACCATTTTATTCGGCGATGCTGATAGGAATCATATTTTTTTAATCTTCCCCTAGCAACCACACACGATTGGCTATTTCGCTAGAGTTCGAGGGCGCTTGGATGCAAAGCCCCAAGAAGAGAAACAACTGTTGAATAAGAGTCATTTGGTGGAAATGTTGTTTGAATAATTCAGATTACATGTAGAGACACACAAATAATTAAAACTGACATTGATTTAAAAAAAAAAACCAACAACATATTTTTAGTACAGTGGTACCTCACCTTACGAAATTAATTCGTTCCAGAAGTGGTTTCGTAACGTGAATTTTTCCTAAGTTGAGTAGCTATTTCAATGGAAAAAGCCTGATTCGTTCCAAGGCCCCGATCCAAGTTTTTTTTATAGTGTAACTTTTTTATAGTGTAACATTGTGTTCTGCGTAGAGACTGTAGACCCAGGACTAAACGTGGACTATACCAGGTCTAGACCAAGGTCTAAACCTGGACTAAACCTGGACTAAACCAGGTGGATTAAAGCGCCGCACTCGGGTCTATTTCCTGGTTTCGTTTCGAGTCACGGCTGAGGCGAGCAGCGAGGAGGACCGCACGCAGTCTGAGCGCATGAACGAGACCCGTGCTCAAACCGTGCCTCCTCTAGACCTCCTCTAGACCTGGTTTAGACCAGGTCTAAACGAAACCAGGAAATAGGAAATAGACCCGAGCGCGGCGCTTTAATCCACCTGGTTTAGACCAGGTCTAGACCACCGCGGCTCTTGCATGCGTTCGTTCATGCGCTCAGACTGCGTGCGGTCCCCCTCGCTGCTCGCCTCAGCCGTGACTCGAAATGAAACCAGGAAATAGACCCGCGCGCGGCGCTTTAATCCACCTGGTCTAGTCCTGGTTTAGTCCAGGTTTAGTCCTGGTTTAGTCCAGGTTTAGTCCTGGTTTAGTCCTGGTCCAGTCCTGGTTTAGTCCAGGTCTAAACCTGCTGGCAGCCCCACGCCGGGTCATGCTGCTCTATCACACATGTCCGTGCAGTTTTCTCCCCCCTCCCATTTCCCCCCACACTTCACTATTAATAATTTTGTTGAAAATCTATGAAAGTTTGAGTGTTTAAACGAGAGACAAATGTGAGAAAAGTTTAAATTCAGTCTGAGAAAAGCGTATAATGTGTGTGGCTGAGCGCGCATTATTTGAATTTTTGAGATTTTCCGTTTCGTAACTTGAATTTTCTTTCGTATCTAGAGACCAAAATTTAACGTGAAGGCGTTTCGTAACTTGAAATTTTCATTTGTTGGGTCTTTCGTAAGGTGAGGTACCACAGTATTATACATTTTATATTTTTCCTCTCATCTTTGTGAAGCGCCCCCTATGGGCCAGCCGCCACTGTTCCATTCCCCTTTCTTCCTCAGGTTCTCTAGGGACAGATTCCTACTCCTCACTAGATGAAAATGGATCCAAGGCTTTGGACGTTTGAGAGGACTCCCCAACAAACTTGTGTCTTGATTTAAAGTTGTGGTTTGATTGATTGAGGATGTGGTGGGAACAGTACTTTCAACACTGAACAACACGATGCTTGAGGAAATCATCACTTCGCCTCTTCACTCAAACACTCCTCTGGGTTCACAACTGGGTTCAGCAGACTCTGAGTTTGATGCATGCAGTTGTGACAGGTGGCAGCTCCAGGTCCTTGCTCTCAGGTAAGAACCCCAAGTAAAAGGTCTCAATAAAGGGTTTGAGTTCGTCCAGATGAATCGAGAGCAAAGGTTCTGTACATACTAAGAGTGCAAGATGATGGTGCATCTCAAACAGGAAGCTGAAGGCTAGGTCAACAGGTAGCCAACTAAACAGGAGCTCGTCAGGAGTGTAGCCCATTACTTCATTTCTGGTACAATTGTACAGTTGCACGTTTGTACTAATTATACCATCTCCTCTTCTGCTCTTAAAGGTCCCATGTCATGAAATTTTCACTTTCTGAGGTTTTTGAACGTTAATGTGAGCTCCCCTACCCTGTTTAGCCCCCCCATGGTTAAAAGTTGCTAAATGTCTAAACTGAGCATTTGCGATCCTTTTCTGCGTTAGAAAAAATCAGAGCTCAAACAGGCGATTTTGAACAAGGAAACTTATTGACGTCAGCTCGAAAAAAGAAATGCAAATGCAGTTCCACCCCCGTCTGTCTGTACTCAGCGTCTCTGTAAATCACGCCCAGAGAGTTTGGACTGCGGAGGAGCTACGCAATGCGAAATGCGTTTTTTTATTTGCCTGGAGGAACTTGCAAGTGTTTCTAGGCTCGGAAGTCCTTTATCTGAGCCTGTGGATATCTGAAACAGCAGTGGTTTAATTTTATTTTCTGTGGAAATGTGTTTATTTTTCAGTGGAAGGCTTCTCATCTCTCCCCCCGTGCAAAAACACGGAAGTGGGTCAGAGCGCACAGGCACAGCTGAGAGCTGTGAGCGGAGAGTTTGGCCACGCCCCCACCCGCTACTATAGGCCATCTCTGTCCTCCTCATTTGCATTCAAGCAACAACGCCCATAATGGAGTGTTCCAGAGTGACATTTATGACTCTTTCTCATCTTATCTCTGTTTCTCATGCACTGAGTGTTGATTTTGGAGAAGGATTCATTTACAGTATTAGGGAACCATTAAGGAGCCATATAAAAGCATCAAGAAGTACCATGTCATGGGATCTTTAAAGCTCCAAAGTATCCAACATGCTCAGCAGCATTAGACTGAACCCCTCAACAAAGTTACTATGAGGATGGTATGGCGTGGTTCGGGTCTTTTCAATACCAGCGATGTTACAGAGTTTTTTAATCAGGTGAGACTCAAAATTGCAGATGTTCCATGATGCCATAGTGCACGATGAACCACAAACATTAAGCAACTTGCTTCGCCTTTTGGTCTCCAGTTCAACATCCACAGGCGTATTTGTAAAAAATGAGATGATGTCGTGTGATATGAATAGCAGGAGCACCGGATGAAATATTCATATCACACGACATCATCTCACTTTTTGCTAAAACACCCATGGATGTCCATTATCTGGGTCGCGGGGGCAGCTGCCCAGAACACAATGCACCAGCCTCCATAAATATTCCCATGGGTGGTGGGTCCACAGGAGGACCCACAGGATTAAAGATAGCTTTAATTCCAAAATAAAGTAAAGTGCACTTTCAAAGTTCTATTCAATAAATCAATTAGTATTGGCATTGTAGCCTTATTTATTAAAAAAAAAAATGCTCATGGCTAAATAAGCGCAGAGTCAAAAAAAGTTACAAAAGTGCCGAAACGGGTCAAATTGAATCAAAATAAAGTATTACTCTACTGCTATAGCCTATGGCAAAACGTTCGGCTTTTATATAAACAAAAATAGAGTGGAAATTAACCTAAAGAGATTCTTCTTGTTCGCGCTGATCGCATTGTTTCAATGCTAGCGTTAGCATTAGCTTAGCCGCATTGTGAATGGAGATCTGCAGTGCCACACAGCCGCACAGCGCAATATGATCACCACACGAAAGCTGAATTAGTATTTAAACATGTCCTAATCCCCGGGTCACCCGAGCCTTTCTGTGTGGAGTTTGCATGTTCTCCCCGTGTCTGGGTGGGTTTCCTCCGGGCACTCCGGTTTCCCCCACCAACCCAAAACATGCACCATAGGTACCTCCAGCTTAGGTCCTGACCAAACCGAAGCAAGAAGATCATGGAGATGGTCCCCGGGCGCAGTAATGTGCTGCCCACTGCTCCTAATAACAGGATGGGTTAAATGCAGAAATGGAATTTCCCCACTGTGGGACTAATAAAGGCATAGCTTTCTTTCTAATGTCTATAAAGTAAACGTGGTCTTACACTTACTTGCCTGTTGTTTGCCTCGTTGTCCGTGCATCGCATATCCACGCTCTTTCACCAGTAAAGAATCCGATCGCATTCTGTACATGAGCTCTGGAGAGTTCCGGAGAGCTCCGGAGAGCTCCGTGTCCCATGTCCCGAAGAGAGCATTTACAGCATTTCCTTTCCTAATGTAGCATTTACAGTCAAAGTTAAGGATTTTTAAGTTACAGATGCAAATGCATATTCAGGAGCTGCGCACAGCTGATAGGCGGAAAAGTAAACAAAAGAGCGCAAATGTCATGTGATTGGTCCGCAGCTGTAGGATGGTAATTTAGACACACCTCGATTCTTTCCGAAAAAAACAAGCCAATTTCACAGACAGAATGTATGCTTTTTAAGCAGCCAATGCTGTTATCTGAAACATGGACTGGGTTCTTCATGATCTCAACTTGCACATTCTGCAAAAAAACCCGAAAATCACAAATTTTGAAAAAAAATAATAGTAAAAACGCGTGTATCTAGGAATCCCTAATGCCGAGTTGGGGACTGTTTTGCTGTACTCAGTCACATATTGAAAAAACAGGTGGAACAATACAACAGAATAGATTGGATGATGGGTTGATCCAACAGTAATAACAGATGTGGAGAAACATAGAGTCCTTTAATTTGTCTGGTTATTGACAATCGCTGATGGCTTTTTTGTAAATGTCCGTGATATGTTGATCAAATGTAAGTACATTGTCTGTTGTGACCTTGAGATATTAGAAAGTGTCCACTGTCTCTACTGTCTGGCTCCTAATGATGATGAGTGGCTGTGGTGAGGGGGGGTTGAAAATGAGTTCCTTTGTTTTACTGACATTAAGGTGGAGATGGTTCTCACTGCACCACCTAGTGAATTTTATAATTGTGCTGTAATAGATCATAACTGAATTATTGTCTTTGAGCAAGGCAAGGATAGCAGTGTGATCTGAGTATTTGAGGTACGTTCTGTTTGTGGAGGGACTAATATTGTCATTTGTGTAGAGTGTGTACAGCACACATCCCTGCAGTGCACCGGTGTTTATGGTGAGGGCAGAGGATGTGGTCGCGCCCAACCGTTCAACCTGCTGTCTGTTGCTCAGGAAGTTATGGATGAGATGGATCAGTCTGGTGGAGATATTGAGTTGTTGCAGTTTCTGGATCATCAGGTGCCTCTGGATGGAGTTGAAGGCGGAGCTGAAGTCCACAAAGAGGATCCGGGTGAAGTGTCCTGGAGAATCTAGGTACTGGAGGAGGAGGTGCAGCAGACAGGCTACAGCATCCTCCGTGCCCCTCCCTGCTTTGTAGGCAAATTGGAGTGGGTCTAGTTGCGGACCAACAACTGGCAACATGATGTTCAGCAGCAGTTTCTCCAGGCACTTCATTATGATGGAGGTAAGTGCCACAGGTCGGTAGTGATTGAGCTCCCTAGGCCTGGGCTTCTTTGGTACAGGGATTATTATGGCTGTTTTCCATATGGTTGGAATGGTGGCTCTAGCAAAGACTTCCTTGAACAGGGAGTGAAGAACAGGAGACGCTCCTGTGTGCAGTTCTCCCGCACCTTAGCTGAGATGCCATCAGGACAGGGGGGTTTGCCCAGCTTGCACCTGCTGAGCTGGAGCCTCACATCCTCCACTGTAAAAGAGAATAGTGCATCATCCTACTCAGCTGCTGAAAGTTCTCTCAGCAGTCTCTCACATTCAGCAGAATAATCCACCTCATCAAAACGAGCATAGAATGTAGTGAGCTCTTCTACAAACCATGCGGTGTCTGTAGCTGTGTGTGCAATGGGTTTGGGTTCACAACCTGCTAATGTGCGTATCTTATGGAATGATTGTTTTGTGTTCATGTTAGAGAATTCCCTTTCCAGTCTGTCCTTGTATTTCAGTTTTGCTTTCAGTACCATATTTTTTACGATTTGCCAGTTTCATATCAGATTCCTTGAATGCTTTGTATTTCTTTCCCAAACTTTGCCTAAGTTGGGGAGTAATCCAAGGCTTGGTATTGGGAAATTTCTTAATTGTTTTGACCGGGATGCAAGTACCAATGCAGAAGTTTATATAATCAGTGATGACCGAGGCCTTGTAATCAATGTCCTCCTGAAAAACCGCCCAGTTTGTACAAGCCAACCATCCCTGGAGACATGCAATGGCCTCCCCAGACCACTGCGGGACGCTGTAGCACTCCGGGCGGAGACTCTTCAATTGTTACCTGTACAGTGGAAGTAGTGAGATGATGTTATGATCCGCAGTCCTGAGCAATGGGCAATGGGCAAGTCTAAGGTGTTTGCCCGTCGCTTTGGGATGTCCACATTCTGTTGGAAAGATGGTAAAACGCTGTCCAGTCGGCAGTTGTTAAAATCCCCATAATAAACAGTAGAGCACTGGGGTACTTAGCTAGCATGTCATTAGCTTCCCTGGCAATTAGCTAGGCTACTGTGATGGTGTTCGCACTAGGAGGAACATAAACACAGCTGATCACAATAGCAGGGAATTCCATAGGCAGGTAGAAAGGATGGAGGGACACAGTATTTCTCGGTCTGGTGTGGATGACCTACAGTATGATGGACTTTGATGTTTGTGCACCACCTATTATTGATGTATAAGCACACACCACTGCTACATTTCTTCCCCATCTGCTTAGTCCTGTCAGCTCGAATAGGTGAGTAACCTGTTGCCACCGCCTGTCAGATGCGCGATGCTTCTGTAAATCAGCCAAGTCATTAAAAGTAGGGCAATTGTGTCGAATCTGAGCCCACAAGTCATCTTGGAGGCGTTTGGATTTATCCACAGATTCTGAAAATACAGGTTCTAAGCTTTCCAATGATGTCTTACATGTGAAAATCGGACCATATTTTAAAAAGGTGTCTCTATTTGAAAGCCGCCATACCACATTTTCTAAATCCGAGAAAATCCTTCTCGAAGTTTGGTCTCTTCAGCCCTCCTTGCCTAACAAGCATTTTTGAAATTAAAAATGTATGTTTTTAACATCACTAATGCTGTTATCTGAAAGATGGAGAGGCTTCTTCATGATCTCAACTAGCACATTATGCAAAAAAACAAAAATCACAAATTTTGAAAAAAAAACCCCCACAAAAAATGCATTTCCTGAGAATCTGTAATGCCGACATGCGCCCTCAGCTTCCGCGGTGGGACACAATTATCATTGCCCTGCCTTGGTGGCTCATTTCTATTGTCCGTTTAGGTGCTCAAAAATGAAAACAAAGGACAAAAAAAACAAACTTTACAAACGAGTCAAACTAAGCTCAGGTGGTGCTGTCGCAGCGGAGAATGCGCAATCTTGAACTGTGCCCAACTATATGGCCGACTTCCTCTTTAGAGTGCGGTCATAAAATATTTTTTGTACTTGTTATGATGTGGGCTGTTTTCATGCCAAGTTTCTTTCTGATTTAAAGAAACACCTCTGAACTCTTCTTCCATTGGCATAATTTATTTTAATCTTTAAGGAGACGCCATGGTGACATTTTCACTTCTTTTTAATATTATTATATTACTTTTTAATAATATTATTTTTAATAATATTATTTTTTTGATTAATGCTTATCTTGGGATTTTTTTGTGTGTGTGTGTTAATTTTAGGCCATAGTTGGATTAGTTTAAAGCATCCATTTATACTGCAACACAGCCCAATGTTCTGAACCCCATGTATTCCAATGAGACGTTTTTGACATTTTTGACATTGCCAGGGTAGCAGATAGAGGGATGACTTCATTGGATTTATTTGTTCTATATGGGCCCAATGAAAATCACTACTAAATCGCTGCTGAGTTGTTCATTTTTTTTGGGACCATTGCTCAAAATTAGATCTCATTGAGGTCTAACTTTTGATACTGGTAACTGGCATGTCCATCCTTGCTTACTGCTTGATTTTTGCCTGTTCTCACTTGGGCCTGAAAATTCCATTTTGTGTGCCAGATATCTAGTGTCCCACTGATGTATGCCATCACATATAGCTTCCCGTCCTGCTCCTGGCACAGCTCCAAGGCCTGTCATGATTGCATTGGTCTGCAGGATATAAGGTTCTTTTGGATTAGAAAATCTGAGCACTGGGTCGCAGAATCTCATGTTGGCATTCTGACATCTATATTTCATTAAATGACTGTCTGGCTGAGAGGGTTTTCGGCCTTGGCAACTGAACAACCCCTGGCTGGGGTGTACCTTTTGTTCAGGACATTCAAGAGCTTGGCAATGGCGGCATACCCATGGACACCTGCTGTAGTACCCTGCAAATCTCAAAGAAGTATCTCAACACTTTGAGTGTCCACGGAACTGGCAAGGATTTTAGGGCACTTCTCCAGGTTTGTTTCCACACCCTGCTCCAGGACAATATGACCGAGACAGCACACAGATGTTAGTAAAAATTAGCACTTCTCTGCTGACAACTTCAGGCCATAGTCTTTATGGCGTTGGAGTACTCTAAACAGCCAATTTTCATGTTCCTCAAGGGTGTTAGAAAAGATGATAAGTCATTTCATTTCATTTCATGTATTCATTTCGAGCAGGTCAACACAAGGAAATAAATACAGGTAACCAATATACAGTCAAATACATTTGCCTTTTCTTTTTGCTTGAAAAGGAGTGGGAAGAAAACTTATTAAATCCCACCGCTGTCATCATCAAGGAAGACAAGGACCTCTTTCAAATGTAGGTCGCCCATACACCTATCCATAAGTCATTGAAACATACTTGATGTATTGGTTATGCCTTGTGGCATATGTTTAAACTCCCAAAACTCCTCTTCAGTTGTCTGCCATTTCTATTAGGTAATATCCTCAGTTCAAGTCGTGGACGCTGAACCAGTGTGAGCCAGTCAGAGATTAAAATGACTCCTCCAGATTTGGGAGTGCGTAAGCATCCTTGAAGGTGTGAAGGTTGCGCTTAGAGTAATCGATACACAGCCTCACTCCATTCTTCTTTCTGACAACCACCATTGGTGACGAGAACGGGGACTCTGTCTCCTATATCACTCCTGCTTCCAATAGGTCCCACAGATGGTCGAAGACTGACTCCATGTTACGAGGATGGATGGGACAAGCTTGTTGTTTGAATGGAGTCTCATCATGAAAGCAGATGTGGTGTCGGTACGTCCAAAATCCAGGTCGTGGTGGGAGAAAACCTAAGGGATCTGTTCCAGCTTGTTCCATTCTGGAGGAATTGTAGAGCCTCCAAAATTGAACTACAATTTGACCTCTTGTTTCTGCTGTGTATTACTGGAGACAGAGTGTGAAGGAGGTGACACGGTAAGTTCATCAATGGCTTGAGTGTGTTCTGTTCTGATTCATTAGGGGTGAGAATTGGGATCTTGTGTGGTCAGTGGCTCTTCAGTGTTACTAGCCAGAGTTTCCCACAAAGGCAGCAACTGGTCTATCAGAGCATATTTGCCGACAGATGGTGGACTGGCATAGTCAGAACCCTTAGCAACCATGGTGTGGCCTGCTGGAACTTGGACCGGACTGCTTGGTAGCCATGTTGAGAGGGTTTATAGCTGGTGCAGTCACTCTCCAGGCTGTCTGTATAGTGGCACCTAGGGTGTTCATCTCAATCAGGACTTGGGAGTGGGATGATGGTCTAACATCTGGGACCACCAGTGCCAGGGTGCATACATTAAAATTCAGCACCAATGAACTCTTTTGGAAAGGTGATCGCCATTTCTATGAGGGGTTGATGTCAGAAATGTTGATTGTAGGCAGAAATGGGTATGGTTGTTACTTGTGATCCAGTGCCGAGCAAGTACTGTGTTAACAAGAGCACTGTGGATATTTGAGCCTCAGCAACAGCCCAGCAACCATTTTAACCAATCAGTTACCACTCCTCCTCACTCCTCAACCAATCAGGACTCACTCTCTGCCAGCACAACATTTAGTAATTTTCAGTGTTTGCGTTTTCTCTCTGGGACAGTTGCTCCCTTTGTTCAATCCGAATTTGGACTTTTTCTTTTCATTTCATCTGTAAATCTTCATGTGTTTTTGAGAACATAAATTGACTAGATTATATGCCTATGGCTCGGAGTAGAGCCGCTGCTTCTCCACGTCGAGAGCAGCCAGCTGAGGTGGCTTGGGCATCTGTTTCGGATGCCTCCTGGACGCCTCCTGGACGCCTCCCTCAGGAGGTGTTCCGGGCATGTCCCACCGGGAGGAGGCTCCGGGGAAGACCCAGGACGCGCTGGAGGGACCTGGCCTGGCCTGGGAATGCCTTGGGGTCCCCCCGGAGGAGCTGGAGGAAGTGTCCGGGGTGAAGGAGGTCTGGGCGTCCCTGCTTAGACTGTTGCCCCCGCGACCCAGCCCCGGATAAGCGGAAGAAAATGGATGGATGGATGGATGCCATATGTGTAGAATTCCTCAGTTGTCCAGGTAGAATTCATGGCTAAAGAAATTCAATTTGTCATCTGGACAAAAGTTGATTTGGTCGAATACATTTCGCAGCTCATCCAAGCTGCTTCTTCAGTTCTGGTCAGACGCTGGTGGACAGTTGCCTGAAGGGAGGAGGTAACTAAAATGAAATTAGTTTGAAACTACCTCACCTACTTGTTTTCAGTTTCTGTTAGTTAGGTGGGCCAAGGTGGGCAACAGCTCTCCAACCGCACTGTAAACAGTGTTGGTGAAGCACTAATTCCCCCTCCTGAGGCGTCGCACGGTTTGCCAGAATTTCTTGAAGGCCATTGGATAGTCTTCATCCATGGCCTCTCTGAACTCCTCCCAACCCCAACCCCCAGACTCTTGATGTCACTGTAGAGAAAGTAGACATCCACAGGAGCTAAAGCTGATGTCATTGGCCCAAAAAAAATATTTTAAATACTCTTAAATAACACTGTGCTCCATATTATTGATTAACACCCCATGTGCCAAACAAAGCCTCTTTCAGCACATCTTCTCTCAGACATTGGAAGTGCTGTTGGATGACATCATGCATTTTGGTGCATCTAGTTCATCAGTGCCATACACTTTTCAAATGCTTCTTTAGGCCTGTTATTCTGTGTTTTGACCCCACATGCTCCACAGAAGTGCTCACTATGCCTTGGACTCCACTAGTCACTCCGATACCCACTTCTACAGCAATCAGAGCCAGAGAAGTCCAGCTGAGAATGTGGCACCAATCACACCCAGGATGGAGAGGATGCCCCGGCAATGCCTGCTGAGCTGATGACCACTCCAGAGATACGGGCTCCTTCGTTCATGTTGTCCAGTTTCTGAATACACTCCTCTAACTCGTCCAAACACAGCTACATCTGCAGCTTCAGTTCAGTCTGCCTGAAGGTGGAGGATTTGCCCTGGAACAAGCAGAGGATCCTGAAGTGTGAGTCCACCCTAGAAACAGAGGAGGAAACAGAGATTGTGAGCTGTGTGGTCAGCACTTCTGCCTCACAGAACTGGGCAATATGGGGGGGGGGGGAATCTTTCCCCATATTGATCGATTTTGATTTGATTTTCTTCCATCTTAGACATAAAGAGCAGAGTGTCAGGACCACTATGGTTTTTATTTCGTGTTGATAGAACTGGTAATTACAGAGAAATCCATATTTAAATTTGGAATGCGTTTGTTCAACATATTAAGCCTAAGAGCATGTGCATTACCACTAGTGGCAGAAACACGTGCATGCGCACGCTACTGCTATCAATAGAGACGTGCGATGTCCGTGCCTTTTCCGTCAGAAGTTGTTAAGTTGCTGTCTGATTACATCACAGTAAAGTTGCTGTCTGATTACATTTATCCAGGGGCCAAATGAGAAGCAGAAAATATTGTGGAGCGCGAGGCCAAAAGTTTGACGTCTACTCTGGATATTAATTTTATTTCTATGTTGAAATCAGTAAATGGCATTGTTCACAGAAACTGGTAAGTTCTGTGTTATTATTAAGTAATGAGAGAGTGAGGTTTTACAAAAACTGAATTTATTCAGTAAAATAATTCAAAACAATGGTAAATGTGAAACATTTGTAACTCTTTTGCAGTCATATTAACCCCACAATGCTTTCTGAGTTTAACTTTCTTAAAGGTCCCATGGCATGAAAATTTCACTTTCTGAGGTTTTTGAATGTTGATGTGAGCTCCTCTACCCTGTTTAGGCCCCCCCCCCCCATGGCTAAAAGTTGCAAAATGTGTAAACTGAGCATTTGTGATCCTTTTCTGCGTTTGAAAAAAACACAGCTCAAATGGGCGATTCTGAACAAGGAAACTATGTGACGTCACATTGAAGGAAAAAATGCAAATGCAGTTCCACCTCCCGTCTGGATATCTACCCACCGTCACAGCCAGAGTTTGGACCATGAACGAGCTACGCAATGCGAAATGCGTTTTTTTATTTGCCTGGAGGCACGTGTAAGGGTTTCCAGACTCGGATGTCCTTTATCTGAGCCTCTGGACCTCTGAAACAGCAGTGGTTTAATTTTATTTTCTGTGAAAATGCGTTTTTTTGATTGAAACGCCTCTCCTTTCTTCCTTCGCGCATAAATGCGGAAGTGGAGCCAGCACACATCGCACCGCTAAACGAGGGAAGAGCGGAGAGTTTGCCCCCACCCGCTGCACTGGCCTGTCTCTGTCCTCCTCATTTGCATTCACGCAACAACGCCCATAATGTGTTCAGAGACATATTTTTTTACCCTACCTGTGTTCATGGGTCTTTCTCATGCACTGAATCTTGATTTTGAAGGAGGATTCATTTACAGTATTAGGGAACCTTTAAGGCGCAACTTGTCCAACTGCCAAATTGTATAGAAAAAGTCAAAGTTAGCATGTTTTAGTGTTTTTTTTTTCTTGATCAGTGAGAGAAATCTCGCCTCTCTTGAGTTTTAACAAGTGCATCAGAGTCAGGTTCATGTTTGAGGTGGAGATGTGAAGTCCGACAGATGATCATCAGTACAAATGCATTATGTACAATTTTGAAAGTACCGGTAGGTTTTATTTTCTTAATTCAAAGCAACCTTTGCAGGCCGGTCAGAGTGGGCTTGCTCTAGTCTGCTCTAGAACGACCCCTTACCATCCTGAAGGAAATGGGCAAGTTGAGAGATTCAACAGAACTTTGTTACAAATGCTGAGAACTCTCACTGAAAAAGAGAAGTCAAGCTGGAAAGTGACACAAGAAACAGGGACACAACAACCAACAACAGTATATTAAAAAGTGGAAGAGTCAAATGCAAGAAGCCTATGAAATAGCAAAAGAAAAGAGTAAAAAGTCATCAGAAAGAGGAAAAAAGGAACCATGACAACAAAGTGAAAAGTTCTGTCTTGGAGGAAGGAGATCGTGTCCTTGTGAGGAACATGACCCCTAGAGGCGGTACAGGCAAACTGCGTAATCACTGGGAAGACAGCATCTATAAAGTGGTGAAACAAGTAAACAAAGATCTCCCCATTTATGAAGTCGTACCAGAACAAGGTAAAAACAGAGACAGTAGAATATTACATTGTAACTTACTGCTGCCTTGTAACCATCTACCACTAGAGATACCCCTCAAGGTGACACACACAAAGAAAAGAAACAGATCTAAAGAAAGAGCACTAACAGCTGCCCAAGAAGAAGGAAAGTAGTGATGAGGAAGACAACTGGTACTACAGCTACTATCCCACTGAAACCCAGACAGCAGTACAGCTGCAAGCAGATGAAAATGTGTCATCAGTAACAGACTGTGTTAATGATACTATGGGCACAGATCAAGATGAAGTGGAAAACACACCAGCATCTCCACAGCATCCCATTCTGCCAAGAGAAGAACAACAAGAGCACATCCGGGAAGAGACACCGAACCAAAGACCAGCAGCAACCATCCAGAAAGGAGTCTCATCTCCCAACGACGCAGCCGCCAGTGATGACCTCCCAGCATCCTCGAGGAATGACCCCATGGAGCTGGAGCCGACGCCACAACGGCCACCCCGACAGAGACATCCACCAAGGGTTTTCCCCCATGATGAACTGGGTGAGCCTTCCTGTTGCAGCGTCTGGCCAGTAGCTTACCAGCAGCCCTGTGGTCTACAAGCAGCAGAGACATTTTGGAAACTCCCAAACATTTCCCATTATTATGATTATTGATGCCTTATATCAATAAGAGACATGTTACATTTGCTGATATAGGAATCATCATAAAGACTACTTCTACAACATCAGACTTAATATGAATTGTTTCATAAACAGCACAAACCTGAATTCCATGGACTGTTGTATAACAGATAGGAGTCATATACGAGTAATACTATTGATACAGTGATTGAGAAAAGCTGATATAATGTGGTGTAATAACCTGAAAAACTGGGAGTGACAAGATGTAATGAATGACTGAGGTTTATAATGAAACTGTGTATGCTAAGAAAATTATATTGAGACATACTGTCCTTTGGCAACAACTGAAGGTGTGATAACGGTGCTTTTGCATTGAGATACTAATGGTAATACCTAAGCATGTTTATTTGTCAGTAAGTAAGTAAGCTGTAACATGTTCCGGAAGTTATACGCACTTTGAAATATTTCTAAGTTCTAAGTATTTGTGTTTAGAGTCAGATGTCGAGACGACATCTCATTTCCAAGGGCTGTGTGTAATGGTTGTAAAATAAGACAATTTAAAATATAATAATAATAATAAATTTTATTTATATAGCGCTTTTCATGACACTCAAAGACGCTTCACAGAACAATACAATAAAATGAGTCCATAAAACAGTCAAAAATAAAACAAAATGAATTAAAATAGCAAATAATTTAAACATTAAAAGCAGCTTTAAACAGATGGGTCTTGAGGTTTTTTTTGAAGATGGTGAGGTCTGTGCAGTCTCGGAGGTGTTGAGGTAGAGTGTTCCAGAGGGTGGGGGCAGCAATAGAAAAGGCTCTGTAAAAATCATACACATTTATGATTATAGAATTCATAATAAGATTTATGTTAAAAGGCAGGGGCGCCTGCAGGATTGAAATGTAAGGTACGCCCCCCCCCTCCAAAAATTTTTTTAAAAAAATGGCGCGGTGCATATAGGCCTACTGTCCCAAATCTGTAGGCTACAATACAACAAAACAACTTGAAATTGAACAATGTGAACGTAATATGTGAACAACACACGAACAATAAACATTAGAACATATTTTAAAACTCACATTCGTGCACAGTAAGCACAGCAAAGAGCGCACCCCCCCCCCTCTCTCTCTCCGGGAGCGCAGTTGAAGGCGCGTCTTTCCGTCTTTCCAGCCAAACATATCGTTGAATTCGAACTTGGTTGTGTGTATACTGAGGAGGTGACCTGCTGCGATGGAATGTTGGATGTATCATTTTTGTGGGGGGGTGTCGGGCTGTTAACTTTGTGCTTTGCTTGGGCTCTGCATCTCACACATTCTATTTATATTAAAACATTCAATTTTTATAAAAAGGCATTTTTATTCACTTAATGTTGTCTTTTAAAGGTGCCAAACAGGAATTAAAAAAAAAAAAAAACTCTCCATAGTGCTCCATATGACACCAAAGTCTCCATGGAGATGTTATTGCTTTGTCAGAAATGTTTCACAGTATGGCTTTAAACATTTCTAACTTCATGGAGACCAAACCAGGCCAAGATACAGGTCAGATCTGTGGAGAGGCGACCCCGCTCACAGTCAGAATGCCTGTTTTTCAAGGTAAAAACAAAACAAAACAAAAAACACCTGTAAGTGAATAAATGTAAGGTAGATCTGTTTTATCTCATACTGTGGGGCATGACATCTCCATAGAAACAAGCAGGTGACTGACCCCCCCCCCCCCATCTGAAAGGTTACATAATGCACCATTAAAGGTCCAGTGTGTAGGATTCGTGGTGCATAGGTGGTGTAGGTACCATGCACTTCCTCTTTTGGCTACGGCAGACCTCGAGGGTCACCCGGGCGCGCCGTAACGCGGACAGCTCGCGTACCAGCGCGCACCCGGCGCTGTGCGAGCCCTCACCGACAACTACAGTATAAATAAAACGCGGTCCCGTTTTTCTTTTCTCATGAAAACACACATTCCCGATCATGTACCATGACACTCTACACATCAAATGAAACCTTACAGTCTCCTCTTTTTGACTATGCAATTCATTTCCCTGCACAACAATCACTCCCCGAGCACATGGGGCTTTTATACGGAAAAGCACAAAACAAGGTTTGTTACTTAGCTTACCTTTGAAGGCTCTGGACAGGTCAAACTCTGTATTTCACCATAAACTTGGTCTCAATTTGTCCGTAAGGATCCAGTGAATAAAATCCAGTAAAACAATTTAGTCCAAAACACGTGTTAGATCCATTATGACGTCTGATCCCGCAGCATGATTGTGTTGTTTACCCAAAACCACGAGCCTTGCTGAAGGCGAAGGCGGAGCCCAAATGTCCTTCTGCGGCTCTCGTATTCAAAATGGCTGCCTCTGCATGGGGAAGATCCCCCTTTTATGTGACTATATCTAAGTCCAACAGAATACTTTGATTTCATGATGGAAGTGAAAAGGCTTGGAAAACACTGTATTTTTGAATGGGTATCTTCAATTTCTGTAATTAACGGGTAAAAATCTTACACACTGTCCCTTTAAAATCTGTCCTCTTGGCTGATATAATCTGCAACTGACAAGGTTGTTCATAAAAGCAGTTTTTCCCTGTCCTCTCGGCCGATATGATCCCGCCTCTGACATCTCTTTTTCCTTTTGTCCTCGGTCATATCACATACTCGTTTACAATGTCCTCTTGAGAGATACCATCCACAACCCGCTATTTTTATGATGCATGTTTCCTTTGTTTTGGCCTGTCCTCTCGGCAGATATAATCTTCTCTGTTTATAAGTCTTCTTTCGTTTACCTTTAATCTGTCTTTTTTCTATTGTTCTCATATCATATTACCTACAGTATCACACACACACACACACACACACACACGCACACACACACACACACACACACACACACACTTGAGCCTGTCCTCCCAGCCGATACCACCCCCACACATGAGAGCACACTTTGATATTTTATGATGGTCAGAAACACTCCAGAACGCGCTGACATTTCCATGTTGTGATGATGAGCACGGATCATGTGGGTGGAGGGGGACGTGGCGGTGTGTGTGACAGTGGTGCACCGTAAAAGTCGCTGATTGGGTTTGAAAAAAAGAGAGAACGATGTTATGGCGATAAAAACACACTCCGCTCATGTTTACGGAGCACTCTGGAACACCACGCACAGCTTTGAGGCGTGTTTCTGCTCGGTTTCACATGAGAAGATGGGCCATGTTTGAAATAACTACCGGTACTTTGTCATCAAGATTCTCCGGAGGCATGATGCTAACTGTAGGCACTGCTTTGTCTGAAGCTCTGTTACTCAAATTAGACTTTAATATGAGTTTTAAAACAATCTGACCAGAAAGAACTGACTTATCTGAACTACTATCTGAACAGAGCGTGTGTGTGTGTGTGTGTGTGTGTGTGTGTGTGTGTGTGTGTGTGTGTGTGTGTGTGTGTGTGTGTGTGTGTGTGTGTGTGTGTGTGTGTGTAAAGTAACGCTCACACTGATAACAGGCTCCTGAAAAAAACTTTTTTGTCAGTGTTTGATCGTTTGTGCCTTGTTTGGGACGTGTTATATTTATTTATTTATTTATTTACTTGTTTATTTGAAGGACAATGTGCAGGTACATTAAAAAGATGGCTGCACCAGATTTAGCAGAATGCTAATTTCCACCTGCAGTCCTTAGCAAACATTAAAGGGACAGTGTGTAGGATTCGTGGCGCATAGGTGGTTAGTAGCTATTCCACTTCCTCTTTTGGCTATGGCAGACCTCGAGGGTCACCCGGGCGCGCCGCAGCGCCGACATCGCGCGTGCCCGCGCACGAACCGCGCACCGCTGTATACATAAAACGCGGTCCCCCGTTCACTTTTTTTTTTTCTTTTCGCATGAAAACACACAATCCCGATCATGATTCATGACAATCTACACATCAAATGAAACCTTACAGTCTCCTCTTTTTGACTATGCAATTCATTTCCCTGCAAAACAATCACTCCCCGAGCACATGGGGCTTTTATACGGAAAAGCACAAAACGAGTTTTGGTTTGTTACTTAGCTTACCTTAGAATGCTTTGCACAGGTCAAACTCTGTATTTCACCATAAACTTGGTCTCAATCTGTCCATAAGGATCCAGCGAATAAAATCCAGTAAAACAATTTAGTCCAAAATACGTGTTATATCCATTACGAGTGTGATACAGCAGCATGCTTGTTTACACGAGGCTCCCCCCTTCCCCCCTCCCCTTCCCCTTCTCTCCTTCTCTCCTTCTCTCCTTCGCTCCCAAATGCAGCGCGGATGAGCAGCTGTTAGCAGGAGCCTCGGCGAAGGATGAGCCCAAATGTCCTTCTGCGGCTCTCGTATTCAAAATGGCTGCCTCTATATGGGGAAGATCCCCCTTTTATGTGACTATATCTAAGTCCAAAAGAATACTTTGATTTCATGATGGAAGTGAAAAGGCTTGGAAAACAATGTATTTTTGAATGGGTATCTTCAATTTCAGTAATTAACGGGTAAAAATCTTACACACTGTCCCTTTAAAAACATTAAAAACAATTACATATAAAAGGTGCAATTCAAAAAGACAATATACAGGCGTGCACAATTTCAGATTTTCAATACATAGTGCAATTTTCGATACCTAGTACAAACTACAAGTTATTAAAGTGCAAGACATATAAAATGCAATAAATATCAGAATGGCGGCACGGCAGCTGAGTGGGTAGCACTCATGCTTCACAGCAAGAAGGTTCCAGGTTCGATCCCTGGGTCGCCCAGGCCTTTCTGTGTGGAGTTTGCATGTTCTCCCTGTGTCTGGGTGGGTTTCCTCCGGGCACTCCGGTTTCCCCCACCAACCCAAAACATGCACCATAGGTACTCCAGCTTAGGTCCTGACCAAACCAGCAAGCAAGAAGATCATGGAGATGGTCCCCGGGTGCAGTAATGTGCTGCTCACTGCTCCTAATAACAGGATGGGTTAAATGCAGAAATGGAATTTCCCCACTGTGGGACTAATAAAGGCCTAGCTTTCTTTCTTTCTTTCTTAAATACAGTGTCGTCGCTATCAGATGATACCCACAAGGGTGGCATCCGATAGCTCCGTACCTTATTGGTATTATAAATGTAAACAAGACAGTAATATGACACTAATGATCTTGGTATTCTAGTGGCCATCAGATGGTACCCACGAGGGTAACATATTCTCCTGAGACCCGCCCATTCACCCGCCCATTCATTTGTGTCCTTTATAGTGGACATCTTTTAAGTTTTGAGATAGACTCTAGTTTGTGGCTGCACTATGATTTAAAAAAAAGAATAATAAAAAATAGAAATAAAATAATAATAACAACAACAATAACAACAACAACAATAATAATAATAAATAAAAATATATAAATAAAATACATAAATAAGTAAATAAATAAATAATACATAAAAATAAAACATAAAAAATAAATATAGCTGCAAGCAGCAATGTGGGGCCAAGCACCGAAGGTGCATGTAGGCCTCAGCATGTAGGCCGCATGCAGGGTCTGACAGGGTCTAACAGGGTCTGACAGGGTCTAACAGGGTCTGACAGGGTCTAACAGAGTCTGACAGGGTCTAACAGGGTCTGACAGGGTCTAACAGAGTCTGACAGGGTCTGACAGGGTCTGACAGGGTCTGACAGGGTCTGACAGGGTCTGACAGGGTCTGACAGGGTCTAACAGAGTCTGACAGGGTCTGACAGGGTCTGACAGGGTCTAACAGGGTCTGACAGGGTCTGACAGGGTCTGACAGAGTCTGACAGGGTCTGACAGGGTCTAACAGAGTCTGACAGGGTCTAACAGGGTCTGACAGGGTCTGACAGGGTCTAACAGAGTCTGACAGGGTCTAACAGAGTCTGACAGGGTCTAACAGGGTCTGACAGGGTCTAACAGAGTCTGACAGGGTCTAACAGGGTCTGATAGGGTCTAACAGAGTCTGACAGGGTCTGACAGGGTCTAACAGGGTCTAACAGAGTCTGACAGGGTCTAACAGAGTCTGACAGGGTCTAACAGAGTTTGACAGGGTCTAACAGAGTCTGACAGGGTCTAACAGGGTCTGACAGAGTCTGACAGGGTCTAACAGAGTCTGACAGGGTCTGACAGGGTCTAACAGAGTCTGACAGGGTCTAACAGAGTCTGACAGGGTCTGACAGGGTCTAACAGAGTCTGACAGGGTCTAACAGGGTCTGATAGGGTCTAACAGAGTCTGACAGGGTCTAACAGGGTCTGACAGGGTCTAACAGAGTCTGACAGGGTCTGACAGGGTCTAACAGAGTCTGACAGGGTCTAACAGAGTCTGACAGGGTCTGACAGGGTCTAACAGAGTCTGACAGGGTCTAACAGAGTCTGACAGGGTCTGACAGGGTCTAACAGAGTCTGACAGGGTCTAACAGGGTCTGACAGGGTCTAACAGAGTCTGACAGGGTCTAACAGGGTCTGACAGGGTCTAACAGAGTCTGACAGGGTCTAACAGAGTCTGACAGGGTCTAACAGAGTCTGACAGGGTCTGACAGGGTCTAACAGAGTCTGACAGGGTCTAACAGGGTCTAACAGAGTCTGACAGGGTCTGACAGGGTCTAACAGGGTCTGACAGGGTCTAACAGAGTCTGACAGGGTCTAACAGAGTCTGACAGGGTCTGACAGGGTCTAACAAGGTTTAACAGATCAAAGACACATCAAAGACAGATCAAAGGTTGCTAGGTACATTGCCTAGCAGAAAATTCCTGAAAATTCCTGCAACTTTGACCTGCTGGTGGCACTAGACGGTTGGGGCTGGGGGCCTATAAATTGCTGTGGGTAATGAGGAGATTGGCTGGAATGTGCATGCCAAATTTCACAACTTTTTACCAGACAGTTCTAGGGGTTGCCATAGACTCCCATGGTTAGAGGAATAATGTATAAGAATCAGTAGAAACACTATGGTGCCTAGCACCTTCGGTGCTTGGCCCCAATAAATAAAAACGTAAAAGAATAAATAAGTAAATAAATAAATAAATAAATAAATAAATAAATAAATAAATAAATAAATAAATAAATAAATAAATAAATAAATGGGAGTCTAAAAACTTTTTGAGGCGACTGTAGAACTGACTGAAAAAATGTTTTTGTTCGGTTGTTAACTTGACATGGATTTAACACTATTAGAGTCGATTACAGAGGACATGTTACAACATTATGAATAAAATAAAATTAACAAAATGTAAATACTAAGGTGTTCATTTACCTTCAAATAGAAAATTTAAATAATAATAATAATAATAATTTAGATACACTTTTTTTCTTCAGGTCCCAGGAGGATCCACGCTTAAACCGTTGATATGACACTTCTGTGGAGTATTAACTGTAACACATCCATATTTAGATCACCATGTTACCTTTTATTGTATTGAAAATGCTGTAGTCCCATGTTTTATCTGAGTCCTGCTCCCTTTGCTCTCCGTTCTGAGTCAGAGCGACATCGCAACACAATGGGGACACTAACTTCAAAGACTGTTCCTCCCATAAGGACATAAGGACCAGCGTTTAAAGCAGCACCTACACACACCAAACTTTACACTCTTGTAGTTAGCAGGATTTGGACCAAACACACACGAGGATGTTTCATGTCTAATTTCAAGTCTGATTTATTTTATTCAAGTTTTAACTCCAAAAATGAGGTGAATTGTGTGTGGAATCCCTCAGTCGTCCAGGTAGAATCCCTGGCAAAAGGAGAAATTCAATTTGCCAACTGGACAAAAGTTTATTTGGTCGAATAGGCCTAGCTAACTAACATAAATTGTAAACAAATAAGTTTGGTAGTTTCAGAGTAATTTCCTTGTAGTTCACTCCTCCCTTCAGGCGGATATAAGGCAGTGTCCACCAGCGTCTCACCAGAACTGAAGAAGCAGCTTGGATGAACTGAGAAACGTATTTGACCAAATGAACTTTTGTCCAGTTGACAAATTGAATTTCTCCTTTTGGCACAGTCAAATCTAGTTTACTCAACTACTAAATAAGATCAAAAATCCCCTCTGTGACCCCCTGTGTATTTGTAGTATCTAATATGACAACAAAGTGAAACACTTGTAGTACATTTCTGTGGGTAAACTACAGGAGAGGTTTACTTTTAAGACTTTATCCTACTGCTACTACAACTGCTACTACTGCTACTACTGCTACTACAACTGCTACTACTGCTACTACTGCTACTACTGCTACTACAACTGCTACTACTGCTACTACAACTGCTACTACTATGACTACTACTGCTACTACTACCGTCTGGCGTCCTGGTGCAGCCAGAACAACCTGGTGCTGAACGCCCAGAAGACAGTGGAGATCATTGTGGATTTTAGGAAGCACACAGCCCCACTCCCCCCCACCATCCTGACCGACTCCCCCATCACCACTGTGGACTCATCCCGCTTCCTGGGGACCACCATCACCCAGGACCTCACATGGGAGCCCACCATCACCTCCGTCATAAAGAAGGCCCAGCAGAGGATGTACTTCCTGAGGCAGCTGAAGAGATTCAACCTGCCAGCACGGACAATGGTGCAGTTCTACGCTGCCATCATCGAGTCCATCCTCACCTCCTCCATCACCTCCTCCATCACCTCCTCTATCACCTCCTCCATCACCTCCTCCACCTCCTCCACCACCTCCTCCATCACCTCCTCCATCACCTCCTCCATCACCTCCTCCATCACCGTGTGGTCTGCACCTCCTCCATCACCTCCTCCATCACCGTGTGGTCTGCTGGAGCCACATCCAGGGACAAACAGAGACTGCAGCGTGTTGTGCGCTCTGCTGAGAAGGTGATTGGTTGCAGCCTTCCATCTCTGCAGGACCTGTACACCTCCAGGACACGGACACGTGCAGGTCGGATTGCATCCGATCCTTCTCACCCTGGACATGGACTCTTTGACCTGCTCCCCTCAGACAGGAGGCTACGGTCCATTCGGACCAGAACCTCCCACCATAAAAACAGCTTCTTCCCCTCTGCTGTTGGACTTTTGAACAATAATAACACTAGGACTCTTCCCACCCCCCGCTCTGTGTCAGTCACATGACCCTGTTCTGGTTTTTCTTTTTGCACCTGACCATTACCTGCACCTGCACTGTTACATTCTTGTATTCTTGTAAATTTGTTAAATTTAAGTTTTCTGCTATTTTATTTTATTTTATTTTATTTGTTGCATGTTAAGTGTTGTTTACATTCTGCTCCAAGGACCAAAGCAATTTCCTAATGTTGTGAACATGTTCAAACATATGGCAATAAAACCTTTCTGATTCTGATTCTGATACTACTACTACAACTACTACTACGAAAACTATTACTACTACTGTCTTTGCTCACAGTAAGAACACGACATATTTAGTTATTTAAACACCTCTAACCAAATACATCTACAACTACTACTATGAAAACTACCTTTAGGACTGCTGCTACTACTACTACTACTACTAACACTGCTGCTGCTGCTGCTACTACTACTACTTATTCTACTACTACTTATTCTACTACTACTAGTACTACTTTGACTGTATTCACCATAAGCCTTGAGCAGATGTTTGGTGCATTAGTCACAGAGAAACAAAAATCTCCAAAATACAAAATCAATACAGTGACATCATAGTTATCCATTATCACTCTCTCTCCCTCTCTCCATCTTTGTCCCTCTTTCCCTCCTTTCTCTCATCCCTACTCCTCTTTCTCTATCCCTCTCCTGCCTTTCCCTCTCCCCCATTTCCTTCTCTGCATCTCCTTTTTCTCCCCCTTCTTCTCTTTCTTTGTAACCCCTTCTCTTTCTTCTTTTTAGTCTCTCTCTCCACTCTCTCCTCTCTCTCCTCTCTCTTCCTCAATTCCCCTCTCTCTCTCCCTCTCTCTTTCACCTCCCCTCTGACCTCCGGTGAAACATGATCCCAGCTGCAGCCCCCTGGAGGCGCTCACACACATGATTTATTCAGACATTTAGTGATTATGAACCAGGACTAAACCCGGACAAAACCAGCACTAAACCCGGACAAAACCAGCACTAAACCAGGACTAAACCAGGACTAAACCAGGACTGATCCAGGACTGATCCAGGACTAAACCAGGCCTAAACCAGGACTAAACCAGGACTGATCCAGGACTGATCCAGGACTAAACCAGGACTAAACCAGGCCTAAACCAAGACTAAATTCGAACTAAACCAGGACTGATCCAGGACTAAACCAGGACTAAACCAGGTCTAAACCAGGACTAAACCAGGACTGATCCAGGACTGATCCAGGACTAAACCAGGACTAAACCAAGACTAAATTAGAACTAAACCAGGACTGAGCCAGGACTAAACCAGAACTGATCCAGGACTGATCCAGGACTAAACCAAGACTAAATTAGAACTAAACCAGGACTGATCCAGGTCTAAACCAGGACTAAACCAGGACTAAACTAGAACCAAACTTATTGAGGTCTAAACCAGGACTATAAGACCTTGCAACAGAGCAGCAGTAGGTGAGATTAAGGTTAATTTAAAGGTCCCATGACATGGTACTTCTTGATGCTTTTATATGGCTCCTTAATGGTTCCCTAATACTGTAAATGAATCCTTCTTCAAAATCAACACTCAGTGCATGAGAAAGACACATGTACAGAGTCAGAGTCAGAAAATATCTCTCTGAACACCTCATTCTGGGCGTTGTTGCTTGAATGCAAATGAGAAGGACACAGATAGGTTAGAGCAGCGGGTGGGGGTGGGGGGGGCAAATGCACCGCTGGTTCCTGGATTAGCGGTGCGCTCTGCGCTGTCTCCCACTTCCGCGTTTTATGCGCGAAGGAAGAAAGGAGAGGCATTTCAATTAAAAAAACACATTTTCACAGAAAATAAAATTAAACCACTGCTGTTTCAGAGGTCCAGAGGGTCGGATAAAGGACTTCCGAGCCTGGAAACACTCACACGTGCCTCCAGGCAAATAAAAAAACGCATTTCGCATTGCGTACCTCATTCGCAGTCCGGGGGGGGATGGGGGGGGGGGACAGCATTTTCGATGCGACGTCAGAAAGTTTCCTTGTTCAGAATTGCCCATTTGAGCTGTGTTTTTTTCAAACGCAGAAAAGGATCGCAAATGCTCAGTTTAGACATTTCGCAACTTTTAGCCATGGGGGGGGGGGGGGGCCCTAAACAGGGTAGGGGAGCTCACATTAACGTTCAAAAACCTCAGAAAGTGAAAATTTCATGCCATGGGACCTTTAACATCATTGAAAAAATGGTCCGAGCTGCTCAAATTGCCAACATTATTTTAACTGTTTTACTCTTCTCTTGATTGTGGCTGAACGGTGTTGATTCCAAAATCCCTTGAGGAGCTACTTGGAAGAGGCTGGAGAGCTCGTGGTAGCTCCCGAGCTACAGGTTGGAGACCCCTAGTCTAGAGTGATATGTCTTTTTATAGAATACTGGTTATGCCAATATGGGGGTGGGGGGTGGGAGACAGGTAAGGTGAGAGTTCAGCCTCCTGACAGTCTGGTGGATGAAGCTGGTTGACAGTCTGGTGGATGAAGCTGTTTGACAGTCTGGTGGATGAAGCTGTTTGACAGTCTGGTGGATGAAGCTGTTTGACAGTCTGGTGGATGAAGCTGTTTGACAGTCTGGTGGATGAAGCTGTTTGACAGTCTGGTGGATGAAGCTGTTTGACAGTCTGGTGGATGAAGCTGTTTGACAGTCTGGTGGAGTGGGCCCGGAGACTCCGGTACCTTCTCCCCGAGGGCAGGAGGCTGAACAGGCTGTGTGAGGGGTGGCTCGGGTCACCCACAATGCTGGACGCTATGCGGGTGAGGCGGGTGTTAAAAATGTCCAGGAGGAAGGGGAGAGAGACACCAGTGATCCTCCCAGCTGCATTCACTATGAGCTGCAGGGGTGCAGGAGCAGAGGACACTGCAGTGTGCATCCAGGAGGACTGTGAGAGCTGATCTGTCTTTTCAAAGATTTTATAAGCTTCTCTGGCCTAGGATGTAGTTATTGTTAAAACATGTTTGTGGTGTTAGGCTTTTTTCCATGAAACAAATTGTTGTTGACTGTCCATCTACAAAAGTGTGACAGTTGTACGATGTGTTGCTTCCAGAGTCTTCTACAATCAGTGAGATCCAGAGCACTGCTGTAGCTGTGGGTAAGTTCATTCATGTTAGAGTTGATGTTAGTCATTTTTTTTGCACCATTCTGAAAGTGAGGTTATCAGTTCAAATAAAAATCTAAAACAAAATAAAAATCTCTGTATCTTTCGTGAACAGTCCCTCAGTCGTCCAGGTAGAATCCATGAAAAGGAGAAATTCAATTTGTCAACTAAACAAAGTTTGTTTGGTTGAAAACGTTTCGCCGCTCATCCGAGAGGCTTCTTCAGTTCTGGTTCTAGTGCTGGTTAGACCCTGTTTATATCTAGCTGCAGGGAGGAGCTCACTACACTGAAATTATTCTGAAACTATCTCAACTAATCTGTATCTTTTGTTTTTCGAATTTCTCTGGCGTCTCGTTTAGCATCTCTATTCAGACTAACGACCGTCTCCACACCTCTGTCCCTGACTTGTCTGCCCTACTGTTTCTTTCCTCTGTTCTGACTTGGTTTAAGAATCGAATTATAAATGGGAGACAAGTTATGTCTAACTCCCCCATTTCTGTTTAACGACGGATTCTCTTTTTTGACAAAAATTGCCTCTTTAACTCCCCTCTCAAACCAGTTTTGTTCCCTGGCTAAGATCTGAACCTCACTGTCCTCAAATGAATGGCCCGTGGCTTCTAGGTGAAGATGTACGGCAGATGACGGTCCACTCTGGCCCGCCCGCCTGTGTTGGTACATCCTCTTGTGAAGTGGCTGTTTGGTTTCTCCAGTGTAGCGCTCACTGCAGTCTTCACTACACTGAATGGAGTAGACTACAAAACACCGAGCCACAAACAAAGCAATGTGGTCTACACCATTCAGTGTAGTGAAGACTGCAGTGAGCGCTACACTAATGTTCATGTGATTCTGTTCTGGTCCATTATTGTATTAGAGAGTAATAAGTGCTTTAAAGGGATATTCCAGGATTTTTGACATGGGGGGTCATTTCCGAGTTAGCCAGAGTGCTGCAGAGATGTGGAGACACTTTTTAGCGAATTTCATGCAGTCCTTCCAGCTGCAGAGTTTTCAGATGCTAGGCTAGCGCAAGTCAACGGTAAATGGTAGCCGGATTTAAATCAGGCTTACCCACTCCATAGTGCACCCAAAAGAATCCGTCGTTATAACAGAAATGGGGGAGTTAGACATAACTTGTTTCCCATTTATAATTCGATTCTTAAATCAAACTGACTGCGAATAGCATGAATCATTCCATATCTGAGGGACTAGCTTCGCAGCAGCAGCGGAGTTTTACTTTACTCTAGTTGGTTGTGAAGTGACCAATCACGTAAACAGAGAAGTGAGAAAAGTCGTAGTAAAGAAGACCACAGAGTGAAGAGGTGAATTTTAAAAGAACTACCGGGCAAAATGGTGTTTCAGTGTGCATTTAGAAAATGTACAACTAAAGCCCGCAGGTGGGCACCACAAAGTTTTCACAGCTTTCCCGTGCACGATCGAGAAAGGACTCGACTGTGGCTTGTAGCTGCTGGCTTAGACATCAACACACCGGTGGAGACGCTACATAAACAGAAGATTTGCAGTGATCATTTCGGACCAGACGACTGCACCAAATCCCTTGGAAAGCCTAGTCTGACAACCACTGCAGTACCATCTGTCTTTCCAAGCGCAAGATCCCGTGATGAAGAACAGGTTTATACCTTTTTTACCCAAGCTTGCTCCTGTCGTTATGTTAGCCTGCTGGTCGATTGATGAAGACTGTGCTAGAGCTTTTTTCACAAGAGTGAAGCAGTGTTACGGTATGAACCCGGCTGACAGAAAAGGCATGCACGCTCATAAAGTTGTTGCTAGCCCCTGAACATTCATCTAAAGGTAACGCTATGTGTTATAGCTTGGCAGAATGGAATAACAGCTCACAAGCTTACATGCGCATGCAATGCAATGCAAATTTATATGCCGTTTCACAGTGACGCGATTTACAGAAGAGATGTTTACACTGTTGAGCACGGAACTGAAAAGACAGCCCCGCATTGATCGTTCATTCCAACAAACAATGCAACAACCCGGTTTTCTGTAGCTGTAGCGGGGGCTAACTCACCGACACTCTCTCGTGTTCTGCCCTTTCAACATCCATCTCTCTCAACTCTTCGTCTGTATATTCCAAGCATCGGGGAGACCTCCAAACGTGGCCATGTCTGGATTGTAGAACGGCAGGCTACTGTACTCTACGGCTCACGACGACAGCTGAAGGTAAACAAATATCAGCTGGAAACCTAACTGCAAGGTGATATCACTCCGCCCATGCCTAGCTAGATCGGGAAAAACGCGCTGTTGCATAAGGACATAAATCCTTTAAAGTACAAGGTTGATCATATTTCTAAAATTGTTCCATCAACACAGACATTTGCATCGACAGTCTGCCGTTATAATTGACTTGTTTTGGGTGCACTATGGAGTGGGTAAGCCTGATTAAAATCCGGCTACCATTTACCATTGACTTGCACTAGCCTAGCAACAGAAAACTCTGCAGCTGGAAGGACTGCATGAAATTCGCTAAAAAGTGTCTCCACATCTCTGCAGCACTCTGGCTAACTCGGAAATGAACCCCCATGTCAAAAATCCTGGAATATCCCTTTAAGTCTATTTAAACATGTACACCACAGACTAGATCATCAGAATGTGTCCATCATGTGTTATTCCTGTGAGTGTCTCTGTACCTGTGATCTGTCTGTTTGATTCTGTTTATGACAATACAGAACTATGGAAAACTAAGTGTGTTTTATATTCTTCTGACATTACTATTTGACATTACACGTTAAAATATTTGTGTAGATGGAATTAAATTATACATAAAATATAATCATTTGTATGAAAAGCGCCTTATAAATAATGTTTGATTGATTGATTGATTGATATAAAACCATAAAAAGGGCTCTGCATATTCAGCATGATTTGATCACATTTCGTCATGAAAAAGTGACGTTCATGTTCTGAGAAAAATATGTGTAGAGGGAACTGAAGTTTCAAAGTCTAAACATCATTTTATGTTGTTTCTATGCAAATCCAGCAACCGTTTTTTTCAATATTCAGTGTCTCTGGGTTAAACCTGCATTTTTTTGGTTGATGGAGGAAACCAGTGACAGCAGCAGTAGCAGTATATTAGTAGTAGTAGTAGTAGTAGTAGTAGTAACAGTAGTAGTAGTAGTAGTAGTAGTAGTAGTAGTAGTAGCAGTAGTAGTAGTAGTAGTAGTAGTAGTAGTAGTAACAGTAGTAGTAGTAGTAGTAGTAGTAGTAGTAGTAGTAGCAGTAGTAGTAGTAGTAGTAGTAGTAGTAGTAGTAACAGTAGTAGTAGTAGTAGTAGTAGTAACAGTAGTAGTAGTAGTAGTAGTAGTAGTAGTAGTAGTAGCAGTAGTAGTAGTAGTAGTAGTAGTAGTAGTAGTAACAGTAGTAGTACATTTCTGCTCTTTCTGATGAACTTGACCTTGTCCGGAGGCGTCTTGACACTGAACCACTGTTCCAGATTTCATGCCCCCCCCCTCTTTCCTCTGTCACTATCCCTCTCTCCATCCCTCTCTCCATCCCTCTCTCCATCCCTCTCTCCATCCCTCTCTCTCTCTCTGAAGCGTATCTTTCTCTCCTCAAAACTCGTGACACAATCCAACGTCTTTCATCAGGAGACCAAAGGAAAAAAAAAAAAAAGAACTACATTTAG
>JAVJIX010000068.1:3932500-4025000 GCA_036785185.1 Paratrypauchen microcephalus | reverse complement strand
TCTCTCCTCTCCTCCTTCTCTCTCCTCTCCTCCTCTCCTCCCTCTCTCTTTCGGCTTTGGCTGTCTCCTCTCCTCCCTCTCTCCTCTTCTGCTCTCCTCCACTCCTCCCTCTCTGTTTTTGGCTGTCTGTGCTCAAACTAAAAGAGCAAACGTGTTGAATCCTTGGCGGTGGCCAGAACTCCTTTACTCACAAATTTCAGCCAAAAACTAAAAATATAAAACGGCTTTTTTATGGTAACGTTCAAAAGAAATCATAACCAATCTGAAATGGTTTGACCCTTTGTTTGTCTCATGTTCCCACCTCTGTCTGTCCCAGACCCTGTTTATATAAACGGACAGTTGTAACCTGCAGGCCGCCATGCTCCAAACAGGAAGTGAACATGGAGGTGCTTCCGGTTCCATCGACTCTGGGTCCAATTCTCTGAACTCTCTGTCCTCCTCCTCTCCTCTCTCCCCCTGGCCTCTCTCTCCTCTGTTCTCTTGCCGAACATACCCCTCTCCTCCTCCCTCTCCTCTCCACTTCTTTCCTCCTCTTCCTCCCTCTCTCCTCACCCTTTCCTCCCCTCCTCCCTCCTCTCTCTCCCCTGCCCTCTCTCCTCCTCTTCTGCTCTCCTCTCTCTTTCCTCTGCTCCTGTCCTGTATGTTAGGTGAGGTGTACAGCGGGGGGCCTGAGGGGCAGGTGTAGCCGTTAGCACGACGCTCTAAGTGGCTCTGGTTGGTAGCGTTGGTCCGATGCAAACACATGTGATGAATATTTGATGCCGGAGCTTGTTTTGGTGAATAATTCAGAGAGTTGTAATCTGCTCCGGAGCAGCAGGGCGCGCCGATCGGGAAGTCTGCTGTTTCCTGTGCCTCACGCTGACGAGCTAACAGCGCTAACAGACACTAACAGAAAACAGGCTCAAAACAACAAAAGCAACACACAATGCCTGTCCTGGTTTAGTCCTGGTTTAGTCCTGGTTTAGTCCTGGTGTGTCCTGGTTTAGTCCTGGTTTAGTCCTGGTGTGTCCTGGCTTAGTCCTGGTTCAGTGTTGGTTTTGATCACACATAAACACTGGGCCACATCCACACTGGGAAAAACTCCAGGACTTATCCAGGACTAGAACAGGACCAAACCAGGTCTACCATCCGAACTAAACTGAGCTCATACCCTTTGTCTAGTCCTGGTTCAATCCTGGTTTACTTTACTACAGGTTTAGACCTGGTCTTGTCCTGGTTTAGTCCTTTACTCTTGTTTAGTCATACTTTAGACCTTGTTTAGTCCTTTTTTATTCCTATTTAGTCCTGGATTATTTTCTGGTCTAGATCATTTGGTAAATGATCATCTGCATTGTTTGTTTGCTACTAGCCACTGTTCTCACACTACGTGGTCCAATCAGAATGCTCTCCTTCAGGTCACTGATGTTATGTGTATCGGGCGCCAGTGAAGTTCTTAGTTGGATTAAACTACACTTGAAATATGCTGTGATCATTGACTCACGCACCCAAACCAAATCTTTACATGGTGTCAGAAGCTAGACCGAACCTCTCGCCTGCAGACATTTTGTCTTTTCCATATATATTTTTTTCTCTCGCCGCACTAAACAGACCCTCCAGGAATTCGCGATGTTGCGATTTGCAACTTCAACGCAACTTCAGCCAATCCCCGCAAATTCAGGGCGGTGTTGCAATTTTGACCAATCACCGCAACTTTTCCGCAATTTTTCCTAATTTTTCCTAATTTTGACCAATCATCGGCGACTTATTGAACGCCGACCAACTTCCTTCTGTGTAGGAGACATAACTGAGATGAGGTGCACGTGTGTGTGTGTGTGTGTGTGTGTGCGGCAGAGGCGGTGGTTCACGTGAGTGTGGGTGTGTGCACGTACGGAAGTGTGTGCGTGTAAAAGCGCGCGCTCACCTGTCACACAGAGGAGAGGGTCAGGGTTGGGGTGTAGCAGTATTTTTTGTTGAACGCAAACCATTCATTCATCTTTCACGTTAATCTGTTCATCCTGCTGGTTTTCATGAGTTCCATTTCATCCTGCTGCGCTGTCATAGCTGTGTGCGCTCTTTTTGTAATAAATGCACAAAACGCATATCTGGATCTCAGCGTATCTGTCACCATAGCCTCCTCTTTGCGCATCACAAATCTGCGAGCCATAGGACCCAACCTCATATTCTCGGCGGCTAAAAGGTTTGAGTTTGGAAGCCGCAACATTCTGCTTTACTTCCGTGTGACAAAACGACACTGCGGCCGTGTCCCAGTTCCCAGAGCGCACAGCTCGGAGCGCGGCCCGAAGGGGGCTCAGACTGCAGTCAAGGCGGTGCACACTTGCTCAGCCCCGACTGCAGTCCGTGGACCGCTTAACGACTGCGGTCTTCGGACCGCGTGTTAACTCCGCATGGGACAAAAAAGAAGTGGGACAGCAGTCGTCGGTGTTCTGGCGAAATGTGTGACGCACATGCCCTTCGGGCCACGCTCCGAGCCGCTCTGGGAATTGGGACACGGCTTCTAATGGCAAAGAAACATGTCTGCGGCGCCATTTGCCCACAAAAATAACAGCAAAAGACCGAAACAGTTCCCCTCCTAGTAGTAATTTATTTTCGATGTTGGTAAGGTTGTTTTAGGACCATATCTGTGATCTCTGTGTCTTTGTATTATTCTTTGTCAGTAATAACTCAGTATTCAAAATATTACTCAATTTTAATTAGAAAAAGCGAAAATCGCAACTATTTATCGCAACTTTCACTTCCTCCCGCAACAAAATCGCAACAAAAACCTTAAAAGCACCTTTCATCGCAACTTTTTGGAAAAGCTCCCACAAATTCAGGCATTTTAGCCCGTAGCAATCACAAAAAATGCCCGCGAAATCCTGGGGGGTCTGACTAAACTGTGTTGGCACAACAGATTTACTGTACAACAACGTTAGCCACAGTTTTCCTCATAATGGCGGACAGATTTTGCAGACCCGAACATCTTCAATGAGATAAAAGAAGAAATTCAATTTGTCAGCTGGACAAAGTTTGTTTGGTCGAAAATGTTTCGCCGCTCATCCAAGAGGCTTCGTCAGTTCTGGTTAGTCAGTCAGTTCTACCTGGACGACTGAGGGACTCTTCACGCATCTTCAGTGAGAATATCGACGAGAATTGGTGAGTTTTTGAACGGGAGTACGACATTTTTATAGCTGCAGCACACTCCGACAAGCCAGCTAAAACCATTCTCCTCAACACTGCCGGGCCAGATGTCATCGAAAGGGAGCATTCATTCGTCTATGCCCCGGAGGTGCACACAGCTGCTACGGAGGACGGAAGGTACAGAGTTATCACCCCTGCAGAATCTAGAGAAGATCCAGAGTGTTTGAAGAGAAAATTTTGTGAAATCTGTGACCCACAAAACAACAGAACGATGGAAAGGCACAAGTTTCACACAAGAAATCAGAGACAAGGTGAGACCATCGAATCATTTATTAGCGACCTAAGGATGAAGGCCAAATGCTGCCACTTTGGAGAAATAACGGTTGAGCTAATCTGTGACTGCATTGTTTGTGGCATTACCAGTGAGACTTTAAGGAAAGTTCAAGCTAACTCTAGCCACAGCCATCGCTCACATTCACGAGATGACTGAGGAAAGTAGTGAAACGCTAGCAACACTAACTTGTCGATGCAGTAACACCAACCCCAAACACTCAGCTCAAGCCAAAGCTCCAGTCCACTCCACAGACCATTACAAATTGCTCTAATTGTGGAGGCAGCCACGTGGCCAGGTGGGACAACTGTCTTGCGTTCGGAAAACAGTGTCACAGTTGTAAAAAGCTGAATCACTACAAACAGTGCTGCAAGTCTAAACTACGCAGCCAGCTAACCAAGACCAAGAGACCGTCCATGAATGATGTAGAAGTAGATGACTCAACATTATGTGGACGGCGTTGAGGTCGTCAGCCAAGTGGATTGTGTTCGTTTTGAAGCAACTGTAAAGGATGAGGGATTATTCACTGTGAACATAAATAACAAGCACAATGAAATGAAAGTTGACACAGGAGCAAAATGTAATGTGATGTCACTGAAGACCTTCAAAAGAGTGACTAGCGCGGAACAACTTGTCAAGCAGCCTTGTTGTTTATGGAGGCACCAGAATCGAAACCAGTGGCATAGCTACACTGCCATGCCGCAAGAAGCAGTCCCACCCATTGCCTTTCTTCGTGGTCGACAGAGAGGTACAACCACTGCCAGGATTTTGGGCATGCAGGAACATGGGCATTGTAAAAATGAGTCCTAATGTCCACCAGGTCAGCGTGGAGAGCAACACTGACTTCAGCTCACAGGTAGCCCTGCGACAAGCTAGGGGAACTTCCAGTCACATACTCCATGATGCTAGATGCTGGGTATCTTCCATGGTAGCAGCACACAAGAAGGACGAGCGTGATATCAGGCTGTGCGTCAACCCAAAAGACCTCAACACAGCACTGAAGAGGCCCCACCACCTAATGCGTAGCGTCGAAGAAGTGGCAGCACTGATGTCTGGAGCAATAGTGTTCTCCGTTTTGGATGCCAAGAATTCATTTTGGCAGATTTGCCTTGACAAGAAATCTTCAATGCTGACCACATTCAACACCCCATTTGGGCGCTTCAGATTTCTACGCATGCCTTTTGGCATCAACTCCGCAAGTGAAGTGTTCCAGGGCTCTATGGAACAGCTGTTTGCGGGCTATCCATGCTCAGTTATCGTCGATGACATCATCATCAGAGGCCATGATGTTGCTACGCATGATACCAACTTAAAGAAAGTGCTAGAACGTGAAAGAGAGGTCAACCTCAGGCTAAATCCAGACAAGTGCAAATTTCGTTTGCAAATTTCGTTCATAGGCAAGTAGCCTATGTAGGACACATCTTCACAAGTGAAGGCCTCAGGGCAGACCCCACTAAAACAGCAGCTATCAACGCAATGCCAGTCCTCACTGACGTCACATCCTTACAACGATTCCTTGGTATGGTGAACTACCTTGGCAAGTACATCCAGAACCTCAGTGATATCGCAGCGCCCCTTAGACAGCTCACTCACATGGACACTGCATGGTGTTGGTTCCAGCAGCAACAAGAGGCCTTCGACAGCCTAAAAGCATGTCTCTCCAGCCCACCAGTCCTGGCATATTACAATGTCAAAGAGCCAGTCACACTCACATGTGATGCGTCGCACCATGGACTAGGACAGGGGTCTTTTTTCAGGCCAGGGACCCCCAAACAGATGGCGAACTGGGCCAGGGACCCCCTACTATATATACGGCATAGAATTGTGTTTTATATTAAATTGAGCTTAGTGTACTCTGTTATGGTACATCTAATACAAGGAAATAATACACAGGTTAATACTGTATTTTACACTATAAAATATAAAATTATATTATTTTAAAGTGAAATCAAAAGATTTCGCGACCCCCCTGCAGTACCTCCGCGACCCCCCTAGGGGTCGTGACCCCCCTGTTGAAGACCTCTGGACTAGGACATGGACTGTTACTTCGACTGCAGAGCTATGACGTCAGCCTGGTCTCCAAAAAGGGCAAACACATGTATCTTGCAGACACTCTTTCCAGAGCTCCATGCTCAAAGACCACAAAGAGCCAATCTGAACACACTGACTTTGAAGTCAATAACCGTGAGTTGTATCTCCACAACTGTCTGGAGGAACTGAAAAGGCACACAGCAGAGAAGGCCATCTCCAACACGTCATTGTGCCCTTTTTTCCCTTATAGGGACGAGCTCAGTGTGGATGATGGCGTCGTCATGAAAGGCCACAAAGCAGTCATCCCCCATTCCCTGCACAGAGAATACATCAGCATTGTCCACAATGGCCACCCAGGTATTGACGCAACTAAGCATAGAGTCAGAAGTGTTGTCTTTCGGCCAGAAATGTCGAAGGACATTACAGAGGAGCTGCTCTTATGCGCGGTGGGCACCAAAAGAACCACTCAAGCTCCATCCCATTCCAGACCTCCCTTGGTCTACAGTAGCTGCTGACATTTTTGACTGGCATGGGAAACATTACCAAGTCCTTGTTGATTCTTACTCTGGCTGGTTCGAGATCGACCTCCTCCATGATATGACCTCAGCTGCAGTAATCTCGAAGCTAAAGAGACATTTTTCTGTACACGGCGCACCACACACACTCCTCACTGATAATGGCAGACAATACACCACTCAGCAGTTACAGGAGTTTGCAAAACAATGGGACTTCACTCATTCCCCAAGTAGCCCAGAGTTCCCACAATCAAACAGGCTTGGTGAAAGGGCGGTACGCAGTGCTGAACAGCTCATAGAGAAATCACACAGGGATGGCACTGATGTTTTCCTTAACCTGCTGAACCTGAGAAACATCCCCCGTGACGTGACCCTGGGCTCCCCTGCTGAACGTCTCATGTCCAGACAGACTTGTGCTGGCATTCCTGAATGCCAGGCAAATCTGTGACCAGCTTCTCAACAAAAGGCTGACGCTGAAACGTCATTATAACAAGACAAGCCACCCATTACAGCCTTTACAAGAGGGACAAGTCGTCTGCATGCAAACAGAAAAGGGCTACGACAAGCTTGGGACTGTGACAGTGGTGAGCATGGAGCCACGATCCTACATCATCCAGGCCAGTGAAAAGACCTACAGGAGAAATCATCGCCCCATCCTCCCCACCACCGCCATAGCTCCAACCAGGGCCGGCGAGTTACTTTTTTTCCCCGAGGACCGGGAGACCAGTTGGGGGCGTGGGGGCCCTAAGCGGCCGCTTAGTTCGCTTATGCCTTGGGCTGGCCCTGGCTCCAGCCCTACGACCCAGGGTGCCAGGATGTCAGCTCTCCAGTGGAACTCACACACCACACACACCGGAGCCAAACACCACAAGTCCACAATACCCAGCCTCTCCCATAGCTGAACCATCTGTGCAGCTCCCCATCCCCATACAGAACAGCGGATCATACACTACATGTTCTGGTCGCACCTGCAAGCCAAACAAAAATTTGTGGAAAAAAAAGTTGTTAAGAATAAATAAATAAATAAATAAATAATAAAAATAAATAATAAAGGGAAAAACTTGTCATGTCCAATGTGATTCAGACAATGTTGTTGGATGTTAATGTGTTTAATGTTTTCTTGGTGTGCGCTGACATTATATTAGTGAACAGGGGCATGCTCATTTTATGTTAAAGTTGTGTCAAGAATCGGTGGTGGATCAGTGGTGATTGTAATGTAATGTATGTTTTGTTAACTTCATTTAGTTTTCTTTAAATGTTAATGGCAAAAAAGAAGGGATGTAGATAATTTGGTAAATGATCATCTGCATTGTTTGTTTGCTACTAGCCCCCGTACTCACACTACGTGGTCCAATCAGAATGCTCCCCTTCAGGTCACTGATGTTATGTGTATCAGTATGTGTGTGAAGTTCTCAGTTGGATTAAACCACACTTGAAATATGCTTCGTGTGATCATTGACTCACGCACCCAAAAAAAATCTTTACACCTGGTCTAGTCTGGGCTTAGTCCTGGCTTAGTCCCAGTCTGTCTGCCTGTCTGTCTGTCTGTGCATATTAATTAACATTTCTGTAAATATGCCAAAGTCTGTTTTTCATCTGTAGTCCCTTGAGAGCAGATACTGTCCACCTAAAAACAAGAGTAAAAATTACAATACAATAAATACATAGAAAACAGTTGAAAAAATATATACATTATTACATAAGACTCACAACAATCATTCAGCTACAAACCACCACTCATAAAGAGAGCAAATACACACACAGATGACAGTCGCACACATACACACATGACAGTCGCACACATACACACATGACAATCGCACACATACACACATGACAATCACACACATACACACGACAATCGCACACATACACACATGACAGTCGCACACATACACACATGACAATCACACACATACACACATGACAATCACACACATACACACATGACAATCGCACACAGACACACATGACAATCACACATACACACATGACAATCGCACACTTACACACGATAATCACACACATACACACATGACAATCGCACACTTACACACGATAATCACACACATACACACATGACAGTCGCACACATACACACATGACAGTCGCACACATACGCACATGACAATCACACACATACACACATGACAATCACACACATACACACATGACAATCACACACATACACACATGACAATCACACACATACACACATGACAGTCGCACACATACACACATGACAATCACACACAGACACACATGACAGTCGCACACATACACACATGACAGTCGCACACATACACACATGACAATCACACACAGACACACATGACAGTCGCACACATACACACATGACAGTCGCACACATACACACATGACAATCACACACATACACACATGACAGTCGCACACATACACACATGACAGTCGCACACATACACACATACACACATGACAATCACACACATACACACATGACAATCACACACAGACACACATGACAGTCGCACACATACACACATGACAGTCGCACACATACACACATACACACATGACAATCACACACATACACCCATGACAATCGCACACATACACACATGACAATCACACACATACACACATGACAATCGCACACATACACACATGACAGTCGCACACAGACACACACATTACAGTCGCACACATACACACATGACAATCACACAGACACACATGACAGTCGCACACATACACACACGACAATCGCACACATACACACATGACAGTCGCACACATACACACATGACAATCACACACAGACACACATGACAATCGCACACATACACACATGACAATCGCACACAGACACGACAATCGCACACATACACACATGACAGTCGCACACATACACACATGACAGTCGCACACATACAGTACACACATGACAATCACACACATACACACATGACAATCACACACAGACACACATGACAATCGCACACAGACACACGACAATCGCACACATACACACATGACAGTCGCACACATACACACATGACAATCGCACACATACACACATGACAATCGCACACAGACACGACAATCGCGCACATAAACACATGACAGTCGCACACATACACACATGACAGTCGCACACATACACACGTGACAATCGCACACATACACACATGACAATCACACACATACACACGACAATCGCACACATACACACATGACAGTCGCACACATACACACATGAGAATCACACACATACACACATGACAGTCGCACATAGACACACATGACAATCACACATACACACATGACAATCGCACACATACACACATGACAATCACACATACACACATGACAATCACACACATACACACATGACAGTCGCACACATACACACATGACAATCACACACATACACACATGACAATCGCACACAGACACACATGACAATCAAACACAGACACACATGACAATCGCACAGATACACACATGACAATCGCACACATACACACATGACAATCACACACAGACACACATGACAGTCGCACACATACACACATGACAATCACACACATACACACATGACAATCACACACATACACACATGACAGTCGCACACATACACACATGACAATCACACACATACACACATGACAATCACACACATACACACATGACAATCGCACACATACACACATGACAATCACACACATACACACATGACAATCGCACACATACACACATGACAGTCGCACACAGACACACATGACAATCACACACAGACACACACATGACAATCACACACATGACAATCACACACATGACAATCACACACAGACACACACATGACAATCACACACATACACACATGACAGTCGCACACATACACACATGACAGTCGCACACAGACACACATGACAGTCGCACACATACACACACATGACAATCACACACATGACAATCACACACATGACAATCACACACAGACACACACATGACAATCACACACATACACACATGACAGTCGCACACATACACACATGACAGTCGCACACAGACACACATGACAGTCGCACACAGACACAGGGCAAGAGGCCAGCAGGGGGCAGTGACAGTGGATAAAGTCAGTGTTCACACATCTGGTTTGTTTAAACTGTATTTTAAAGGTTTGGTGTTAGTGGATCTGGTGGTTGTGGGTGTGAGGTTCCAGCACGAACAGAAAAAGCTCTTTGCCCAAAGGAACTTTTCCTGAGGGGGATGATGCGGTCTCCTCGTGCTGCTCCTCTAGTTCTACTGTGGCTGTATTCCGCATGATTCTCGATCAGGCCCTGGTGCAGAGTTGGTGCTGGAGAGGCCGAGTTCTAAACTGTCTGGATGTTTATTGATTGTTTATTGACAGTTTATGAACATTTTATTTCAGGTTGAACCATTTGGGGAAAAAAATGTAATTGTGGTTGAAAAACAAATAAAAGAATCACATTTCAGATCTAATGTATGTATCTATAATGTATGTACTGTATCTATGTACAGATCTAAACGACAGGGGAGGTTTTATGCAGGAGATTTGGTTGTTTGTGGAGGAAATGATGGAACTTCAGTAACTGCAGCGTTTGTGACTTCATCCATTCAAATTACAGTTGTGATTCATCTTAACCTAGCGGATGTGTGTCCCTCTCAAGAGAGTTCTACACATTATCCATCTGAACGTCTTTCACTGAAAGAGATCGGAAAACTGGGAATGTGTTGATGAATATGAGAATCTTCACACTAGAAACTTCACAACAGAAAAAAAAATCAAAAATTCTAACTTTTTGTCATAAACTAGAGTTTCAATAAAATGAAAAAATGTCTTTGGCGCCATTTTGTTTTGGTTTGTTTGGGTGTTTCAGTCCTGATGTGTGCTTCAGTCCTGATGTGTGTTTCAGTCCTGATGTGTGTTTCAGTCCTGATGTGTGCTTCAGTCCTGATGTGTGTTTCAGTCCTGATGTGTGCTTCAGTCCTGATGTGTGCTTCAGTCCTGATGTGTGCTTCAGTCCTGATGTGTGTTTCAGTCCTGATGTGTGTTTCAGTCCTGATGTGTGTGCTTCAGTCCTGATGTGTGTTTCAGTCCTGATGTGTGTGTGCTTCAGTCCTGATGTGTGCTTCAGTCCTGATGTGTGTGTTTCAGTCCTGATGTGTGTGTTTCAGTCCTCATGTGTGCTTCAGTCCTCATGTGTGCTTCAGTCCTGATGTGTGTGCTTCAGTCCTGATGTGTGTGCTTCAGTCCTGATGTGTGCTTCAGTCCTGATGTGTGTGCTTCAGTCCTCATGTGTGCTTCAGTCCTGATGTGTATGTTTCAGTCCTGATGTGTGTGTTTCAGTCCTGATGTGTGTGTTTCAGTCCTCATGTGTGCTTCAGTCCTCATGTGTGTTTCAGTCCTCATGTGTGCTTCAGTCCTCATGTGTGCTTCAGTCCTCATGTGTGCTTCAGTCCTGATGTGTGTGCTTCAGTCCTGATGTGTGCTTCAGTCCTGATGTGTGTGTTTCAGTCCTCATGTGTGTTTTAGTCCTCATGTGTGCTTCAGTCCTCATGTGTGCTTCAGTCCTCATGTGTGCTTCAGTCCTGATGTGTGTGTTTCAGTCCTGATGTGTGTGTTTCAGTCCTGATGTGTGTGTTTCAGTCCTCATGTGTGCTTCAGTCCTCATGTGTGTTTCAGTCCTCATGTGTGCTTCAGTCCTCATGTGTGCTTCAGTCCTGATGTGTGTGCTTCAGTCCTGATGTGTGTGTTTCAGTCCTGATGTGTGTGTTTCAGTCCTGATGTGTGCTTCAGTCCTGATGTGTGTGTTTCAGTCCTGATGTGTGTGTTTCAGTCCTGATGTGTGCTTCAGTCCTGATGTGTGTGTTTCAGTCCTCATGTGTGTTTCAGTCCTCATGTGTGCTTCAGTCCTCATGTGTGCTTCAGTCCTCATGTGTGCTTCAGTCCTGATGTGTGTGTTTCAGTCCTGATGTGTGTGCTTCAGTCCTGATGTGTGTGCTTCAGTCCTGATGTGTGTGTTTCAGTCCTGATGTGTGCTTCAGTCCTGATGTGTGTGTTTCAGTCCTCATGTGTGCTTCAGTCCTCATGTGTGCTTCAGTCCTCATGTGTGCTTCAGTCCTCATGTGTACTTCAGTCCTCATGTGTGTTTCAGTCCTCATGTGTGCTTCAGTCCTCATGTGTGCTTCAGTCCTGATGTGTGTGCTTCAGTCCTGAAGTGTGTGTTTCAGTCCTGATGTGTGTGTTTCAGTCCTGATGTGTGCTTCAGTCCTGATGTGTGCTTCAGTCCTGATGTGTGTTTCAGTCCTGATGTGTGCTTCAGTCCTGATGTGTGTTTCAGTCCTGATGTGTGCTTCAGTCCTGACCTGTGCTTCTTCTTTTCTCCTCAGGATATGACGACAGAGACACAGACCTGTTCCTCTGTGACACAAACACCTGTAAGTTTGACGGCGAGTGCCTGAGGATCGGAAACATGGTCACCTGCATCTGCGACTTTAAGGTATTCGACTAGCTTGAGGACCCGAGAGAGTAGCTCGGTACAGTAAGTCTAGACTACAGCAAATGTACTACAGGAACAGTACTACACTGCAGTAAAAGTACTTTATGGATATCTATCCATATATACATATTATGTTTTAATTTAAAATAATAAAAACCAGAGGTGGGACAAAGTCATTGCTGGGCAAGTCCCAAGTAAGTCTAAGTCTTTTGCACTCAAGTCCGAGTGAAGTCCCGAGTCAAGAGTATCCAAGTGCCGAGTCAAGTCCGAAGTCAAAGCTCACAAGTCTCAAGTTGAGTCCAAAGTCCTAGCATTTTAGTTTTGAGTCATTTCCAGTCCCCTTTACAAAGAAATAAAATCATACAAATCATATAATGTCTGCAAGATCTGTATTCATTTTACCTTTTTACACCACATCAAATAACATTAGAAAAAAATGAAAGGATCCAGGTGTGAAAACATGTTATAATATTCCCCAAAAGTCTCATGGTTGTATTAGCTCAAAGCGGTGTTTCTACTAAATACTGAACAAAAAGGTCCGAAAACTTATGACAGTGATTTCAGTTTTTACTAAATCTGCAAATATTCTGCAATTCTGTGTTTCTCTGTCAATACGGTGTGCTTTGTGTACATTTTGCAAACTGGCGCGTGGATGCTTGTTTCCGCATCATTTGTTGTGCAATTTGCCTTGGATGCGGTCGAATGAAGCAACGTAGATCTACTGTGATTGGATGTTGTGCAAGCCGCGCGCACATGCTCTTTGCATACATTTTCGCAGATTCACAAGTACAACGAGTGCGGTCCTTATCAGCATACTTTTAGAGTATTTTTTTTTCATTGGACGTAGCAAGTCATCACAAGTCAAAAGGCCTAAGTCCAAGTGAAGTCACGAGTTATTGATATTGAAGTCCAAGTCGAGTTGCAAGTGTTTGTACATTTTGTCGAGTCGAGTCTGAAGTTATCAAATTTGTGACTCGAGTTGAAGTCGCATAACTCGCAGGCCCTCCAGGAATTCGCGATGTTGCGATTTGCAACTTCAACACAACTTCAGCCAATCCCCGTGAATTCAGGGCGGTGTTGCAATTTTGACCAATCACCGCAACTTTCCCGCAATTTTGACCAATTTTGACCAGTCATCGACGACGTATTGAACTCACGTCAACCAACTTCCTTCTGCCTTACTTCCGTGTGACGAAACGAAACTGTGGCCGTGTCCACAGTTCGGAGCGTGGTTTGAAGGGGCTCAGACTGCAGTCAAGGCGGTGCACACCCGCTCAGCCCTGAGTGCACTCCGCGGACCGCATGGCCGTCTGCGAAATGCGACAGGTCTCGCAACTACGGGAAGCAGCCTACACGTGTGCGTTCTCCTGTAGAAGAAGTAGCACGCGGTGCATGCTGGGATATATGAGTGTGCGAAGCGTGCTTTTTCACGCGCTTGGTCCACGCCCCGATTTCCATGGAAACGACTGCGGTCTGCGAACGCGTGTTAACTGCACATGGGACAAAAAAGAAATGACGCACATGCCCTTCAAACCACGCTCCGAACTGTGCACTCTGGGAATTGGGACACGGCTTCTAATGGCAAAGAAACATGTCTGCGGCACCATTTGCCCACAAAAATAACAGCAAAAGACCGAAACAGTTCCCCTCCTAGTAGTCATTTATTTTGGATGTTGGTAAGGTTGTTTTAGGACCATATCTGTGATCTCTGTGTCTTTGTATTATTCTTTGTCAGTAATAACTCAGTATTCAAAATATTACTCAATTTTAATTACAAAAAGGGAAAATCGCAACTATTTATCGCAACTTTCACTTCCTCCCGCAACAAAATCGCAACAAAAACCTTAAAAGCACCGCAACTTTCATCGCAACTTTTTGGAAAAGCTCCTGCAAATTCAGGCATTTTAGCCCGAAACAATCACAAAAAATGCCCGCGAAATCCTGGGGGGTCTGAACTTGAGTCCACACCTCTGGTAAAAACCCAGGAAGCTTCAGTTTGGGAGTGAAGCAGTTGGACTCTTTCATGGGCGTGCGCTGAAGCTTGAGCACAGTTTGTCTCTGTGTGTGTGTGTGTGTGTGTGTGTGTGTGTGTGTGTGTGTGTGTGTGTGTGTGTGTGTGTGTGTGTGTGTGTGTGTGTGTGTGTGTGTGTGTGTGTGTGTGTGTGTGTGTGTGTGTAGTAAGCCCAGAGGACCTTGGTTTCATCTGAACATTGTGGACTTGGTGTAATGAAGAGTTTATTGCTTCCCTTACAGGACAATATATGTTTTTGAGCATAGCTGTTTCAAGGTTCACGAGTCAGTGTGGAGTGATGTTAAAACGAGCAGGAGAAGACGTCATCAGGGCATTGGTGATGTGCACCATATAAACCTGCCTGGTTCTGGTCCGGGGGCTCTGGTCCAGTGGGTGACGGTGACAGATCAGCCCCATGTACCAGGGCCTCAGGGGGAAGAGCAGTTGTTCCCACATATACTGGATTATACAGTGGTACCTCACCTTACGAAAGACCCAACAAACGAAAATTTTAAGTTACGAAACGCCTTCACGTTAAATTTTGGTCTCTAGATACGAAAGAAAATTCAAGTTACGAAACGCGAAATCTCAAAAATTCAAATAATGCGCGCTCAGCCACACACAATATACGCTTTTCTCAGACTGAATTTAAACTTTTCTCACATTTGTCTCTCGTTTAAACACTCAAACTTTCATAGATTTTCAACAAAATTATTAATAGTGAAGTGTGGGGGGAAGGGGGAGGGGGAGAAAACTGCGCTCTGACACGTGTGATAGCGCAGCATGACCCGGCGTGGGGCTGCCAGCAGGTCTAGACCTGGACTAAACCAGGACTGGACCAGGACTAAACCAGGACTAAACCAGGACTAAACCTGGACTAAACCAGGACTAAACCTGGACTAAACCAGGACTAAACCAGGACTGGACCAGGACTAAACCTGGACTAAACCAGGACTAAACCTGGACTATGAACGAACGCATGCAAGAGCCGCAGTGGTCTAGACCTGGTCTAGACCTGGCCTAGACCAGGTCTAGAGGAGGCACGGTTTGAGCACGGGTCTCGTTCATGCGCTCAGACTGCGTGTGGTCCCCCTCGCTGCTCGCCTCAGCCGTGACTCGAAACGAAACCAGGAAATAGACCCGCGCGGCGCTTTAATCCACCTGGTCTAATCCTGGTTTAGTCCAGGTTTAGACCTTGGTCTAGACCTGGTATAGTCCACGTTTAGTCCTGGGTCTACAGTCTCTACGCAGAACACAATGTTACACTATAAAAAAAGTTACACTATAAAAAAAAACTTGGATCGGGGCCTTGGAACGGATCAGGCTTTTTCCATTAAAATAGCTACTCAACTTAGGAAAAATTCACGTTACGAAACCATTTCTGGAACGGATTAATTTCGTAAGGTGAGGTACCACTGTACTGGTTTTGACTTTTCATAGTCAAGTCCACACATAGTTCATAGTCATAGTTCATAGTCAAGTCCACACTGAGACCTCTGTGTTTCTGATACATATGACGCCGTCCGCCATGTCTCGAGTCAGATGCAAACACGATCGTCCAATCAGATTTGTTTATTTCATTGACACACATAAAACAAAGCAGGTCATTGGTCACCATCATTTACAAACAAAATCACATTTCTCTCTCCTCAGATGAACAGAATGAATCACTGATTCTGCAGAAATCCTCCATGGTTTTCAGTCCTGTAATATTTTTGTCCTTTCTTTTTTTCCACATAATCAGACATATTTATTTTGATACAGACGGACCATGTGTGTCCCTGATTGGCTTTTTTGGCAAAGGTTGTTTTTTTTTTTTTTTTTTCAGGCCCAATATCCATATTGATATTTTCACTTTAAGAATCTGCTGATACCTGAGAAAATGGCCAGAAAATTACACTTATTATATTTAAAACACAGTTAACTTATTACACAGAGATCCAATTGTTCTGTATCCTGCATCAAATATTATGAGACGTTCTAAGCCAAATTTCTTATTCTTTTTTTCTTTTCTTTATTAGTTTATTTGACAGGGACAATGTGCAAAAAACATTAAAGATGCTTTACATCAGATTATACCTGAAGCTAGTTTCCATCTGTAGTCCCTGAGCAGGTGAGAAATACAATATAAAATGTAATCAATATAATCAATACACACTCACACACTACAAATTACCAGCTATTACACAATAAAATATTACAATAAAATCTCAGATTATTACATACCAATTACCATTCTTAATGCTGACACTGCTGATTCTCTAATAATAATTTCTTAACATTAAATGAAGAGTTTTTCATTTATTCCATTCTTTGAGGCTTTGAAAGAAAAATGTGTCTGTGCGAAGGCCGAGCTCCGTTTAGGTAGTCTGCAGTCACCTGGAGGTCCTGGCTGTTTATTCAGAGCAGAGCTGTACCAATATTTTTATTGGAGGAGCGCTGTGTTATTTAAAGCCCCAGTGTGTAGGATTCGTGGAGCATAGGTGGATGGTGCTATTGCACTTTCTGTTTTAGCTACGGCAGACCTCGAGGGTCACCCGGGCGCTGCTACTGTGTAAATAAAACGCGGTCCGTTTTTTTTTTTTTTTCTTTTCTCATGAAAACACACATTCCCGATCATGTACCATGACACTCTACACATCAAATGAAACCTTACAGTCTCCTCTTTTTGACTATGCAATTCATTTCCCGGCACAACAATCACTCCCCAAGCACATGGGGCTTTTATACGGAAAAGCACAAAACGAGGTTAGGTTACCTTAGAATGCTTTGCACAGGTCAAACTCTGTATTTCACCATAAACTTGCTCTCAATTTGTCCGTAAGGATCCAGCGAATAAAATCCAGTAAAACAATTTAGTCCAAAACACGTGTTAGATCCATTACGACGTCTGATCCGGCAGCATGCTTGTCGTTGTTTACCCAAAACCACGAGCCTTGCCGAAGGCGAAGGCGGAGCCCAAATGTCCTTCTGCGGCTCTCGTATTCAAAATGGCTGCCTCTGCATGGGGAAGATCCCCCTTTTATGTGACTATATCTAAGTCCAAAAGAATACTTTGATTTCATGATGGAAGTGAAAAGGCTTGGAAAACAATGTATTTTTGAATGGGTATCTTCAATTTCAGTAATTAACGGGTAAAAATCTTACACACTGTCCCTTTAAGATTTTAAAGACTAATCGCACATTTGAATTGGTGATTAAACTGTCAGAGTTTAGCATGTTATGTTCCGCATTACATCCAGATAAATACCCAACAGGATAAGACTGAACCCATATGGAAACTAATACCAGGTAAAGCAAAATGTTCAGTATTGTTACAAATATTTTACACCAATATCAGTATCTGTGCATCCCTAGTCAAGACCAGACACACATCGTAAACTCCCGGAGAAGTGTGTTCTGTGGGTGAAACTCTTTCTTTGTACCTACCATTTTACCATTTAATGTTGAAAATCACATTTTTATTATCATCAAGGTATCAGAATCAGTATTCCTTTATTCCTTATTATTATTATTATTATTATTCCTTTATTCCTTAGTATCGAAATCAAGCTTGAGATTTTAGTATCGTGACTTTCCTTTGTACATCTCCTTTTGTAAAATATGGGACACATTTGCGCCCTGAGAGTGTGAATCTTCATAAGTGTCTCTGTTTTTGGACAGAGGACAGATCCGTGGTGCATTCTAAACTTCAGCTGTAGGTTTCAGGGCATTTTGCTCCTGTGTCCTTGAACCTGAGGCTAAGGCTAATGCTAATGATGCTGCTAAGTTTACAACCGCCGCTAAAACGGGAATATCGATCCAAGAGTCATGTGATGGAGGGAGAGGGGCAAAACAGACCAGGACTAAACCAGGACTAAACAGGGACTAAACAGGGACTAAACAGGGACTAAAACAGGACTAAAACAGGACTAAACCAGGACTAAAACAGGACTAAACCAGGACTAAACAGGGACTAAACCAGAACTAAACCAGGACTAAACAGGGACTAAACAGGGACTAAACAGGGACTAAACAGGGACTAAACCAGGACTAAACCAGGACTAAACAGGACTAAAACAGGACTAAACCAAGACTAAACCAGGACTAAACCAGGACTAAACAGGGACTAAACAGGGACTAAACAGGGACTAAAACAGGGACTAAAACAGGGACTAAACAGGGACTAAACAGGACTAAAACAGGACTAAACCAAGACTAAACCAGGACTAAACCAGGACTAAACCAGGACTAAACAGGGACTAAACAGGGACTAAACAGGGACTAAAACAGGGACTAAAACAGGGACTAAACAGGGACTAAACAGGACTAAAACAGGACTAAACCAAGACTAAACCAGGACTAAACCAGGACTAAACAGGGACTAAACAGGGACTAAACAGGGACTAAAACAGGGACACTAAAACAGGGACTAAACAGGGACTAAACAGGACTAAAACAGGACTAAACCAAGACTAAACCGGGACTAAACCAGGACTAAACCAGGACTAAACAGGGACTAAACCAGGACTAGACAGGGACTAAACAGGGACTAAAACAGGGACTAAACCAAGACTAAACCAGAACTAAACAGGGACTAAACCAAGACTAAACCAAGACTAAACCAGAACTAAACAGGGACTAAACCAAGACTAAACCAGGACTAAACCAGAACTAAACAGGGACTAAACCAAGACTAAACCAGGACTAAACCAGGACTAAACAGGGACTAAACAGGACTAAAACAGGACTAAAACAGGACTAAAACAGGACTAAACCAGGACTAAACCGGGACTAAACCAGGACTAAACCAGGACTAAACAGGGACTAAACAGGACTAAAACAGGACTAAAACAGGACTAAAACAGGACTAAACCAGGACTAAACCGGGACTAAACCAGGACTAAACCAGGACTAAACAGGGACTAAACCAGGACTAAACAGGGACTAAACAGGACTAAAACAGGACTAAAACAGGACTAAACCAAGACTAAACCAGGACTAAACCAGGACTAAACAGGGACTAAACCAGGACTAAACAGGGACTAAACAGGACTAAAACAGGACTAAAACAGGACTAAACCAAGACTAAACCAGGACTAAAACAGGACTAAAACAGGGACTAAAACAGGACTAAACCAGAACTAAACAGGACTAAACTGAGACTAAAATAGTACTAAATCAGAGACTAATAACAGGCCTAAAACAGGTATTAAACCAGGGTTTAAACCAGGATTTAAACAGGAGCAAACCAGGGAGAAGACCAAGACTGAATTAGGACTATATCAGGACTAAAACAGGACCCAACCAGGTCTAAAACAGAAACTAGACCAGGATTGAACCAGGATTGTCTAAAACAAGACCAAACCAGGTCTAAACAGGGTCTAAACAGGGTCTAAACAAGGGATCATACCAGTACTAAAACATGTCTAAACCTGGACTGAACCAGATCAGATCTACTGCTCCTGAAAGGTTTAACCCAGAGACACTGAAGAATGGATCAAATGCCGGGGGGAAGTCAAACCTTATATAAACTGAAATAAATATTTCCCAGTTTAAAAGATAAACTAATAATGATGAGAAGTGGAAGACTGAATACAGAACTGCTGGGACAATAGAGCCCGGGATTGTGTCATCACAGAGAATGTTTATCGCTATGGAAACTGTCTTGTTTTTCCTCACTCTAAAACCCATATGGGTATATAAAGAGAAGTCCAGAGGCAGGAGAAGGTTGTGGGCGTGTGCAGTACAGGCTTATCTCACGAGGACACGGGATTGGCCGGTTTTATCTGAGGAGCTAACGCTTACGCAGCGCCGCGATAAACGACGCAAGGAGTCCATTTCCTCCTCCCGATCCAACACTGATATGAAAGAGAGAGAGAGAGAAAGAGCGAGGGAGGAGGAGAGGGAACGTGTGAGAGAGGTGAAAGAGGGATGGAGAGAGAGAGATGTGAGGTGAAGGTAACTCTTTCTCTCGTCCCCCTCTGCATTCTGTCTATCCGGAATGACAAAACACAGTAGAAGCAGATAGACCAGGCTTAAAGAGCAGGCTTAAAGCTGTGTGCAAAAGTATCGAGATATTGTGATACTAAATGTGGTGATACAGTATCAGTATCGTGAGCTACTGATTCAGTATTTTAATATATTCATAGATTTCATATTCACTTTGCACAAATATTGCTATTAAATGTATTTGGTTCTTAAAAACAGCATGAGCGAGTTGAAGGTAACACCCCTTTTCCGCCCTCACTGCTCAATCAAACCTCTTGGGAAAGAAGGTGCCTGATTGGTCTGTTATTAAAGGTCTCATGGCATGAAATTTTCACTTTGAGGTTTTTGAACGTTAATGTGAGCTCCCCTACCCTGTTTAGCCCCCCCCCCCCATGGTTAAAAGTTGTGAAATGTCTAAACTGAGCATTTGCGATCCTTTTCTGCGTTACAAAAAATCGGAGCTCAAACGGGCGATTTTGAACAAGGCACCTTATTGACGTCAGATCGAAAAAAGAAATGCAAATGCAGTTCCACCCCCGTCTGTCTGTACTCAGCGTCTCTGTAAATCACGCCCAGAGAGTTTGGACTGCGAATGCGCTAGGCAATGCGAAATGCATTTTTTTATTTGCCTGGAGGCACGTCCGAGTGTTTCTAGGCTCGGAAGTCCTTTATCTGAGCCTCTGGACCTTTGAACAGCAGTGGTTTAATTTTATTTTCTGTGGAAATGTGTTTATTTTTCAATGGAACGCTTCTAATCTCTTTCTCCACGCAAAAACACGGAAGTGGATCAGAGAGCTGAGAGTTTGGCCACGCCCCCACCCTCTACTATAGGCCAGCTCTTTTCTCCTCATTTGCATTCAAGCAACAACGCCCATTATGGAGTGTTCCAGAGTGACATTTATGACTCTTTCTCATCTTATCTCTGTTTCTCATGCACTGAGTGTTGATTTTGAAGAAGGATTCATTTACAGTATTAGGGAACCATTAAGGAGCCATATAAAAGCATCAAGAAGTACCATGTCATGGGATCTTTAATGCTGATATCTTGGTTTAGGGACAAAATAGTGAAATAAGCAGAGTGATATTACAGTAAATCAGAGCTGTTCTGCAAACTGGACTTGTCAGATGTTCTAACCATGTTATAGTAGCTTCTTCTCACTGACCCTCTGAAGTTGTATTTGGAGTAGGGATGTCAACAATTAATCGACTTACAAGTACAGTGGTACCTCACCTTACGAAATTAACTCGTTCCAGAAGTGGTTTCGTAACGTGAATTTTTCGTAAGTTGAGTAGCTATTTCAATGGAAAAAGCCTGATTTGTTCCAAGGCCCCATTCCAAGTTTTTTTTTTTATAGTGTAACTTTTTTTTTATAGTGTAACACTGTGTTCTGGGTCCTGATTGGCTAAGAGACTAGACCAGGACTAAACATGGACTAAACCAGGTCTAAACAAGGTCTATACCTGGACTGGACCAGGACTAAACCAGGACTAAACCTGGACTAAACCAGGACTAGACCAGGTGGATTAAAGCGCCGCGTGAGGGTCTATTTCCTGGTTTCTCACGAGTCACAGCTGAGGCGAGCAGCAAGGAGGGGACCGCACGCAGTCTGAGCGCATGAACGAACGCAGGTAAGAGCCGCAGTGGTTTAATCCTGGTTTAGACCTGGTTTAGACCTGGTTCAAACCTGGTTTAATCCTGTTCTAGAGGAGGCACGGTGTGAGCACGGGTCTTGTGCTCTCAGCCCTGCGCCGGGTCATGCTGCGCTATCACACATGTGTCCCCGCGCACACTTCTTCACCCTCCCCCTTCCCCCCACGCTTCACTATTAATACATTTTGTTGAAAATCTATGAAAGTTTGAGTGTTTAAACAGAGACAAATGTGAGAAAAGTTTAAATTCAGTCTGAGAAAAGCGTATAATGTGTGTGGCTGAGCGCGCATTATTTGAATTTTTGAGATTTCGCGTTTCATAACTTGAATTTTCTTTCGTATCTAGAGACCAACATTTACCATGAAGGCGTTTTGTAACTTGGAATTTTCGTTTGTTGGGTCATTCGTAAGGTGAGGTACCACTGTAATTGTCGATCAAGACGTTGGCCGAACAAAATGCATTAATTGTAACTAATCGCTAGAGGGCGCTACTCTGGAATGTGAACACGAGATGTGAACCCACTCGCGAGAAAGACCATAGCGTTACATCATGTAACCCTTTCCTCTCCGGATGTTGCCGTACAACTCACAGTAGAGCTGGACCTAGAAACATATATTTTTGAAATGATAAAAGCATGTAACTTACATGCTTTTATCATTTCTTGATTATTCTGGTTTGAGGCCCTGTAATGTTTGATGCTGTGTCCAGGGGCCCTGTGAAATGTATATTTTGTACTGTAACCCTTCACAGATTAAGGGAGAGAAATATTGTTGATGCCTTAGTTCAAAATAAATGTTGAGAATGTCCTAAAAATAGCCTGGATTCACTGGTTTCATCATAATATGTAGACTAAATAACATTCTGTTATTTAATTTCTTCTGTTCCTTTTAATTTCAAGATTTCCATGCTGCAAGTGCAACAACTGAGCCAGTCCTAAATTTATTTTCAATGTATTTTGTTATTCAGCATCAGTACATTTGTCTGCTTTTTACTAAGGAATAATTAATTAAGGAATATACAATATATTAATACTATGATATATTTTTGACTCAGTGTTATGTATACAGTAATCCCTCGTTTATCACGGGGTTTAGGTTCCAGAAATAACCCGCAATAAGAGAAATCCGCGAAGTAGTACAATTATTCTACATGTTTTAAGGCTGTGAATGCCTCACCACACACATTATACGCTTTTCTCAGACTGGAATGAACCTTTTCTCACATTTGTTCTAGTTTAAACACTCAAACTTTCATAGATTTTCAACAAAATGTATTAATAGTGACGCGTGGGGGGGAGACACTGCCCCGGGAGCCCCACCGGATGCGCGAGGAGCACCGCCACGTCCCGGGACACGAAGCAACGCGCACCAACCCCTTGGAGAAGCTCCACACGTGCACCTCTCAACGTGGACAAATCCGTGACAGAGAAACGTGACCAGCGCGACGCCGCGTGTACACCGGGGCTGCGAGCACGAGATAGAACCGCCGCGCCCGGACCACGTGCTCTCAGCCCGAGCCACAAAACAGCCGCACGAAACCAGCAAAGAGCGGTTTAATCCTGGTTTAGACCTGGTCTAGTCCCGGTTTAGTTCTGGTCTAGACCTGGTTTAGTCCATGTTTAGACCTGGTCTAGACCTGGTTTAGTTCTGGTCTAGACCTGGTTTAGTCCATGTTTAGTCCTGGTCTAGTCTCTTAGCCAATCAGGACACAGAACACAATGTTACACTATAAAAAAAATTGAAAAAAAAAATCTGCGCAACAGCGAGGCCGCGAACAGTATTATATTCTTATAGCTTATATTCTTAAAGACACAATTGAAACACTAAAATTCAGGTGAAAAACGCTGCTTATCAGTTAATTGTAAGTTGATTGATAAGATCAATCAACTATAGCTAGATTAATGAATTAATCGATAATTTGCATCCCTAATTTGGAGTGATTCGTGCATGTTTGAGTCATCTTTATTCTCCTGGATTCAAGACATCACTGCTCCACATATACATGCCACTGTGACATACGCACTTCCTTCTCAAGTTTGATATTGATTGGGCAGCGTTGCGTCGTCAAATGTAAAAAAAAAAGCTGTAATGTGATGTGCAGCTATCCACAGTAGGGGCCCATGCGGCGCTTTGTTGTCATGACGTTTACGGACACGTAGCGCACTTGTTTCTTTTATTAAGTTATCTTAGTTCAGTATTGTGAATTAAAATGTCCAAATTATAACCGAATGATCCACGGGGGTCAGAGATGAAATCTATCGGGCTATAGGGCTGATTTAAGGTCAGGATGAGGAGCCTGACAGCAGCAATTACAGAGAGAGGCGGTGTGATGGGAAAACAGACACAGGGAGAACATGCAGACACGATTTGGGAGCCAGTGGCTGTGGGGCGAGAGAGCTAAGCACTCCACATGAGCGCACACACGAGCAGTGTGCCAGTGCAGCATTCTGTTGGTTTAGTGCGTCCCCAGCAGCCACTGCACAGCTGGAGACACTTCCATATTTATGAGAGAGAAAGAGGCATGACAGAGAGAAAGAGGGAAAGAGGACATGCTAGAGGGAGAGATAGAAAAGGAGGATAAGACAAACAGATGTCCTCCCAAAATCCAGGACTAAACCAGGACGAAACCAGGACTAAACCAGGACTGAACCCAGACTGAACCAGGATTACACCAGGACTAAACCAGGATTAAACCAGGACTAAACCAGGACTACACCAGGACTATACCAAGACTAAACCAGGACTGAACCCAGACTGAACCAGGATTACACCAGGACTAAACCAGGACTACACCCAGACTAAACCAAGACTAAACCAGGATAAAAAGCAGGACTAAACCAGGACTACACCAGGACTATACCAAGACTAAACCAGGACTGAACCCAGACTGAACCAGGATTAAAGCAGGACTAAAGAAAGCAGGACTATACCAAGACTAAACCAGGACTAAACCAGGACTAAACCAAGACTAAACCAGGATAAAAAGCAGGACTAAACCAGGACTACACCAGGACTATACCAAGACTAAACCAGGACTAAACCAGGACTGAACCCAGACTAAACCAGGACTACACCAGGACTATACCAAGACTAAACCAGGACTAAACCAGGACTGAACCAGGATTAGACCAGGACTGAACCAAGACTAAACCAGGACTAAACCAGGACTACAACAGGACTAAACCAAGACTAAACCAGGATAAAAAGCAGGACTAAACCAGGACTGAACCCAGACTGAACCAGGATTACACCAGGACTATACCAAGACTAAACCAGGACTAAACCAGGACTGAACCCAGACTGAACCAGGATTACACCAGGACTATACCAAGACTAAACCAGGATTACACCAGGACTGAACCAAGACTGAACCAGGACTGAACCAGGACTAAATTGTATTATATTTTGGTAAGACCTCGGTGGGACTTGCTTGATTGCTTAATCTTTTATAGTGTCAAACTCCTGAATTAAACCTGATGCCCCGGTCTCTTCACTTCACGGTCACTTTTGGGAGTTAATAATAATAAGTAATAATTAAAAGCTTCATGTTGTAATGTCTTTAGTGTTCACTTTTGTCTCTCGCTCCCTTCCTCTCCTCACCTCTCATCCCTCTCGTCTCTTCTCTCTCTTCCTCCTCTTCTCTCTCTTTCTCCCATTCTGTCCTCTCCCTCTCCTCCTCTTTTTTTCTCTTATCTCTCTGGGCTAAATTGTCTCTCTTCCCTCCATCTCCACTCTCCTGCACTCTCTTGCTCTATCTCTCTCACACTTGCATCTTCTCATTTACTCCTCTTGTTCCTCAGATCTCTCTCTGCGCTCTCTCCTTCTCTCGCTCCCTCTCTCCTCTGCTACTAACCTCGTTCCGACTCATTATAAATCTGAGCATGAGCCCAGGGGAGAGGTTCAGCTGCAGACAGATCCGGTTGAGACCTGGTTTAGTCCTTTTTTAGACCTGGTTTAGTCCTTTTTTAGACCTGGTTTAGACCTTGTTTTGTCCTGGTATAGGCCTGGTTTAGACCTGGTTTAGTCCTTTTTTAGACCTGGTTTAGTCCTTTTTTAGACCTGGTTTAGACCTTGTTTAGTCCTGGTATAGGCCTGGTTTAGACCTGGTTTAGTCCTGATTTAGACCTGGTTTAATCCTGGTTTAGACCTGGTTTAGTCCTTTTTTAGACCTGGTTTAGTCCTTTTTTAGACCTGGTTTAGACCTTGTTTTGTCCTGGTATAGGCCTGGTTTAGACCTGGTTTAGTCTTGATTTAGACCTGGTTTAATCCTGGTTTAGACCTGGTTTAGTCCTTTTTTAGACCTGGTTTAGTCCTTTTTTAGACCTGGTTTAGTCCTTTTTTAGACCTGGTTTAGACCTTGTTTTGTCCTGGTATAGGCCTGGTTTAGACCTGGTTTAGTCCTTTTTTAGACCTGGTTTAGTCCTTTTTTAGACCTGGTTTAGACCTTGTTTAGTCCTGGTATAGGCCTGGTTTAGACCTGGTTTAGTCCTGATTTAGACCTGGTTTAATCCTGGTTTAGACCTGGTTTAGTCCTTTTTTAGACCTGGTTTAGTCCTTTTTTAGACCTGGTTTAGACCTTGTTTAGTCCTGGTATAGGCCTGGTTTAGACCTGGTTTAGTCCTGATTTAGTCCTGGTTTAATCCTGGTTTAGACCTGGTTTAGTCCTGGTTTTATCTAATGGTCTAGTATTGTAAGGTTTCAGATGACATAACAACAGTCTTTCCCAAGTCTAAACCTGGACTAAGCCAGGTCTAAACCAGATCTAATACTAGGTGTAAACCAGGCCCAAACCGAGTCTAAACCAGGTCTAAACCAGGTCTGTTCTGGATTAAGTTAGACCTTGTTTAATCCTGGTCTAGTCCTAGTTTTATGGTCTACAGTATTGTAAGGGTTCAGATGCCAGATGACGTTCTGTCCCAGGTCTTAACTCAGTCTGGTCTCGGTACTATCTGGTCTTGGTCCAGTCTCAGTCTGGTCCTAGTCTGGTCTTGGTTCGGTCTTGGTCTGGTCTTGGTCTGGTCTTGGTCTGGTCTCGGTCTGGTCTCAGGCTTGCCTGGTTTACACCAGACCATATCAGATATGGTCTGGGAGCACCTACTGAATATCTCGTAGCGGAGGTGTGGTTTACGATCGCCAACGGCCGTTTATTGGGCGTTACGAATGTCTATCAATTGGCGTATACATAGCCCATAGCCAATCATGTCAGTTCTACTCGATGACGTAGTTACAGCAGTGACCAGGGAGAAGAGAAGGAAACGCCGCCATTTTCCCCAATCTCCGTGAAAACAGAAGGCAAAACAAAAACACGATTAAACAAAGGCACCGAACGATTACTGCCGTTTGTGTAAGATAAATATGTGAGAAGGTGGACCCTCCATATTTTTACGTGTAGTATGCGTCACTGTCTTTCCACCCCTCGCCGCTCTCTGATTGGCTCCCCCGCTCAGGATCCCTCACTTAGCCTCGTTGCCAGGCTGTCTTTCAGATCGGAACGATTGTCCAAAGCAGCCTGGGATTTCCCAGGTTAGTCTGAGGCTGGCATTGGTCTAGATTTGGTCTGGTCTTGGTGTGGTCTCAGGCTGGTGTTGGTCTAGACCCGGTCTGGTCTTGGTCTGGTCTCTGTCTGGTGTCAGTCTAGACTTGGTCTAGTCTTGGTCTGGTCTCATTAAACAGGACTCTGCTCCAGTCTGAACAGGGACCCACTCCAAAGGGACCAGACCTGGATCTAAACCAGGACTTAATCACAGACATTTAATGAGTTCAAACAAGGACTAAAATAGAACTAAACCAGGACTCAAAAAGGACTAAACCAGGAGTGGACCAGAACAGAACCTGGTCCAGGACTAATGCAGAGACTGAACCAAGGCGAAAAAGGACTTAAGCAGCACTGAACCAAGGACTAAACGAGGTCCAAACCAGATCTAAACCAGACCTAAACCAGACCTAAACCAGATCTAAACCAGACCTAAACCAGATCTAAACCAGATCTAAACCAGATCTAAACCAGATCTAAACCAGATCTAAACCAGATCTAAGCCAGATCTAAACCAGATCTAAGCCAGATCTAAGCAACCCTCTCCTCCTCTGACCCTCTCCTCCTCTGACCCTCTCCTCTTCTGCTCCTCTCCTCTTCTGACCCTCTCCTCTTCTGACCCTCTCCTCCTCTGACCCTCTCCTCTTCTGCTCCTCTCCACTTCTGACCCTCTCCTCTTCTGACCCTCTACTCTTCTGCTCCTCTCCTCTTCTGACCCTCTCCTCTTCTGACCCTCTCCTCTTCTGACCCTCTCCTCTTCTGACCCTCTCCTCTTCTGCTCCCTTGCTGCTCTGCAGTGAGTGACAGGTGACGACAGGTGCATTCCTGACAGGAGGATTATGAAAAAATCATTAGAGGACAAGAGTGAAGGATGAACCTGTTCAGAAAGTTAAACACAGCAGGAGCCTGTCAGAGGAGTTAAAACTGCACTCACCTTGTACAAGTAGTAGTAGTAGTAGTAATAGTAGTAGTAGTAATAGTAGTAGTAATAGTAGTAACAGGAGTAATAGCAGCAGCTGTAGTAGTAGTAATAGTAGTAGTAGTAGTAGTAGTAGTAGAAGTAGTAATAGTAGTAGTAATAGTAGTAGTTGTAGCAGTGGTCATAGCAGCTCCTGGAGGTTTTTGCTGCAGATGGAGCAGAACCATGAAATATTCACAAGTGAAAATACACAAAGAAAATCAGAGGCCACTCCAGGTCAGAAGGCCTGATTTAGTCCTGGTTTAGACCTGGTTTAGACCTGGTTTAGACCTGGTTTAGACCTGGTTTAGACCTGCTTTAGACCTGGTTTAGACCTGCTTTAGACCTGGTTTAGACCTGCTTTAGACCTGGTTTAGACCTGCTTTAGACCTGCTTTAGACCTGCTTTAGACCTGCTTTAGACCTGGTTTAGACCTGGTTTAGACCTGGTTTAGACCTGGTTTCTCTCTCTCCCTCTGTCCTCTTTCTCATCACCCCTCTCTCCTCTTTTCTCCATTTCTCCCTTTCTTTCTCTCTCTCATCTCTCCTCCTCTTCCTCATCCCTCTCTCTCCCCTCATCTCTCCCCTCCTTACTCTTTCCTTCTCATCCCTCTCTCCTCTCCTCCTCTCTCCCCTTCTCTTCCTCCCTCTCTCCCCTCCTCTCTCCTCTCTCTCTCTCCCTCTCTCTCTCATCCTCTTTCTCTCATTTTCCCCTCCTCCCCCCTCTCTCTATCTCCTTTTTTATTTTTCTCTCCACTCCTCTCTCCTCCTTCTCTTTCTTTTCTCCTCCTGCTCCCCCCCTCTCTCCTCCCCTCTCCTTTTTCCTCCTCTCTCCCCCTCCTCCTCCTCTCTCACCTTTCCTCCTGCTCCTCCCTCTCTCCTCTCCTCTTCTGTGTATGCGATTTTCCTCCAAATTGCTCTGTGGAGGATTTGAAAATGTGCTTCATCTTTTATTTAGGCTCTGGAGGATCATGGCCTGCAGCCCGTCCTGCTCTCTCCTCTCCTCTCTCACTTCTCTCACTTCTCCTCCTGCCCCCCCCCCCGCCTCATTCTATATATATCTCTCGTCTATTCTCCTGTCTGTACCTCTCTTCTCTCCTCTCTCTCCTTCTCTCCTGTCCAGCCCTCTCTCCTCTTGCTTCCTCTCTCACCTCTGTCTCCACCTCTCCTGTTCACCTCTCTCTCCCTCTCCCTCCCCCCTACTCTCTCTCTCCTGTCTATCCCGTCTCCCTCTCTCCCCTCCTGTCTCCTCTCTCTCTCTCTCTCTTGTCTCCCTCTCTCCTGTCCATCCCACTCTCCTCTCTGCCCCACACTCTCTGCTCTCTCTCCTCTCTCTCTCTCCTGTGCATTCCTCTCCTCCTTATCTCCCCTCCTCTCTCCTTCCCTTCTATCTCTCCCATTCTTTCTCCCTCTTTTCCTGTCCTTCCCCCTCATGTCTCCTCTCTCTCTCCCTCTCGTCTCCCTCTCTCCTGTCCATCCCACTCTCCTCTCTGCCCCACACTCTCTGCTCTCTCCTCTCTCTCCTGTGCATTCCACTCTCCTCCTTATCTCCCCTCCTCTCTCCTTCCCTTCCCTCTCTCCCATTCTTTCTCCCTCTTTTCTTGTCCTTCCCCCTCATGTCTCCTCTCTCCCTCTCTCTCTCTCTCTCGTCTCCCTCTCTCCGGTCCATCCCACTCTCCTCTCTCTCCCACACTCTCTGCTCTCTCTCCTCTCTCTCTCACTCTCCTGTGCATTCCTCTCTCCTCCTTATCTCCCATCCTCTCTCCTTCCCTTCTATCTCTCCCATTCTTTCTCCCTCTTTTCCTGTCCTTCCCCCTCATGTCTCCTCTCTCCCTCTCTCTCCTCTGTCTCCCTCTCTCCCTCTCTCTCCTCTGTCTCTCCTTCCTGGGGCCTTCAAATTTCAGAACATTTAAATAACGCATATTATATGTTAATTAAATATGTGTTATTTAAATCCACGGGGGTCAGAGGTCATGTGCTTAGATGACCTCTGACCCCCGTGGATCATTCTGTTTTAACTGTGACATTTTAAATCTTAAATAGTGATCTTTAGAAACTGTGGTGTCCAATGGAGTTGATGTGGACATAAATGTCATGACAACAAAGCACTAACCTGGGAAATCCCAGGCTGCTTTTCGTTCGTTCCGATCTGAAACACAGCCTGGCAACTATGGCAAGTGAGCTCTCCCGATTCTGGGAGCCAATCAGAGAGCGGGGAGGGGTGGCAAGACGGTGACGCGAACTAACGACAAACGGAAGCTTGTAGTTTGAACTGACAACTGACATGATTGGCTATGGGCTACGTATACGCCAAATTATAGACATTCGTAACGCCCAATAAACGGCCGTTGGCGATCGTAAACCACACCTCCACTACGAGATATTTCGAAGGTGCTTCCAGACCATATCTCACTGTGATATGGTCAGGTGTAAACCAGGCAGGACGCCGCATGGGCCCCTCCTGTGGATAGGACCAAACCAGGACCAAACCAGGACTAAACCAGGACTAAACCAGAACCAAACCAGGACTAATCCAGGACTAAACCAGGACCAAACCAGGACTAAACCAGGACCAAACCAGGACTAATCCAGGACTAATCCAGGACTAAACCAGGACTAAACCAGAACCAAACCAGGACTAATCCAGGACTAAACCAGGACCAAACCAGGACTAAACCAGGACCAAACCAGGACCAAACCAGGACTAATCCAGGACTAATCCAGGACTAAACCAGGACCAAACCAGGACCAAACCAGGACCAAACCAGGACCAAACCAGGACTAATCCAGGACTAATCCAGGACTAAACCAGGACTAAACCAGGACCAAACCAGGACCAAACCAGGACTAAACCAGGACCAAACCAGGACCAAACCAGGACCAAACCAGGACTAATCCAGGACTAAACCAGGACTAAACCAGGACCAAACCAGGACCAAACCAGGACTAAACCAGGACTAAACCAGGACTAAACCAGGACCAAACCAGGACTAAACCAGGACCAAACCAGGACTAAACCAGGACTAAACCAGGACCAAACCAGGACTAAACCAGGACTAAACCAGGACCAAACCAGGACCAAACCAGGACCAAACCAGGACTAAACCAGGACTAAACCAGGACTAAACCAGGACCAAACCAGGACCAAACCAGGACTAAACCAGGACTAAACCAGGACTAAACCAGGACCAAACCAGGACTAAACCAGGACTAAACCAGGACCAAACCAGGACTAAACCAGGACCAAACCAGGACTAAACCAGGACTAAACAGGCTGTGGGCCCCTCCTGTGGATAGGTGTGCATCAGACTAGAGCAGAGCGTTTTTTTACATTTAAAACATTCTCTCCTCCTCTCTCACCCCTCTCTCCCTCTCTCTGCCTGTCTCCCCCTCTCACATCCCTCTCTCCTCCTCTCTCACCCTCTCTGCTCCTCTCTCATCCCTCTCTCCTCCTCCTCCTCTCACCCCTCTCTCCTCCTATATCCTCCTCTCCCACCCCTCTCTCCTCCTTGCTCACCCCTCACTCCTCCTCTCTCACCCCTCTCTCCTCCTCTCCCACCCCTCTCTTCTCCTCTCCCACCCCTCTACCTCCTCTCATCCCTCTCTCCCCACTCTCTCCCATCCCTCTCTCCTCCTCTCCCATCCCTCTCTCCTCCTCTCCCACCCCTCTCTCCTCCTCTCTCACCCCTCTACCTCCTCTCTCCTCCCTCTCTCCTCCTGTCTCCTCCTCTCCCATCCCACTATCTTTCATATCTCAGCTCAGTGGGATTAAAGGTTAAACTGTGATCGATGCAGCTGAGACCCAAACACACACACACATATACACACACACACAGACACACACACACACATACACACACACACAGACACACACACACATACACACACACACAGACACACACACACACACAAAACACACAGACACACACACACACACACACACACACACACACGCACACACACACACAGACACACACACACACACACACACACACACACACAGACACACACACACACACACACACACACACACACACACACACACACACACACACACACACACACACACACACACATACACACACACACACACACACAGACACACACACACACACACACACACACACACACACACACACACACACACACACACACACATACACACACACACACACACACACACACAGACACACACACACACAGACACACACACATACACACACACACACACACGCACACACACACACAGACACACACATATACACACACACACAGACACACACACACACACATACACACACACACAGACACACACACACATACACACACACACAGACACACACACACACACAAAACACACAGACACACACACAACAAACAAGAGGAAAGAAGAGGCTCTGTCCTCTGCTCCTCTGACCTGGTTCAGTCCTGGTTCAGTCCTGGTTCAGTCCTGGTTCAGTCCTGGTTTAGTCCTGGTTTAGTCCTGGTTCAGTCCTGGTTTAGTCCTGGTTTAGTCCTGGTTCAGTCCTGGTTTAGGCCTGGTTTAGTCCTGGTTCAGTCCTGGTTCAGTCCTGGTTTAGGCCTGGTTCAGTCCTGGTTTAGTCCTGGTTCAGTCCTGGTTCAGTCCTGGTTTAGTCCTGGTTTAGTCCTGGTTCAGTCCTGGTTTAGTCCTGGTTTAGTCCTGGTTCAGTCCTGGTTTAGGCCTGGTTTAGTCCTGGTTCAGTCCTGGTTCAGTCCTGGTTCAGTCCTGGTTTAGTCCTGGTTTAGTCCTGGTTCAGTCCTGGTTTAGGCCTGGTTTAGTCCTGGTTCAGTCCTGGTTCAGTCCTGGTTCAGTCCTGGTTTAGTCCTGGTTTAGTCCTGGTTCAGTCCTGGTTTAGGCCTGGTTTAGTCCTGGTTTAGTCCTGGTTCAGTCCTGGTTCAGTCCTGGTTTAGTCCTGGTTTAGTCCTGGTTCAGTCCTGGTTTAGGCCTGGTTTAGTCCTGGTTCAGTCCTGGTTTAGTCCTGGTTCAGCCCTGGTTTAGTCCTGGTTCAGTCCTGGTTTAGGCCTGGTTCAGCCCTGGTTTAGTCCTGGTTTAGTCCTGGTTTAGTCCTGGTTTAGTCCTGGTTCAGTCCTGTTTTAGTTCTGGATGACCTCAGCATTCATGTACCCCCCTCAGTCCCCTCTCCTCCTAATCTCCCTAATCCCCTTTGGTCCGAGTCCAGGCCTGGCTCAGACCTGGTCCATATCTGGTTTAGTCCTGGTTTAGTCCTGGTTTAGTCCAGGTCCAGCAGTGGGACATAAGGCCGTGCCATCTGGTCCTCTCGCTGTTCTCTCATGGTCCAGGCCCAAATGGGGTCTACCTCTCCTCTGGGGTCTAATCCTGGATTAAACCAGGTCTCAGTCTCCAGATGGACCAACTCTAATCCAGGTCTAGTCCAGGTTCAGTCCAGGTCTAGTCCAGGTCTCACCTCAGATTAAACTCTGTCTCTGTGGGAATGCAGAAATCACAGCACAAGAAAACCAAGTGGTACAGTTGAATTAAGACATTTTTAAAAGGTGTTTTCTGCAATCATTGTTTCCTCATTAAAAACGTGTGTAAAGGTTTTACACGTCACCCATGTACTGTATGTTTGAGTAATCTAGCAATCTCTCCTGGGCCCTATTCACACGTTCCTTACAGTTAGCAGTACGAGCCTGTACAAGTCTCCGTCGCCCATGCTCCCACAAAACATGATACAAAACTGTACACAGCAACTTGACAAACCTGATGTGATGTGCAATAGTTTTATTGATAAGATGCTGAATGTGACAGCGCTCTGAAGGGGGAGTGACTTAGTGCAGAGGGCAGGCCCAGTTTTAGCCTGTTGAATTTTGAGGGCAGACTGAATTTGTTGTTTTAATGTTTTAATGTTGGTGTTATTGTCAGTTATCATTGTGGTGTCACCTGCCCAGGGACTACAGATGGAAATTAGCATTCTTGCTATAATCTGGCATATTTACACTGCAGTGCTGCTGATGTTCATTAATATGCACTGTCCCTATTAAATAAAGAATAGAAAAAAAATTGTAGGTGGACAAATGTGTGTTGGTATTATTTAATAAGTTGGACTAGGTGGGCAAGAATGTCATTAGTCTGAAGCTTGTTCTGTTGGAGTAAATATGAAAGTGTCAGTTCTGTGGAAGTACTTCAGCTTTAAAAGCGTCTTTGAGTGTCTTGAAAAGCGCTTTATAAATAAAATGTATTATTATTATTATTATTAAAAAATCTGATGCTGATCAAACAAACATTCTGTAATGTCGTTGACTCAGGCGTCACTCAACGACGCGTTTGCTAAGGGGACCGCCTACGACAAGAAAAACAAATGGAACAATATCACTATTACTATCCATTTAGAAATGGAACCACTTAGTCCTATTGAGAAAGGAGCTTCTTTCTTTTCTTTACTTTTTTCATTCATTAAAGGGACAGTGTGTAAGATTTTTACCCGTTAATTACCGAAATTGAAGATACCCATTCAAAAATACATTGTTTTCCAAGCCTTTTCACTTCCATCATGAAATCAAAGTATTCTTTTGGACTTAGATATAGTCACATAAAAGGGGGATCTTCCCCATGCAGAGGCAGAGCCTTCAAAGGTAAGCTAAGTAACAAACCTCGTTTTGTGCTTTTCCGTATAAAAGCCCCATGTGCTCGGGGAGTGATTGTTGTGCCGGGAAATGAATTGCATAGTATAATTAAAGCCGCAAGCGGCGTTGGTCGGGACCTCGCACCTGCGTTTGTTCGTCTTACTGAGACGCACAGCCATACCAAATTTCGTGTGCCTGGCACAATTATCTCACTTCCTGTTGGGCGTGGCCAAAGACAGATCAAAGGTACAAAGATCAAAGATCTTTGATCAGGGCGTTGCCTAGCAACAAATACCTCCCATTCATAACTCATAACTCCCATTCAATAAATACCTAACTTTATCGATCCGCCGTATCGTCATATTTCCGCCTATTTGAAAATCCTTCGCAATTTAACATCTCCAACGTCTTAAGATTATGGTCACCAAAATTTAAGCCCATCTGAGGTACGGTGTAGGAGAAGTGTTTCAAATTCCATTCTATGTCAAATACCCCAAAATCACACAAAAGCCCAATTATCTCACTTCCTGTTGGGCGTGGCCATGACATTGCAGTGAGGTGTTTGTTCGTCTTATTGAGATACACGTCCCTACCGAATTTCGTGCGCCTATCTTAAACGGTATGCCAGCCCCGAAAGACAACGCGCTAGGGGGCGCTATCAAGCTCCTGGGGGTCACCGGGAGACGGGACTTTGTGTGCTCGTACTGGCAGCACTTTGTGATGCCCGTGCAAAGTTTCGTTCGTTTTGAAGCATGGGAACATGCTCAAAATTGCCCCAGCGTGTACGAACAAGAAGAATAATACGGAAACGAAGCAACAACAATAGGGACCTCGTCCCCCTTCGGGCTCGGTCCCTAATAATAAAAAAACTATCTTTTTACGGCCTAGTACAGTGGTACCTCACCTTACAAAAGACCCAACAAACGAAAATTCCAAGTTCAAGATCAAAGATTAAAGATCAAAGTCAGCTTTATTGTCAATTCTGCCATATGTGTTCAACAGTGAATCGAAATGTCGTTTCTCTCAGGCCAAAGTAGTGCAAAAAGACAGTGTACAAAATACAATATAAAGACAAAACACAACAAAAACTATCTAAGACAGAGATCTAAAGTTAAACTAAAGTCTAAGATCTAAAATCTGAAAGCAGTGCAACATAATAAATAAATATCTATATACAGATGTCCAAAGTGTGCAGTGTGCATCAAACATGTGCAATGGAAGATACAGCAGTGAAATGGTCATGTGCAATAGAATGTGCATTGAAGTTAAGATAAAAATAAATGTGCCAACAGTAGAAATTCTAGTGCAATAACAGGAGTAAACAACAGTAGTAAAAAAGTTACGAAACGCCTTCACGTTAAATTTTGGTCTCTAGATACGAAAGAAAATTCAAGTTACGAAATGCGAAATCTCAAAAATTCAAATAATGCGCGCTCAGCCACACACATTATACGCTTTTCTCAGACTGGATTTAAACTTTTCTCACATTTGTCTCTCGTTTAAACACTCAAACTTTCATAGATTTTCAACAAAATTATTAATAGTGAAGTGTGGGGGGAAGGGGGAGGGGGGACACGTGTGATAGCGCAGCATGACCCGGCGCGGGGCTGCGAGTACGAGACCCGTGCTCAAACCCTGCCTCCTCTAAAACAGGATTAAACCAGGTCTGAACCAGGTCTAAACCAGGTCTAAACCAGGATTAAACCAGGATTAAACCACCGCGGCTCTTACCTGTGTTCGTTCATGCGCTCGGACTGCGTGTGGTCTCCTCCTCGCTGCTCGCCTCAGCTGTGACTCGTGAGAAACCAGGAAATAGACCCGCACGCGGCGCTTTAATCCACCTGGTCTAGTCCTGGTTTAGTCCTGGGTCTACAGTCTCTTAGCCAATCAGGACGCAGAACACAGTGTTACACTATAAAAAAATGTTACACTATAAAAAAAAACTTAGAACGGGGCCTTGGAACAAATCAGGCTTTTTCCATTGAAATAGCTACTCAACTTATGAAAAATTCACGTTACGAAACCACTTCTGGAACAAATTAATTTCATAAGGTGAGGTACCACTGTACTACTATATCTTTTCATTAAATCAAGGAAATGATTAAAGCTCTGGACCCAGATATGTTTTACTAAGTCCAATTTTCTGCAGTAATTATTCTCTAAATGATTAGGGAATGGGGTTAACACCGAGTCATGCATGAAAAACAAAACAAAAACAAAAACAAAAACAAAACAAAAAAGTCAAATACCGTGATACCGGTAAAAATGTTGAAAAATACCGTGATATCAGTTTTTGGTCATACCGCCCAGCTCTAGTACTTACTAAAATAATTGTTTCAGTTCGAGACCAAAGTTTGCTCCGGGCCGCCGTCTCGCAGTACGTCATCGTGTCAGAAGGGTGACCCGAGGAGCCGAATGACCAGAATGATTTTTAAGAGGAATAAACGTTTACATGATTGAGGAATAAATTAATTTGTCTTTTAAATCAGAATAAACCACCCACTTAATTCAGAATTAAAGGAGAATTAACGTTTTTTACAATCTGAGCCTTATTTCGGTAATAAAACAAGTTGTTTTACTCACCCATAGCACTTTGGTGTCATATGGAGCACTTCCAGAGATGTTTTAGATTAGCGATAGCTGTAATGTGAGTTCTCGGGGCACATGTTTGCGGTCTCCAAATAACACAAACTTTAGCACTTTTCAAATCATAGAAGCTCGATGTCTTAGTCTACGCCAGGGGTCACCAACCCTATGCCCGCGGGCACCCGGTCGCCCGTGAGCCCCATTTCAGTCGCCCGCAGAGCAGGTTCTAAAAATAGAACAGGTCGCCCTCGTACTTATATAAATAATAATGTTTTACAAAAATGCTGCGCCTTTATATGCACATATTTTAAAGTAGGCTAATAATAAAAACACTTACAGATTTTAAAATTTAAAATATGTTGTCCGAGTTCAAAGTTCACTTATCTGCGCATGACAATTAACCTGTTTGATGCAGCTGGACTCATCCAAAAAAAAAAAAAAAAAAGACGAGACAGCATGGCGGAGAAGAGAAAGAAATCATATGTTTTTAACACCGACTGGGAAGAAGAGTTCTTTTTTCCCATGGAAAAGAGAGAAGTGTGTATGTCTCATTTGTGGAGCTACAGTGGCGATTTCAAAACGGCACAATGTGGAAAGTCGCTACGAATCACGGCAGCTTCAACATAAACTTTCCCCTTAAGAGTGCACTTCGAGCTGAGAAAGCACGAGAGTTAAAGGCTGCTTTAGCCAAGCAGCAGTTTTTCTTCACTAGACCACTGAAAAAGGCTAAAAAGGCAACCGAGGCTTCTTTCAGGGCAACGAATTATTTGATAAAAAACAAAAAGACATTTTCAGATGGAGAAACTGTAAAAGGAGCGATGATGATGATTGCTGAGACTATTTTTAAAGACGAGAAAAATGGATCAGACGTCATCTCAACTCTGGCCAATGTACAACTTGGTGCGAGTACAGTGACAAGACGGGTTCTGCTATTTCCGAAAACTTGAATGAGCAGCTGGACAAGGACTTACGTGAATACAGGTGGTTCAGCATCCAGAGCGACGAGTCCGTGGACAACAGCAGTACGGCTCAGCTAATGGTGTTTATTATTATTATTTGAAATCATTCAGCCTGCTTCAATGTTGAAATTATAAGAGTTTGATTTGTTTAAAACAAAAAAAGGAGTTGAAATAATGTTAAATTTATAACTACATTACCACATTACTAGTATATTTTTGCTAATCTAATTGTGACATGTTCATTTGCACAAAATAAATGTCGCTTTGACAATGAAACACAAATGTGGTCATTTATACATAACTAATGCATGTATGCATACATTGTGATCAAATAAATAATAATACAGCATAAAAGTGCATTATTTAGACTTTTGAATTATCTTACTTGAGCTGGTAGCCCTCGTATTATTTGATGACCTTAAGGTAGCCCTCGGCTTTGAAAAGGTTGGTGACCCCTGGTCTACGCTTTGGTTTGAGTCAAAAGTGGCCTGTAATCCGAGATTTATCCATAATTTCGAGTAGATGAGGACGCCAGTGCGCATGTGCGGAGTCACAGCTTATTTCACTCTCAGCTCCCGGAACCCAAACATGAAACGCAAAGCTGTAAATTATGGATAAATCTCGGATTACAGGCCACTTTTGATTCAAACGAAAGTGTAGACTAAGACATTGAGCTTCTATGATTTGAAAAGTGCTAAAGTTTGTGTTATTTGGAGACCACTCGGGGCATATATTACATGTCCTGAGAACTCACATTACGGACATCGCTAATCTAAAACATCTCTGGAAGTGCTCCATATGACACCAAAGTGCTATGGGTGAGTAAAACAACTTGTTTTATCACCGAAATAAGGCTCAGATTGTAAAAAAAAACGTTAATTCTCCTTTAAGTTTAATTCCAAATAATAATTTTCAGTAGGAAGTGTTTACATGGTCTTTTTAAAAGAGGAATTCATTTTTATTCAGAATGAACTTACTTTTAATCAGAATTTAAGCTCTCATGTAAATGTGGCAATTCAACTCCCATAACTGTGAGCCTCAATGAGCTTCATTTGACTGTGAGCCTCAATGAGCTTCATTTGACTGTGAGCCTCAATGAGCCTCATTTGACTGTGAGCCTCAATGAGCTTCATTTGACTGTGAGCCTCAATGAGCTTCATTTGACTGTGAGCCTCAATGAGCTTCATTTGACTGTGAGCCTCAATGGGCTTCATTTGACTGTGAGCCTCAATGAGCTTCATTTGACTGTGAGCCTCAATGAGCTTCATTTGACTGTGAGCCTCAATGAGCTTCATTTGACTGAGCCTCAATGAGCTTCATTTGACTGTGAGCCTCAATGAGCTTCATTTGACTGTGAGCCTCAATGAGCTTCATTTGACTGTGAGCCTCAATGAGCTTCATTTGACTGTGAGCCTCAATGAGCTTCATTTGACTGTGAGCCTCGATGAGCTTCATTTGACTGTGTGGCTGGCGTCACTCAGGCCTCTTCTTCTTCTTCTGTGGCTCTGAGCAGCAGCACCTCCACGTCTGTGAGAACGTACAGATTTGTGCAGTTTAAGTTTATCCCTCCATCCTCTCTCTCTCACTCCCTCATCTCTCCATCCTCCTTCTCATCTTTCCGTTCTCTTTTCTCTCACTCCTTCTCCCTTTCTCTCTCATTCTCCATGTCTCTCTATCCTCTTTCTAAACCTGTTCATCCTCCTCTCCATGTACTTGTCCTCTCTCCTCCCCTCTCTCTTTCCCTCCTTCCATTTCTTTCTTTCTCTTTCTTTCTTTGTTTCTTTCCCTCTTCTCTCATTCTCTCCTCAGGCCTCTCATCTCTTTCTCTCTCTCTCTTTCAACCTCTCCCCCATCTTATCCTTCTCTCTCCCTTTGCAATCCTACCTCCTTTTCATTCTTTAACCCCCCCACACTCTCTCTGTCACTCCCCTCCACCCCCCCCCTCTCTTTCTTTCTTCTTGTGCCAGTCTCTCTCTCTGTGTATGTGGACTTGCGTGGGTTGCAGGTTTAACTCCCCGTGGAGCCATTGAGCAGGGCATTTTTCTGCTCTGTTGCACCAGCATCGCCTCAGGCCTCTTTTGTTCCTCTTGTTGTTCTGCTCTTTTATTGTTTTTCGTCCATCTCTACTGCCACAATCTCTCTCTCTCTCGTAAGAGTTAATCCCTCTCTCCTCTCCTCTTTTTTTCCAGTGTAATAACGACTACTCTCCGGTGTGCGGCTCCAATAACCATAATTACCAGAACGAGTGCTTCCTGCGGCGTGACGCGTGTAAGCTGCAGAGTGAGGTCACCGTGATGTCAGAGGGGGCGTGTCCTACAGGTGAGCCAGATGCCCTCGCATCCTCCTCTGTGTGTCTAAACCAGGTCTAAACCAGGTCTAAACCAGGTCTAAACTGGGTCTAAAGAGGGTCTAAATTGGATCTAAATCATGTCTAAACCAGGTCTAAACCAGGACTTAACCACGTCTAAACCAGGTCTAAACTGGATCTAAACCAGGTCTAAACCAGGACTTAACCAGGTCTAAACCAGGTCTAAACTGGATCTAAACCAGGTCTAAACCAGGACTTAACCAGGTCTAAACCAGGTCTAAACCAGGTCCAAACCAGGTCTAAACCGGGTCTAAACTGGGTCTAAACCAGGTCTAAATCAGGTTTAAATCAGGTCTAAATCAGGTCTAAACCAGGTCTAAACCAGGACTAAACCAGAACTAAACCAAGTCTAAACCGGGTCTAAACCAGGTCTAAACCAGGTCTAAACCAGAACTAAACCAGGTCCAAACCAGGTCTAAACCGGGTCTAAACTGGGTCTAAACCAGGTCTAAATCAGGTTTAAATCAGGTCTAAACCAGGTCTAAACCAGGACTAAACCAGAACTAAACCAAGTCTAAACCGGGTCTAAACCAGGTCTAAACCAGGACTAAACCGGGTCTAAACCAGGTCTAAACTGGGTCTAAACCAGGTCTAAACTGAGTCTAAACCGGATCTAAACTGGGTCTAAACCGGGTCTAAATCAGGTTTAAATCAGGTTTAAATCAGGTCTAAATCAGGTCTAAACCAGGACTAAACCAGAACTAAACCAAGTCTAAACCGGGTCTAAACCAGGTCTAAACCAGGTCTAAACCAGGTCTAAACCAGGTCTAAACTGGGTCTAAACCATGTCTAAACTGGGTCTAAACCGGGTCTAAACTGGGTCTAAACCAGGTCTAAATCAGGTTTAAATCAGGTCTAAATCAGGTCTAAACCAGGTCTAAACCAGGTCTAAACCAGGTCTAAACCAGGTCTAAACCAGGACTAAACCAGGACTACACTGTTCCGTGTGTCTGAGTGAAACAGGAGACTTGATCCTGGTCACACTCTGAAAAACACCAAACAAAAGTACTACACAAAGTACATACCCAGTACACACAGTACACACATACACCCAATACACACAGTACACACAGTACACACAGTACATACAGTATACACAGTACATACAGTACACACATACACACAGTACACACAGTACACACATACACACAGTACACACAGTACACACAGTACACACATACACCCAATACACACAGTACACACAGTACACACATACACCCAATACACACAGTACACACAGTACACACATACACACAGTACACACAGTACACACAGTACACACATACACCCAATACACGCAGTACACACAGTACACACATACACCCAATACACACAGTACACACAGTACACACAGTACATACATACACACAGTACACACAGTACACACATACACACAGTACACACATACACACAGTACACACATACACACAGTACACACAGTACATACAGTACACACAGTACACACATACACACAGTACACACAGTACACACAGTACACACATACACACAGTACACCTCACACGCTCACAGTACACAGGAGTAAGTTTCCTCCTTATGATTTCTTAAAGGTTCCGGTATGTAGCATTACTCGCTCTTATTCTTTGAGTTTGAAATCTCCTCTCCTCCTTTTCTCTTCCCTCTCCTGCTCCCCTCTTCTTTCTCTTCCCCCTCTTTTACTCTCCTCCTCCTCCTCTTTCTCTTCCTCTTTCAACTGCTCTTAAATAATGCACTCTGTGGAAAGGTCACAAACTTCATTAAACCACCACGAATAAAAGACTCCACTGAGAAATGAGAGAAAGAGAGAGAGGGAGGAGGAGGAGTGAAAAAGAGGGAGGGAGAGGGTGAAGTGTGAAAGAGAAATAAGGAGAGAGAGAACGGGTGAGAGAGGGGATAAAAGAGTATTGAGAAGAGAGGAAGAGATGTGTACTGAGAAGGAAAGAGAGAAAGAGAATGGGAGGGAGAGAGAAGCTGTGTGAAGGGTAAAAGCGAAATGAGGAAAGAGAAATAGAAAAAAGGTCTAGATAAGCAGGATTTGAGAGGGAGTGAGAGAGGGAGGAGAGAGTGAGAGATACTGAGGATTTAAAGGAGACAGGGAGTGACAGAGGGAGGAGAGAGAGAGAGATATACTGAGGATTTAAAGGAGAGAGGGAGTGAGAGAGGGAGGATTTAAAGGAGAGAGGGAGTGAGAGAGGGAGTGAGAGAGGGAGAGAGATACTGAGGATTTAAAGAAGGAGAGAGAAAGAGAGTGAGAGAGGGAGGAGGCAGTAAAAGATGGAGTTGTGAATAAAGTCACTGAAGCAAAACCAGTACTAAACCAGGACTAAACCAGTACTAAACCAGGACTAAACCAGGACTAAACCAGAACTAAACCAGTACTAAACCAGGACTAAACCAGTACTAAACCAGTACTAAACCAGGACTAAACCAGTACTAAACCAGGACTAAACCAGAACTAAACCAGGACTAAACCAGGACTAAACCAGTACTAAACCAGGACTAAACCAGAACTAAACCAGGACTAAACCAGTACTAAACCAGTACTAAACCAGGACTAAACCAGGACTAATCCAGAACTAAACCAGGACTAAACCAGTACGGAACCAGTACTAAACCAGTAGTACTAAACAGGACTAAACCAGTACTAAACCAGGACTAAACCAGGACTAAACCAGGATTAAACCAGAACTAAAACAGGACTAAACCAGGTCTAAACCAGGTCTAAACCAGGTCTAACCCAGGACTAAACCAGGACTAAACCAGCACTAAACCAGGTCTAACCCAGGACTAAACCAGTACTAAACCAGTACTAAACCAGGATTAAACCAGAACTAAAACAGGACTAAACCAGGTCTAAACCAGGACTAAACCAGGACTAAACCAGGACTAAACCAGGACTAAACCAGGCCTAAACCAGGATTAAACCAGAACTAAAACAGGACTAAATCAGGTCTAACCCAGTACTAAACCAGGACTAAACCAGGCCTAAACCAGGATTAAACCAGAACTAAAACAGGACTAAATCAGGTCTAACCCAGTACTAAACCAGGACTAAACCAGGATTAAACCAGAACTAAAACAGGACTAAACCAGGTCTAAACCAGGACTAAACCAGGACTAAACCAGGACTAAACCAGTACTAAACCAGGACTAAACCAGTACTAAACCAGGACTAAACCAGAACTAAACCAGGACTAAACCAGTACTAAACCAGTACTAAACCAGGACTAAACCAGGACTAAACCAGAACTAAACCAGTACTAAACCAGTACTAAACCAGTAGTACTAAACAGGACTAAACCAGTACTAAACCAGGACTAAACCAGGACTAAACCAGGACTAAGCCAGGATTAAACCAGAACTAAAACAGGACTAAACCAGGTCTAAACCAGGACTAAACCAGGACTAAACCAGGACTAAACCAGGACTAGACCAGGACTAAACCAGGACTAGACCAGGACTAAACCAGAACTAAACCAGGACTAAACCAGGATTAAACCAGAACTAAAACAGGACTAAACCAGGTCTAAACCAGGACTAAACCAGGACTAAACCAGGACTAAACAGGACTGAACCAGGACTAAACCAGTACTAAACCAGGACTAAACCAGAACTAAACCAGTACTAAACCAGGACTAAACCAATACTAAACAGGACTGAACCAGGTCTAAACCAGGTCTAAACCAGGATTAAACCAGGACTAAACCAGGATTAAGCCAGAACTAAAACAGGACTAAACCAGGTCTAAACCAGGACTAACCCAGGACTAAACCAGGACTAAACCAGGACTAAACAGGACTGAACCAGGTCTAAACCAGGACTAAACCAGGACTAAACCAGGACTAAACAGGACTGAACCAGGTCTAAACCAGGACTAAACCAGTACTAAACCAGGACCAAACAAGTGTTAAATAAATTAAAGAAGGGAGCATGTTGTTGGTGTTAGCTTGTTGTTGTCATTGCGCAGAAAGGTGTTAGCATTAGCATTAGCATTAGCCCTGTCTCTGCGCCTCAGATGGGCTACGCCTCTCCATAGAGCTGGTCTGTAAACCAGGTGAAAAAAAAATTACTCCTGTCTTCTGCCTCTCACCCCCTCTTCTCTCGCTTTGTACCCCTCCCCCCACGCTGTTTCTCTCTTTCTCTCTCTCTCTTTTTTCCAGTTCTTTCTTTGCTGTTACATAGATTTTGTGTCAGTTGCATCATCCCCCACAGAGCTTAAAATGTGACAGCCCGAGACCAGGCCCAAACCAGGACTAGACCAGGACTGAACCAGGACTAAACCAGGACTAAACCAGGACTGAACTAGGACTAAACCAGAATTAGACTGGGGCTGAATCAGGACTAAACCAGGACTAAACAAGGTCTGAACTAGGACTAAACCAGAATTAGACTGGGGCTGAATCAGGACTAAACCAGGACTAAACAAAGTCTAAACCAGAACTACACCAGGACTAAACAAGGTCTAAACCAGGACTACACCAGGACTAAACAAGGTCTAAACCAGGACTACACCAGGACTAAACAAGGTCTAAACCAGGACTAAACCAGGACTAAACAAGGTCTAAACCAGGACTACACCAGGACTAAACAAGGTCTAAACCAGGACTACACCAGGACTAAACAAGGTCTAAACCAGGACTACACCAGGACTAAACAAGGTCTAAACCAGGACTACACCAGGACTAAACAAGGTCTAAACCAGGACTACACCAGGACTAAACAAGGTCTAAACCAGGACTAGACCAGGACTAAACAAGGTCTAAACCAGGACTACACCAGGACTAAACAAGGTCTAAACCAGGACTAAACCAGGACTAAACAAGGTCTAAACCAGGACGAGACCAGGACTAATCCATGACTAAGCCAGGACTGTACCCGGATTAAACCAGGACTAAACCAGGACTAAACAAGGTCTGAAGCAGGAGAATATTCTGTGTCTGTTCCACATGACCTTCATTTAAGTGTGTCAGACTGACCCTCCTCCTCTCTCTCCCTCTCTGATTTTTTTCATTCATCCCTCCTTCCTTTCTTCTTCATCTCCTCTCTTCAGTCTGTCTCTGTCTGTTTTCTTTTTCTTTCTCTTTTTCTCCCTTCTCTCTTTCATTTGTTACATTAATTTCCTCTCTCTCTCTCTCTCTCTCTCTGTCTTCCTCTCTCTTTCTCTCTCTCTCTCTGTTTCTCTCTCACCCTCTCTATTTTGCTTTCTCTTTCATTTGTCATAGTCATTTTTCTCTTTCACCTGCAGACCTCATTCTGTCTTCTCAGGACTGATGCGTTGATGGCCCACATCTGGAACACTCTCCCTCCTCTCTTTTGCTCTTTCTCTCTCTCCTCCCTCCTTCTCTCTTCCCTTCCCTCCATCTCTCTTCAGGTTGTTTCTCTGCAAACAGCACATAGAGGTGTGGATGACATTTAATACAAAATGTTTTTGACAGACTCAATAAAGGCCTGTTAAAAGTCAATATATCTCTCTATCTATCCCTCTCTCCCTCCTTTTCTTTTTTCTTCCCTCTCTCATTTTCTCCTCCTCTCTCTTCATCTCGCTTTTCCCGTTCTTACTCCTCTCTGTCTCTCACTCTCTCCATGTCTCTTGGCCCCCTTTTTTCTCTCTCCAACTCCTTACTTCCACCTTCCTCCCTCCTCTTTTATGCTGCCCCCCCTCTCTCCTTATCTCTTTTTCTTTCCTTCTCTTTCTCTTGTGTCTTCACTTTTTACCCTCTCTCTCTCCTATCCTGTCTCCCTCTTTTCGTCATTTCCCTCCTCCGTCTCTCTCCCTCCTCTCATAACCCCCTTTTCTCCCTCTCCTCTCATCCCCCTCCCTCTCTAGCACTTATTGTATTCTTGTCTCTTTTCTTTCTCCTCTCCTCTCTTTCTCTCACTCCTCCCTTTGTTTCTCCTGCCCCTCCTGCCTCTCTTCCGCTTCTCTTTTCATTGTAGCTCTTATAAAACCACTCATGAAAGAAAACACCTGATCAAGTGAGTGAACCAGGACTAAACCAGAACTAAACCAGGACTGAACCAGGACTAAACCAGGACTAAACCAGAACTGAACCAGGACTAAACCAGGACTAAACCAGGACTGAACCAGGACTAAACCAGGACTGAACCAGGACTAAACCAGGACTAAACCAGGACTAAACCAGGACTGAACCAGGACTAAACCAGGACTGAACCAGGACTAAACCAGGACTAAACCAGAACTGAACCAGGACTAAACCAGGACTGAACCAGGACTAAACCAGAACTGAACCAGGACTAAACCAGGACTGAACCAGGACTAAACCAGGACTGAACCAGGACCGAACCAGAACTGAACCAGGACTAAACCAGAACTGAGCCAGGACTAAACCAGGACTAAACCAGAACTGAACCAGGACTAAACCAGGACTAAACCAGGACTGAACCAGGACTAAACCAGGACTAAACCAGAACTGAACCAGGACTAAACCAGGACTGAGCCAGGACTAAACCAGGACTGAACCAGGACTAAACCAGGACTAAACCAGAACTGAACCAGGACTAAACCAGGACTGAACCAGGACCGAACCAGAACTGAACCAGGACTAACCCAGGACTAAACCAGAACTGAACCAGGACTAAACCAGGACTGAACCAGGACTAAACCAGAACTGAACCAGGACTAAACCAGGACTGAACCAGGACTAAACCAGGACTGAACCAGGACCGAACCAGAACTGAACCAGGACTAAACCAGAACTGAACCAGGACTAAACCAGGACTAAACCAGAACTGAGCCAGGACTAAACCAGGACTAAACCAGGACTAAACCAGAACTGAACCAGGACTAAACCAGGACTAAACCAGAACTGAACCAGGACTAAACCAGGACTGAGCCAGGACTAAACCATGACTGAACCAGGACTAAACCAGGACTGAACCAGGACCGAACCAGGACTAAATCAGGACTGAACCAGAACTGAGCCAGGACTGAATCAGGACTAACCCAGGACTACACTGTAAAAAATACTGGCAGCAGCGGTTGCCAGAATAATCCTGTTAAAAATATAGACAAATGTACATTACAACAGCATTACGGATTCTAAGTGCAATTAATGATACTAAATGTAAATTTTACAGGTATGCAATGTACAATAATCAACACATAACTGTTCATTTCATGGATATTCAATGTACAATAAACAATGATTTCATGAACATTTCACCAGGATTAAATGTAAAATAAGCAGTTTTAGGATGTTAAATTTACAGGTTGTTCCGTAATGTTTACATACAGTATGTACTGTATTTTTAACGGGATTATTCTGGCAACCACTGCTGCCAGTATTTTTCCGTAAAAACAACGGGACATGTACACAGTATTACAGTTTTACTTTTTAACAGAAGTGCTTCAAATTACTTTTAAATGTTAAGTTAAAGATAGGCTGTAACAAACCACACTCAAATTGCGTCAAGCGGTTGCATGCAACCACATTGAGTAATTGTTGTAAAGCCTGCTTATATAGTATGGACTTGACATATTTCAATAGGATCTATGTAGCTGGATTAAATATATGGAAACTATTTAATTCAAAGCTAAACGCATATTTTTAAACTGGAAAGATCCCATCAATGAAAAGGCAGATAGTGGACAATGAGGAGCACATACCAATTTGAGTGAGCAACCATTTCTTGTCTTTTTTTACTGAATGGAAATTTACCTTTTACAAACAGGCACATGCAGTATCACACACAAAAATATATAAAAGCATTTCTGTTTTCTTTACACAAATTCACACAACTATATAGCTGCCCTTTTGTGATGGTCCCCGGTTCTATATTCTCGCCGAAAAGCCAACATAATGTGCGAGTATGCTTGGGCAGGACTCAGTGTCATGAAGTTGGCTCGATGTTTGACATTCGCGTGATATTCGGGGTTTAACATTCCCGTATTAAGATCCAAACAAGCATTCTGCCTAAATAACACGACCAAGGTTAACAGGAGTTCTACTTGTTAATGTCTCTCTAATCAAACGATAGCAAGTAATACTAACTATTGATTTACAGGCAAAAACTCTGCTCACGCAGCTCCAACCTTCGTTCTGCGGCTACCGTCTATGTTAGGGACCGTCAACAAATGATTTTCACATTACTGGAGGGAGTCACTGCTACGTTGGTGGAGCAGGGGGACGAAATAATTTTGCATTTGTTGACGGTCCCTAACATAAACGTGTTTGCGTGTTTACGGAAGAGAAAGGACTTTATGCGCATGTGCTCTTCGCAATAGCGTGTCTGGGGGCTCTGACTGTTTCCTGTTTACAGCGCCACATATTGGTGTGGCATATGTATTACATCGTTTTCACTCAGCGCTCCGTTTTCTCTGGACGCGAATATTTACTGATCTGACACGTGTGTGGACGCGTATTTTTTCCAACCCGCATAAAAAAAATCCAGGAGTGTTGTCGTGTGGATGTAGCCTAAAGCTACTCAAGGACATTGTGTAAATGTGGTGTATAATTCAAATGATTATACAAACACATAATTAGTACCAGACTAACCGGCGGTGGCTCCAGCCGGGTTCGGGTCCACCCCACGGTTCTCCCCCACGCTAGCCGACTGCCTTATTTTCAATCTTCCCTCGTCTCCGGGACACTGAGTCTATATACAACGAGCGCAAAAAGTCTGTGGCCTTACAATACATGCTTGTGCCGATTCATGAATATTATACAGTAAAAATGTCAGGATAAGTAACAATGTAAAGTACATTCAAAGTTAATAATACGTAATTAATCCTTACGAAAATATAAAACTCACACGTAAAATGTGAGCTCTGAGGAGAGAAGAGCGCGGTCTGTTTGGAAGAAAGAAGAGAGGGGGAGAAGGAGGAGACGGGGGGAGAGAGGAGAGAGAGAGATAGGAGTGAGATAGGAGAGAGAGAGGAGAGAGAAAGAGGGGAGAGAGGTAAAAAAGAGAGGGGAGAGAGGTAGAAGAGAGAGGAGAGAGATAGACAGGAAAGAGAAACAGGGGAGAGAGACAGAAGAGAAGAGAGAGAGAGACAGGGGAGAGAGATAGAAGAGAGAGATAGGAGAGAGAGGAGAGAGAAAGACAGGAAAGAGAAACAGGGGAGAGAGACAGAAGACAGAAGAGAGAGAGACAGGGGAGAGAGATAGAAGAGAGAGATAGAAGAGAGAGGGATGGGAGAGAGACAGAAGAGAGAGAGAGAGAGAGAGAGACAGGGGAGAGAGATAGAAGAGAGAGAGACAGGGGAGAGAGACAGAAGAGGGAGGAGAGAGAGAGAGAGACAGGGGAGAGAGATAGAAGAGAGAGGAGAGAGATAGAAGAGAGAGAGACAGGAAAGAGAAACAGGGGAGAGAGACAGAAGAGAGAGAGACAGGGGAGAGAGACAGAAGAGTGAGATAGAAGAGAGAGGAGAGAAATAGAAGAGAGAGGAGCGAGATAGAAGAGAGAGAGACAGGAAAGAGAAACAGGGAAGAGAGAGAGAAGAGAGAGGAGAGAGATAGAAGAGAGATAGAAGAGAGAGGAGAGAGATAGAAGAGAGAGGAGAGAGATAGAAGAGAGAGAGACAGGAAAGAGAAACAAGGAAGAGAGAGAGAAGAGAGAGGAGAGAGAGTGACAGGAAAGAGAAACAGGGAAGAGAGAGAGAAGAGAGAGAGAGAGAGGAGAGAAATAGAAGAGAGAGAGAGATGGGAGAGAGAGAGAAGAGAGAGGAGAGAGATAGAAGAGAGAGACGGGAGAGAGACAGAAGAGAGGAGAGAGAGAGAGACAGGGTAGAGCGATAGCAGAGAGAGATAGAAGAGATTTTACTTAAAATGTACTAAATTACACTGTAAAGAAAACAATGTTTTGCTGTAATTCCCTTTAGGTTTTTTAATGTTGGGATTTAACAGTGTTTTTTTGTTATTTCTACGGACATTTTATACAGTGTAAACCAGGACTAAACCAGGTCATAAAAGTCGTGTTGATAAAGTCTTTGTTGTGTGTGTACAGATGCTGGCTCTGGATCAGGAGATGACGGTAAGAATGGACTTTTTTTTGTTATCTCTGGTTTAAACTCGTCTGAAAATGGTTTATGTGATTACATCATACTGTGATCAGAATGTGACTGTCAGACACACAAAACACACTATAAGATAAGATAAGACTTTGAATCAAATCTGTTGAAGTAACAGTTTAATTCATCCGCCCAGCGCTGATCACCATCAGCTGTCCCTCTGCCACTCTGTCCAAAACCAGACATGTTCCTCAGTCCTCTCTTCTGGACCAGCTGCTCCTCCATCTTCCTCCGTAATCCTTTTCGGCTCGTCGGATCCTCCACTGGAGCTCCCTCTATAAAGCTTTCATCTGGAATTTTGTCGATTCTTTTGCCAGTAGATGGCAGACGTGTTCCCCTTACCTATTTACCACTGGCCCCACCCCTTGCCTCACCTGGCCCCTCCCCCTTTTGGCTCCTCCCCCTGTGCTCTCTGCTCTTCTTCTGTGAGGCCAAAGCTGGTACCATAGAACATAGACAGCATCTAGTGGTGAAGTGTGAGAACACACCAGGTCGGCCAGTCGACATCCAAATGGGAGCTTTAAAGGGATAGTGCGTTTTTTTTTAAATGTTAATCTGTATGGGTTTCCTTATAAAAGTTGCGTGTGTTGACACCGGCTTACCTCTGACACTCTCAGCTGATCCCGGTTCGGCTCGCTTTCTGGAGCTCAGGTAATTATGTCCGGTAACTTCTCTAGAACATTAAATAAAGTTTGTGTTTCTTCTCAAAACAAAACATTTGTCCGAAAGGTGATATAGTTGCGTCCGAAACAGTTGTCAACGAAACATCCAGCAGCGAACTAAGCGATCGCGTATTGTGTCTGACGACTTGTATCACAGCGGCATATCAGCCGTATTAGCCTGTTCACCTTTAGCGGAAGTGTACGGCAGATGTGGTCCGCCGCAAGCGCAAGTTTACAAGTGAACAGGCTGATACGCTAACGTTAGCGCAGTAAGAAATACGGAAGAAATATGAACACATCTCCCCTGTTCTTGCGTCTTTGCACTGGCTTCCTGTTCGTTTTAGGATTGATTTAAAGATGTTATTGTTTGTTTTTAAAGCTTTGAATGGACTGGCCCCAAAATACATCTCTGACCTCATCCAAATCTACAGACCGGTGCTCTGAGGTCAGAGGGCCAGCTCCAGCTCGTGGGCCCTAAGACTAGACTTAAAACTCGGGGGGTATAAATTCCTTTTGTTCTTAGTTATTTTATTATTATCACTTTATTTATTGCTATTTTAGTAATGTTTTTGTTAAGTTGTATTGAATCTTATGTGCAGCACTTTGGAAACTGTCTCTGTTTATAAAATGTGCTATAGAAATAAAGTTGGATTGGATTGGAAGCTCAGTTTAAAGCCATACTGTGGGACATTCAAGACAAAGCACCAACACCTCCACGGGAATGAGCAGATGGCTTTACGTGTACATGGTGTCGGCGAATGTTAAACACTAAATCTGTGCACGGTTTTTACACCGGAGGAAAAACATGGAGGATTAAATAGCTGTTAAATTAAAGAACGGAGCATAGAAGAGGGAGAGAAAGACTGATAGGGGTTAAAAAAGGGAGAGAAGATGGAAGAGAGAAAAGGAGAGAAAGAAAGTGAGAGAGAGTGAAAGTAGAAGAGAGGGAAAGAGAAAACAGGGAGAAAAGAAAGACAGAATAAAAGAGAGAGATACAGAGGATGCATAGTGCAGCGTCTCTCTCTCTCTCTCTCTCTCTCTCTCTCTCTCTCTCTCGTTCGCCTGAGGATAGAGATACAAGGGAGGAAACAGGAAACAGATCTGAGATAAAGACAGAAGGATGGAGAGACAAAGGAGGAAGAAAATCATATAGAAACATCATAAAACGAAAATATAAAACTCACACGTAAAATGTGAGCTCTGAGGAGAGAAGAGCGCGGTCTGTTTGGAAGAAAGAAGAGAGGGGGAGAAGGAGGAGACAGGGGGAGAGAGGAGAGAAAGAGAGTGAGATAGGAGAGAGAGAGGAGCGTGAAAGAGGGGAGAGAGGTAAAAGAGAGAGGGGCGAGAAAGACAGGAAAGATCAAACAGGCGAGAGAGACAGAAGAGGGGAGAGGGAGAGAGAGACAGGGGAGAGAGATAGAAGAGAGAGATAGAAGAGAGGAGAGAGAGATAGAAGAGAGAGATAGAAGAGAGAGATAGAAGAGAGGAGAAAGAGAGAGAGGAGAGAGAGATAGAAGAGAGAGATAGCAGAGAGAGATAGAAGAGAGAGGAGAGAGAGAGAGAGGGTTGAGAGATAGAAGAGAGAGGAAAGAGATAGAAGAGAGAGATAGAAGAGAGAGGAGAGAGATAGACAGGAAAGAGAAACAGGGAAGAGAGAGAGAAGAGAGAGAGAGACAGGGTTGAGAGATAGAAGAGAGAGGAAAGAGATAGAAGAGAGAGATAGAAGAGAGAGGAGAGAGATAGACAGGAAAGAGAAACAGGGGAGAGAGAGAGAAGAGAGAGAGACAGGGGAGAGAGAGAGAGAGATGGGAGAGAGACAGGGGAGAAGAGAGAGAGAGACAGGGGAGAGAGATAGAAGAGAGAGGAGAGAGATAGAAGAGAGAGAGAGACGGAAGAGAGACAGAAGAGAGGAGAGAGAGAGACAGGGGAGAGAGATAGAAGAGAGAGGAGAGAGATAGAAGAGAGAGAGACGGGAGAGAGACAGAAGAGAGAGATAGGAGAAATAGAGGAGAGAAACAGCAGAGAGAGACTCAATCTCTCCTCCTTTTGTCCTCTGTGTTGTCTCTCCTCCTGCAGAGCACCTCCTGCGTTCATGCCTCTAATGAAACTCTGGCACATCACATCAGGTTTGCCAAGTTGCTGTGTACACTTTTGTATCATGTTTTTGTGTATTTATGGAGAATTGTCGTGTGAGAGCATGGGTGAGGCTGGGAGGCTTGTGGGCGGAGCCTTGTACAGGCTCGTACAGTTAACCATAAGGAGGGTTCGGGGGAAATTGCTGCAGTACTCAGACATGCATGGATGACATTTCAAACCTCAGTGTTAGAAATCGGGCTGTCAATCAGACACTTCATGCCGATTCGATACGATATCGATTTCTTAAGCCAACGATTTGATTATTTTCGATACTTCAGAATTCCCCACGATTCGATACGATTCGATACGATTCGATTCAATGGTGCATAGTTTTCACTTTATGTGTTAATGATGTTTTGGAATAAATTTTATTACAGAAAAATCCAATTGGATTCGATTCTCTTGTGGACGCTTTGATGCATTTGGATCATCGGCTGTAGGATCGATGCATCGATACGAATCTATTATTATTTACGTGACTAGTTAGAACCGGGGTCGGCAACCCGCGGCTCCGGAGCCACATGCGGATCTTTGATCCCTCTGTTGCGGCTCAGTACAGCGGTCCCTCATTTATCACGGGGGTTACGTTCTAAAAATAACCCACGACACGTTTTAAGGCTGTAAACGCCTCACCACACACATTCTACACTTTTCTCACACTGGAATTAACCTTTTCTCACATTTCTCTCTTGTTTAAACACTCAAACGTTCCTAGATTTTCAACAAAAAAGCACAGTATTATAGAACGAAACCAAAGTGTATTTCGTGTTTATTTCATAGTTCTTATGACCGAGCCTCTTCGTCCTGGCGCCGCTTCGCTGTGGCGGGTTTTGTCGGGGAGAAAACTTGCAAACATACAGCACTTCAGAGTCACACTGCGATCCAACATTTATATAAATCTGACAAACTGAACACATTCTGTACAGGAGACACGGAGGAGAATGACTGACGAATCAGTAAAGGTCTACAGTCCCTTAGCCAATCAGGACGCAGAAATGCGCGTTGATACAGTATTAAAAAAACAGCTAGGCCACGAAAAGTGAACCACGATATAGTGAGGGACCACTGTATTTAATTAAAATGTATTTTATTTTAGTTTGTTCATTTTCAAAATGTAATTCTATGGCACAAAGGCAAAAAAAAGCCGTTATATGTAGTGTTATTTCATTTCAAAAGGGTTTTGTGGCTCCCACTGTTTTCTTTACTGTGTGAAGTGGGTCCAAATGGCTCTTTGAGTGGTAAAGGTTGCCGACCCCTGAGTTAGAACATGGGAAAATGTTCCAAAAAGTGGGTTTTGCAGAACACCTCCCCTTTAACCTGAACCAGAGGCAGAGACTCTGAGCTGCTCCGTTCACCCACAGAAAACATCCTCAAGGCTTTTTGATCAGATCAATCTCCTGTTTGTGACGATTCACAGACACAGAAGAGTTTGAGAGAAAAACACAAGATCAGACGCTCCAGACTTCAGTCACATGACTCAAAGCACGGCTTCTAATTGGATCATTCTGATTTACAGCCGTTTGAGACAAGAGCAAATGAAATCAAGAAATCACATGATCAAAGAGAGACGCAGGAGAGAGGGAGGGAACAGGAGAGGAGGGATGGAGGGGAAGAGAGGAAGGATAGAGGACAAAAGAGAGAGAAAGGGAGGAAAGAGGAGAGCAAGAAGGAGGAGAGAGGGAGAGAAGGGATAAGAGGGAAGCTAGAGAACAAAAGAGAGAGGAAGTAGCAAGAATAGAGAGAGGGGTAGAAGAGAGAAGAGGAGGGAGAGAACAGAGGACAAAAGAGAGAGGGAGAAGAGGAGAGGGAGAAAAGTGAAGAGAGGACAGAAGAGAGATGGAGGAGAGAGAGAGGAGAGGAAGAGTATTAAAGGAGAGGAGCAAACAATATCATGAAAGCGAACCAGAAATCGAGGGAGGAGATGCAGAGAAGAGGAGAAGGAAAGAAGTGAAGAATCACATGATCAAAGAGAGATGGATGGGAGGAGAGAGAGAGAGAGAACTAATGAAATCATGAAAGCACATGATCAGAGGAGAGAGGGAGAGAGGAGCGGAAAGAAGAAGGAAGGAGAGTGAGGGAGAGAGAGAGAAGAAAGGGATTAAAAGGAGAGGACAGAGAGAACAAAGAGAAGAATAAATTAAATGAATGAAAAGTATAGGAGAGGGAGAGAGAGTATAGGAGGTGTGAGGGAGGAGAGAGTGAGAGAAAGAGACAAGAGGAGAAGAAGAGCGGAGAGGCTGAGAGAGGGAGAGAAAGAGGGGACTAATGAAGAGAGAGGAAGAAAGAGAGGGAGATGGAGAGAGAAAGGGGTGAAAGAGAGACAGAAAGAGAAAGAGAGCTGAGTAAAGGAGGAAGAAGGAGAGAGTGGAGGGGGAGCAGAAGCAAAGGAAGGAGAAAGAGGAGGAGAGAGAACGAAAACAGGAGGGAGACAAAGAAAGAAAGAAAGAGGAGAATGAGAGGATCGTTAAGAATGCAGTGAGTGGTCTTTAAAAACCCAGAGGAGCACTTGTAGATCACGGCCTGATGATGTCAGGAGGTGTAACAGAGCGTAAAGCCCCACTGCGGGATATTTCCTCACAGTCACATGGTCACAGACGGGGAGGCCACTGAACCGAACACAGGAGTTTCATCACTTCCTGGTTTTGTGTGGCTCGACCAATCAGCAGCCTCCATGAGCCTGTAACGAGGATCTGATACAGTGGGGTAATTATAACGAGCAGGCTTCATTAATCAGACTTTATCGGAGTATCGATGGATTCAAACGAGCGGCAGAGTGTGAAAAATGATCCCATTATCTCCACATTGAGCGCCGTGCTTTTTATCAAGTGGAATTTATTTTAGATTCACACAAATCTTTAACTTTCCATTTGACCATATTACACGTACGCAATCGTTTTATCATCACTCCACTCTCCTCAAGGTCTCACTCTTCTCTCTCTCCTACTCTCCTCTCTCTCTCACTCTTCTCTCTATCCCACTCTTCTCTCTCCCACTCCTCTCTCTTCTCCCTCTTACTCTCCTCTCTCTCCCACTCTCCTCTCTCTCCCACTCTTCTCTCTCTCACTCTCCTCTCTCCCACTCTCCTCTCTCTCCCACTCTCCTCTCTCTCACTCTCCTCTCTCCCACTCTCCTCTCTCTCCCACTCTCCTCTCTCTCACTCTCCTCTCTCCCACTCTCCTCTCTCCCACTCTCCTCTCTCTCCCACTCTCCTCTCTCCCACTCTCCTCTCTCCCACTCTCCTCTCTCTCCCACTCTTCTCTCTCTCCCACTCTCCTCTCTCTCCACTCTTCTCTCTCCCACTCTCCTCTCTCTCCCACTCTCCTCTCTCTCACTCTCCTCTCTCTCCCACTCTTCTCTCTCCCACTCTCCTCTCTCTCACTCTCCTCTCTCTCCCACTCTTCTCTCTCCCACTCTCCTCTCTCTCCCACTCTCCTCTCTCCCACTCTCCTCTCTCCCACTCTCCTCTATCCCACTGTCCTCTCTCTCCCACTCTCCTCTCTCCCACTCTCCTCTCTCTCCCACTCTCCTCTATCCCACTCTCCTCTCTCTCCCCCTCTCCTCTCTCCCCCTCTCCTCTATCCCCCCCTCCTCTCTCTCCCACTCTCCTCTCTCCCACTCTCCTCTCTCTCCCACTCTCCTCTCTCTCCCACTCTCCTCTCTCTCCCCCTCTCCTCTATCCCACTCTCCTCTCTCTCCCACTCTCCTCTCTCCCACTCTCCTCTATCCCACTGTCCTCTCTCTCCCACTCTCCTCTCTCCCACTCTCCTCTCTATCCCACTCTTCTCTCTCTCCCACTCTCCTCTCTCCCACTCTTCTCTCTCCCACTCTCCTCTCTCTCCCACTCTCCTCTCTATCCCACTCTCCTCTCTCTCCCCCACTCTTCTCTCTCCCACTCTCCTCTCTCCCACTCTCCTCTCTCTCCCACTCTCCTCTCTCCCACTCTTCTCTCTCTCCCACTCTCCTCTCTCCCACTCTTCTCTCTCCCACTCTTCTCTCTCCCACTCTTCTCTCTCTCCCACTCTTCTCTCTCCCACTCCTCTCTCTCCCACTCTTCTCTCTCCCACTCTTCTCTCTCCCACTCTCCTCTCTCTCCCACTCTTCTCTCTCTCCCACTCTTCTCTCTCCCACTCTTCTCTCTCTCCCACTCTTCTCTCTCCCACTCTCCTCTCTCCCACTCTCCTCTCTCTCCCACTCTCCTCTCTCCCACTCTTCTCTCTCCCACTCTTCTCTCTCCCACTCTTCTCTCTATCCCACTCTCCTCTCTCCCACTCTCCTCTCTCTCCCACTCTCCTCTCTCCCACTCTCCTCTCTCCCACTCTCCTCTCTCTCCCACTCTCCTCTCTCTCCCACTCTTCTCTCTCTCCCACTCTCCTCTCTCCCACTCTCCTCTCTCTCCCACTCTCCTCTCTCCCACTCTCCTCTATCCCACTCTCCTCTCTCCCACTCTCCTCTCTCCCACTCTCCTCTCTCCCACTCTTCTCTCTCCCACTCTTCTCTCTCCCACTCTCCTCTCTCTCCCACTCTCCTCTCTCCCACTCTTCTCTCTCCCACTCTTCTCTCTCCCACTCTCCTCTCTCCCACTGTCCTCTCTCTCTCTCCTCTATCCCACTCTCCTCTCTCCCACTCTCCTCTCTCTCCCACTCTCCTCTCTCCCACTCTTCTCTCTCCCACTCTTCTCTCTCCCACTCTCCTCTCTCCCACTCTCCTCTCTCCCACTCTCCTCTCTCCCACTCTTCTCTATCCCACTCTCCTCTCTCCCACTCTTCTCTCTCCCACTCTCCTCTCTCCCACTCTCCTCTCTCCCACTCTCCCACTCTCCTCTCTCTCCCACTCTCTTCTCCCACTCTCTCTCCCACTCTTCTCTCTCTCCCACTCTCCTCTCTCCCACTCTCCTCTATCCCACTCTCTCTCTCTCTCCCACTCTTCTCTCTCTCCCACTCTCCTCTCTCCCACTCTTCTCTATCCCACTCTCCTCTCTCCCACTCTCCTCTCTCCCACTCTCTCTCTCTCCCACTCTCCTCTCTCTCCCACTCTCCTCTCTCTCTCTCTCCTCTCTCCCACTCTCCTCTCTCCCACTCTCCTCTCTATCACACTCTTCTCTCTCCCACTCTTACTCTCCTCTCTCTCTCTCTCCCTCTCTTACTCTCCTCACGCTCGCTCACTCCTCTCTCTCTCTCTCTCTCTCTCTCTCACACACACACTCTCCTCTCTCTCCCTCTCCTCTCTCTCTCTCTCTCTCTCCCACTCTCCTCTCTCTTCTCCCTCTCTTACTCTCCTCACTCTCTCTCTCTCTCTCTCGCTCTCACACACACACACTCTCCTCTCTCTCTCACTCTCCTCTCTCTCTCTCTCTCTCCTCTCTCTCTCACACACTCTCTTCTCTGTGTCACTCTCCTCTCTCTGTCTCCTCTCTCTCTTCTCCCTCTCTTACTCTCATCACTCTCTTTCACTCTCATCGCTCTCTTACTCCTCTCTCTCCCAATCTCCTCTCTCCCACTCTCCTCTCTCTTCTCTCTCTCTTACTCTCCTCACGCTCGCTCACTCGTCTCTCTCTCTCTCTCTCTCTCTCTCTCTCACACTCTCTCTCTCTCCACTCTTCTCTCTATCACACTCTCCTCTCTCCCCCTCTCCTCTCTCTCTTCTCCCTCTCTTACTCTCCTCACTCTCTCTCACTCTTGTCGCTCTCTTCCTCCTCTCTCTATCTCTTCTCTTTCACTCTCCTCTCTTCCTCTCTCTCTCTTATCTCAGTATCATCACTCATGTATTGCCTCCCCTCTCTTCCTCTTTTCCACTTTTCCTCTGTTCATCTCCGAGTGTGAGTTGGAACAGGATCTGAACCGCCGCTGCGACTTTGATTTCATTTAATTCATTGATTTAATAAATTAGAGGGAATACTGTGGAAGGAAATCACAGGTTAAGCATCTCATCTCCATGGAGACCAGCGGGTGGTCATCACACATACAAAAAGTTCCATAGTGCACTTTTAAATGACCTACATTACACTGTTGTCTGATCTCTCATCACAAACACACCTGGAGTTGTGTTTTGTTTCATTCACACACGTTTCACACACAAACCCTGCAGATTTAGGAGTTCTTTTCACTCTGTTTCACCTTATGATGTCATGTGGTGATACAGGAAGTGCTCCACTGTGTTTTGTAGCTCCACACACCTTCACTAGAATCATTTGGATGATTTCAGCCAAATCTCTACTAAAAAAAAGGTAAAAGGAGCTGTTCACTTTAAAACTACCGCTTCATGACATCACAAGGTGGAACAGAGCATTTTGAGCTTTGGAGACGTAGACAGACTAATAATGCAAGATTACTCAAACATGTGTGAATGAAACAAAACAAAACTACAACTCCAGGTCTGTTTTTGAGGATGGAACATTAGAACATGGCTTAAAGGGACAGTGTGTAAGATTTTTACCCGTTAATTACTGAAATTGAAGATACCCATTCAAAAATACATTGTTTTCCAAGCCTTTTCACTTCCATCATGAAATCAAAGTATTCTTTTGGACTTAGATATAGTCACATAAAAGGGGGATCTTCCCCATGCAGAGGCAGCCATTTTGAATACGAGAGCCGCAGAAGGACATTTGGGCTTCGCCTTCGGCAAGGCTCGTGGTTTTGGGTAAACAACACAAGCATGCTGCCGGATCAGACGTCGTAATGGATCTAACACGTGTTTTGGACTAAATTGTTTTACTGGATTTTATTCGCTGGATCCTTACGGACAAACTGAGAGCAAGTTTATGGTGAAATACAGAGTTTGACCTGTGCAAAGCATTCTAAGGTAAGCTAACCTCGTTTTGTGCTTTTCTGTATAAAAGCCCCATGTGCTCGGGGAGTGATTGTTTTGCAGGGAAATGAATTGCATAGTCAAAAAGAGGAGACTGTAAGGTTTCATTTGATGTGTAGAGTGTCATGGTACATGATCGGGAATGTGTGTTTTCATGAGAAAAGAAAAAACAAAACAAAACGGGACCGCGTTTTATTTATACAGTAGCGGCGCGCGGCACGTTTTTTACAATCTGAGCCTTATTTCGGTAATAAAACAAGTTGTTTTACTCACCCATAGCACTTTGGTGTCATATGGAGCACTTCCAGAGATGTTTTAGATTAGCGATAGCCTAGCGCGAGTTCTCGGCCCCGAGCGGTCTCCAAATAACACAAACTTTAGCACTTTTCAAATCATAGAAGCTCAATGTCTTAGTCTACACTTTCGTTTGAGTCAAAAGTGGCCTGTAATCCGAGATTTAGCCATAATTTACAGCTTTGCGTTTCATGTTTTGGTCCCGGGAGCTGAGAGTGAAATAAGCTGTGACTCCGCACATGCGCACTGTCCTCCTCATCTACTCGAAATTATGGATAAATCTTGGATTACAGGCCACTTTTGACTCAAACGAAAGTGTAGACTAAGACATCGAGCTTCTATGATTTGAAAAGTGCTAAAGTTTGTGTTATTTGGAGCCCGCAAACATGTGCCCCGAGAACTCACATTACGGCTATCGCTAATCTAAAACATCTCTGGAAGTGCTCCATATGACACCAAAGTGCTATGGGTGAGTAAAACAACTTGTTTTATTACCGAAATAAGGCTCAGATTGTAAAAAACGTTAATTCTCCTTTAACGGGCTGTGTGCAGATATTTCCTTTCCCTCGTTTGCCTGCTGTATTCTTCTGAAATGTGATGAGGAAAATGACCCATTAACAGCTACGGCGCTAACGGCTCGCACTCGTAGCGTTAGCTGTTTGAGCGCTAACAGCGCCAGGAGTTTCAAAGTTTGTTTACATCACACGAAGGATCCAAAATGGCCGCCCTGACGCCCCCTCATGTAAACGGTGAGATGACGCAACAGAGGGTGAGAGGAGGGAGAGAGGGAGGTGCAAACATTCATCAGGTTTGTCATGATTTTACTCTCCTCTATCTATCTATCTATCTATCTATCTATCTATCTATCTATCTGTCTATCCCCCTCTCTCTTTTCATACTTGGTATCAACACTTGTCCACTCTTTTCTCTCTATCTATCCTTCTATCTGTCCCCTTCTTTGTCTCTCTTTCCATATTTCATCTCATCCCTCCTTTATTTCTCAGTTTTAACAGAGTGGCAGAGTGGTTAGCCTCAGGCCCAGAGGAGCTAAAGAGAGAGAGAGAGGTGTAAAGGTTTAGTTAGCTCTCATCCAGGTTTTTATTATTATTATTATTATTATTATTATTATTATTAGCCTGTTCACTTGTAAACATCGCTACTTACAAGTGAAAAGGCTAATAATAACAATAATAATAGACTTCTGACTTTTTCGTGGGCAACTGTTTTGTGATGCAAATATATCACTTTTTGGACAAATATTGTTTTGAGAAGAAAACCCAGCTTTGTTAGCTGTCCCCGCTAACTTGCCGGACCTACTTTTGTCAGCGCCAGAACCGGGACAGAACTAACCTGGGAAATCCCAGGCTACTTTTCGTTCGTTCCGATCTGAAAGACAGCCTGGAAACTATGGCAAGCGAGCTCTCCCGATTCTGGGAGCCAATCAGAGAGCGGGGAGGGGTGGAAAAACGGTGACGCGAACTACGTGACAAACGGAAGCTTGTAGTTTGAACTGACAACTGACATGATTGGCTCTGGGCTACGTATACTCCAAATGATAGACATTCGTAATGCCCAATAAACGGCCGTTGGCGATCGTAAACCACACCTCCGCTACGAGATATTTCGAAGGTGCTCCCAGACCATATACAGTAATCCCTCGTTTATTGCGGGGGTTAGGTTTCAGAAATAACCCGCAATAAGAGAAATCCGCGAAGTAGGACAACTTTATATTTTACAATTATTCTACATGTTTTAAGGCTGTAAATGCCTCACCACACACATTATACACTTTTCTCAGACTGGAATGAACCTTTTCTCACATTTCTCTCTCGTTTAAACATTCAAACTTTCATAGATTTTCAACAAAATGTATTAATAGTGAAGCGTGGGGGGAGACACGGCCGGACGCACAAGAAGCACTGCCACGTCCCGGGACGCGACACGCACCAACCCATTGGAGAAGTGCGCCACACGTGGACCCCTCATCGTGGTCAAATACGTGACAGAGCAGCACGACCGGCGCGAGGCCGCGCGTACACCGAGGCTGCAAGCACGAGATCGAACTGCGGCACCTGGACCATCCCTCCCTCTCAGGACCGCGTCCTCGCAGTGGACTGCGGGCAGCCACAAATCGAACACGCACAAACGAACGCAAGAGCCACATGAAACCAGCAAAGAGCCGCACGGAGTGATTTAATCCTGGTTTAGACCTGGTCCAGCCCTGATTTAGTCCAGCACCAGTTCAGGTTTAGTCCACGTTTAGTTCTGGTCTAGTTTCTTAGCCAATCAGGACGCAGAACACAATGTTACACTATAAAAAATTTGAAAAAAAAAAAAGAAATCTGCGAAACAGCGAGGCCGCGAACAGTGAAGCGCGATAGAGCGAGGGATTACTGTATCACTTGTGATATGGTCAGGTGTAAACCAGGCAAGGGCAGAACTCGGCTCAGAGGACACTGTCAGGGGTAAGTCAGTGTTAATGCACGACACTGCTGAAGGGGACGCCGTACAGATTCACATCAAAAAACCCGAACTATCCCTTTAACACCAAAATGACGAGGCTCATAGCAGCAGTTACACAGAGAGGGGCGACAAAAGTGGAACGCAGCAGCTAGCGGGTTAGCTATGTTCATTTATACACACAGTCTATAGCCCTGTGTTAGGACAGAGGTGTCACATTCTGGAGTACAGGATGTAGATCTGGTCCTGAGGTGTGAGGATGCACAGCTACAGGAGGCTCAGGCAGATGAAGTGTTCTCATGCGCGGTGGCCATATTGATTCTTCTCCTGTATTAAACCTGGTACATGCAGCGGCCATATTGATTCCTCTTGTGTGTTAAACCTGCACACAGCTGTTTTCATGGGTTTAGATTCATGCGTGCTGTGTTTGGATCAATATCACATTTATCACATCATTATTTTAAACTCGTGTTTCCTCTGGAGCCATCCTCTGCTGCTGCTACGTCCCTGTTTGACAAACACAAATGTTCTGCATAACCTTTATGTTCAAAGTCCAAACACACCACAACACTGCTGATTGAATCCAGTTGAGGCTAGCAGTTATAGTGGCTAATCTGCAACCAACATATTTGGAAATCCGAGTGTGTGTATCATAGCAACCAAAGAGCCAATCAGGAACGAGGCTGTTGACTGGATCATCCACTCGCACTGCTGTTTTGAGAGGGAAAATGTGAGTAACTCTGACATGCAGAGTTGTATTGCCTGGCATTAAAGGAGAATTCATGTTTTTTACAATCTGAGCCTTCTTTCAGTAATAAAACAAGTTGTTTTACTCACCCATAGCACTTTGGTGTCATATGGAGCACTTCCAGAGATGTTTTAGATTAGCGATATCCGTAATGCAAGTTCTCGGGGCATATCGGTCTCCAAATAACACAAACTTTAGCACTTTTCAAATCATAGAAGCTCAATGTCTTAGTCTACACTTTTGTTTGAGTCAAAAGTGGCCTGTAATTCAAGATTTAGCCATAATTTACAGCTTTGCTGAGAGCGAAATAAGCTGTGACTCCGCACATGCGCACTGGCCTCCTCATCTACTCGAAACTATGGATAAATCTCGGATTACAGGCCACTTTTGACTCAAACGAAATCGTAGACTAAGACATCGAGCTTCTATGATTTGAAAAGTGCTAAAGTTTGTGTTATTTGGAGACCGCAAACATGTGCCCCAAGAACTGAAATTACGGATATCGCAAATCTAAAACATCTCTGGAAGTGCTCCATATGACACCAAAGTGCTATGGGTGAGTAAAACAACTTGTTTTATTACCGAAATAAGGCTCAGATTGTAAAAAACGTTAATTCTCCTTTAATAAACACTTTGTACATAATCACTGCCTGTATGCAGTTATACAGTTTACAGTACAGACACTTTTGAATGGGATCCAAAAAATTAGTTTGTCATAGACATTTGAAATTTGGCACTGACATCCTTCTTGCCATACTGCACACAAAAAGCCAATGACGACATACCTCTATCTGAAATAAATGCTCTACAGCGCCCCCTTGAAAATTTGAATGATGTCAAAAATGTAGTTTGTCCTCGGCAATTGAAATGAGTTACATACACTGCCTGACAAAAGTATTAGGACGATTGTGTATTTCTGAACTTTCATAATGATAACAAAACGTATTGGTAATGACAACAAATCAATTTATTGATATATTAAAGCAAATTTCATCATGTGTAAAGGCATATTATTGCAAGAATGTAACAATATCAAGTTAAGATAAAAGGAGAAGTTCAATTTGTCAACTGGACAAAGTTTGTTTGGTTGAAGACGTTTCGCTGCTCATCCGAGAGGCTTCTTCAGTTCTGGTTCTAGTGCTGGTTAGTCCCTGTTTATATCTAGCTGCAGGGACTAACCAGCACTAGAACCAGAACTGAAGAAGCCTCTCGGATGAGCGACGAAACGTCTTCAACCAAACAAACTTTGTCCAGTTGACAAATTGAACTTCTCCTTTTATCATGGATTTTACCTGGACGACTGAGGGACTTTTCACGCAAATATCAAGTTAAATAGCTTAAAATAACCACCTGTGGCCTTAATCACAGCTTTACAAATTTGAGGCATTCTGTCCAACAATTTTTCAAGATATCCATCCTCTATAGTTTTCCACTCATCCTGAAGACATTTCCACAGGTGTTTAACATTAGTCGGATTCCTGGAGTGCACTTTAATATCCAAATAATCCCACACTTTTTCGATGGGTGACAGGTCAGGAGACTGGGGCGGCCGTGTCATAACCTGCAGTCGATGACGCTGTTCACACGTCTCCAAATGACCCTGACACAGTTTGGACGAGTGCTTTGGGCCATTATCGTGTTGGAACTAGAAGTTTCGTCCAGAGTTCAGAAATACACAGTCGCAGGGCTCTCAAGTTTTGAAGATTGGTAGGAGTGAGATATATATTGGGGGAGCAAGGTGGTGCATCTGACTGCGTTTTTTCCCGAGGAGCGGGGGGTTGGGGTTTTTTTTCCGCTGAAAATGCGCGGTGCCTGCATTAACTAACCGATTTTCTGGGCACAGAAGCGCTGTGACAGTGGCTACAGTTTTCAAAAAAACTCAAAAGTTCAAAAAAAATTCAGCGTAAGAAATACCATGTGTGGCGTTTGAGCGTGTGAACATGTCGAATTGCGTGTGTCACACTCTCAAAGCGTGAGACTTAATACTTTTGTCAGGCAGTGTACATCCTGTATGAAATACTGAACAAAAAAGTCAATGAGGACATATCTATGTCTAAAACACATCAATTGCTCTACAGCGCCCCCTTAAAAATTTGAAAAAATGTGTTAGTTGTAGACCATTCAAATTTGGGACAGACATCCTTCTTGCTATACTGAACAAAAAAGCCAATGAAAACATACTTCTATTTGCAGTTGTGTTGCCATGGTAACATCCAACATTTGTTATAGAAATACATGTTTTTTGTTACCTGGCCAGCCAAATGATATCTCTCTGTATTTCCTATACAGCGCGATACCATTTGGACACCCTCGCTCCACCCTCGCTCCTCCGGTTAAAAACGGACTCCGCGATTCTGATTCGTTCATAGATGGTGACGTCAGTGCACCCGCCTTTGCCCGCAACGTCACTCTTAGGAAGCGGAAGTTCCTCCTCAGTTTTGAATCAAGATGGCGCAATCTCTGATTGGTTCACTTAGCTGTCTGTCTACGCGCAACTGCAGCGCATTTTGGACCAAGCGGTACCAGACTCACTCGCTGGTACAGCGATGAGTCATGGATTCTTCCAGGCAATGTTTTTTGGCTAACTGGGATGAAAAAAATGTGTTTGTCATAAAGCATTAAAATTTGGTACGCACATTCCCCAAGCAAGCAGCAATGTGGGGCCAAGCAGTGACCCAGCCTAATTTGATGTGCGTTGGATCAGTCTTCGCCCATGGATCCCAGGGATACCAAGTTTTTGAAAATCGGACTTACGGTTCAAAAGTTACAAGCAGAAATGTCCCTCAAATTTTGACCTGTTGGTGGCGCTAGAGGGTTTGTGCTGGGGCCCTGTAATTTTTTGTGGGGAATCCTGGGACAGACTTGCCTGGAAGAATCCATGACTCATCGCTGTACCAGCGAGTGAGTCTGGTAACGTTTGATCCACAGAATGCGCTGCGGTTGCGCGTAGACAGACAGCTAAGTGAACCAATCAGAGATTGCGCCATCTTGATTCAAAACTGAGGCGGAACTTCCGCTGCCTAAGAGTGACTTTGCGGGCAAAGGCGGGTGCACTGACGTCACCATCTTTGAACGAATCAGAATCGCGGAGTCGGTTTGGAACCGGAGGAGCGAGAGTGGATGGAGAGTGTCCAAATGGTATCGCGGTGTATAGGAAATACAGAGAGATATCATTTGGCTGGCCAGGTAAGGGACAGACTAGAATACGTGTGAAAAGTTTGAAAATAATCCTATGAAGGGTTCCCGAGATATGAGCTCACTTCCTGTTTGGCGACTTTTAGGACGCGTTTGATTGGCTGTCACGACCAAACGATAAGAGATATAAAAAATTCAGCGATGTTTCTGATGAGGCTCAGTCCAAAGATGCTATGTACCAAATTGGAGCAAAATTGGTCCAAAATTGAGGGAGGAGAAGCATTTTGAGTGTTTTTCATAAAATTCAAAATGGCGGAAAATCTACCCTGACGGAAAATGACGTCACAGAATGCGTTGGATTCGTCTTGTCCCAAGGAGTCCAGGGAGGCCAAGTTTTGGGAAATCGGACGTATGGTTGTCACAACAAAACGATAAGAGAAAAAACCAGCGATGTTTCTGATGAGGCTCGCCCATGTAGCTCACTTCGACTAGATCAAAGACAGATCACTTTTGCGTTGCCTAGGCAGCGCAGAAAATTCCTGCAACTTTGACCTGCTGGTGGCACTAGACGGTTGGGGGTGGGGGCCTATAAATTGCTGTGGGTAATGAGGAGACTGGCTGGTTCAGTCCTGGTTTAGACCTGGTTTAGATCTGGTTTAGACCTGGTTCGGTCCTGGTTTAGACCTGGTTTAGTCCTGGTTCAGTCCTGGTTTAGACCTGGTTTAGTCCTGGTTTAGACCTGGTTTAGTCCTGGTTCAGTCCTGGTTTAGACCTGGTTTAGTCCTGGTTCAGTCCTGGTTTAGACCTGGTTTAGTCCTGGTTTAGACCTGGTTTAGTCCTGGTTCAGTCCTGGTTTAGACCTGGTTTAGTCCTGGCTTAGACCTGGTTTAGTCCTGGTTCAGTCCTGGTTTAGACCTGGTTTAGTCCTGGTTTAGACCTGGTTTAGTCCTGGTTCAGTCCTGGTTTAGACCTGGTTTAGTTCTGGTTTAGACCTGTTTTTCCTCTCTCAGTCCTAGTTCACCCCTGGTTTAGTCCTGCTTCAGTCCTGGTTTAGACCTGGTTTAGTCCTGATTCAGTCCTGGTTTAGACCTGGTTTAGTCCTGGTTCAGTCCTGGTTTAGTCCTGGTTCAGTCCTGGTTTAGACCTGGTTTAGTCCTGGTTTAGACCTGATTCAGTCCTGGTTTAGACCTGGTTCAGTCCTGGTTCAGTCCTGGTTTGGACCTGGTTTAGTCCTGGTTCAGTCCTGGTTTAGACCTGGTTTAGACCTGGTTTAGTTCTGGTTTAGTTCTGGAATGTGCATGCAAAATTTCACAACTTTTTACCAGACGGTTCTAGGGGTTGCCATAGACTCCCAGAGGCGGAAGAATATATAATAATAATAAGAAGAATCAGTAGAAACACGCTGCTTGGCCCCAATGAGGGATATACAGTGCCGTGAAAAAGTATTTGCCCCCTTCCTGATTTCTGTGTTTTTTGCATATTTATCACTCAAAACATTGTCAGATCATCAAACCAATTTTAATATCACACAGAAACAACCCAAGGAAAGACAAAATTCAGTTTTTGAATGATGATTCCATTTATTAGTGCACAAAAAAAATCTAAACCTATCTGGCCCTATGTGAAAAAGTAATTGCCCCCCCTTGTTAAATCACAAACTAACTGTGACTAACCACAGTTTTGAGAAAACTTAGTTCAGTTCTACATGCCACACCCACACCTGATTGTCACCACCTGTGTTGAATCAAGAAATCACTTAAATAGTTCCTGTCAAACAAAGTGAAGTTGGCTACAACATCTCAAGAACAAACACATCATGCCACGATCCAAAGAAATTCAAGAACAAATGAGAAAAAAAAGTGATAGAAGTCTATAATTCAGGAAAAGGTTACAAAGCCATTCCCAAAGCTCTGGGGCTCCAGCGAACCACTGTCAGAGCCATTATTCAAAAATGGAGGAAACTGGGAACAGTTGCAACCCTTCCCAGGAGTGGTCGACCAACTAAGATTACTCCAAGAGTGCGACGACGGCTCATTCAGGAAGTCACAAAAGAACCTAGACGCACATCGAAAGAACTACAGGCCTCGTTGGCCTCAGTTAAGGTCAGTGTTCATGACTCCACCATTAGAAAAACACTGGCCAAAAATGGCATCCATGGAAGAGTTCCCAGGAGAAAACCACTGCTTTCACAAAAGAACACAAAGGCTCGTCTCACCTTTGCCAAAAAGCACCTTGATGACCCTCAAGACTTTTGGAGAAACATTTTGTGGACCGATGAGTCTAAAATTGAACTTTTTGGAAGGTCTGCAGCCCGTTTCATCTGGCGTAAAAATGGCACAGCATTTGATAAAAAGAACATGGTGCCCACAGTAAAGCATGGTGGTGGCAGTGTGATGGTCTGGGCCTGCTTTGCTGCCTCAGGACCAGGACAACTTGCTGTGATTGACGGAAAAATGAATTCTGCTGTTTACCAGAAGATCCTGAAGGAGAATGTCCGGCCATCAGTTCGTGCCCTCAAACTCAAGCGCTCTTGGATCATGCAACAGGACAATGATCCAAAACACACCAGCAAGTCCACCTCTGAATGGCTCAAAGAAAACAAAATTAAGGTTTTGGAGTGGCCAAGTCAAAGTCCGGATTTAAATCCGATTGAGATGCTGTGGTGTGACCTTAAACGGGCAGTTCATACAAGAAAACCCTCCAATATGGCAGAATTGAAACAATTCTGCATAGAAGAGTGGGCCAAAATCCCTCCCCAGCGGTGTGAAAGACTCATCACCAATTATCGCAAACGTTTGGTTACAGTTATTGCTGTCAAAGGAGGCTCAACTGGCTATTAGATTAAGGGGGCAATTACTTTTTCACATAGGGCCAGATAGGTTTAGATTTTTTTTGTGCACTAATAAATGGAATCATCATTCAAAAACTGAATTTTGTCTTTCCTTGGGTTGTTTCTGTGTGATATTAAAATTGGTTTGATGATCTGACAATGTTTTGAGTGATAAATATGCAAAAAACACAGAAATCAGGAAGGGGGCAAATACTTTTTCACGGCACTGTACCTCTATCTCAAACCGTGCAGGTGTGACACTGTCAGAAAATGTCTTATTGGAATGAACAGAGTAACACATATTCAGTGATTTTGGAGAGAGGGACGATGTAGGCGGTGAAGAGAGGAAGGGTCTTTGTGGTGTCCTGTGGTCACAAGAGGAGGTGAGGGCTGAATGCAGCTTTAATATTAACTTTAGCTTCCCTCCATCTGTATTAAAGGTCCCATGACATGGTACTTCTTGATGCTTTTATATGGTCCCATGGCATGAAAATTTTACTTTCTGAGGTTTTTGAACGTTAATGTGAGCTCCCCTACCCTGTTTAGGGCCCCCCCCCCCATGGTTAAAAGTTGCGAAATGTCTAAACTGAGCATTTGCGATCCTTTTCTGCGTTACAAAAAAATCGGAGCTCAAACGGGCGATTTTGAACAAGGCACCTGATTGACGTCAGATCGAAAAAAGAAATGCAAATGCAGTTCCACCCCCGTCTGTCTGTACTCAGCGTCTCTGTAAATCACGCCCAGAGAGTTTGGACTGCGAATGCGCTAGGCAATGCGAAATGCGTTTTTTTATTTGCCTGGAGGCACGTCCGAGTGTTTCTAGGCTCGGAAGTCCTTTATCTGAGCCTCTGGACCTTTGAACAGCAGTGGTTTAATTTTATTTTATGTGGAAATGTGTTTATTTTTCAATGGAACGCTTCAAATCTCTCCCCCCGTGCAAAAACAAGGAAATGGATCAGCTGTGGGCTCTGAGCTCTGAGCGGAGAGTTTGGCCACGCCCCCACCCTCTACTATTGGCCAGCTCTTTTCTCCTCATTTGCATTCAAGCAACAACGCCCATTATAGAGTGTTCAGAGTGAGAAAAATTACTCTTTCTCAGCTTATCTCTGTTTCTCATGCACTGAGTGTTGATTTTGAAGAAGGATTCATTTACAGTATTAGGGAACCATTAAGGAGCCATATAAAAGCATCAAGAAGCACCATGTCATGGGATCTTTAATGGTTCCCTAATACTGTAAATGAATCCTTCTTCAAAATCAACACTCAGTGCATGAGAAAGACCCATTTACACAGACATGGTCAAAAATTCACTCTCTAGGCAACTCATTCTGGGCCTTCTTGCTTGAATGCAAATGAGAAGGACACAGATAGGCTTAGAGGAGCAGGTGGAGCTCCTCTAAGCCGCTGGAGCGCTGCTCTGCGCTGTCTCCCATTTCCGCGTTTGAAGCACGAAGACAGAAAGGAGAGGCATTTGAGTGAAAAAAAACACATTTTCACAGAAAATAAAATTAAACCACTGCTGTTTCAGAGGTCCAGAGGGTCAGATAAAGGACTTCCGAGCCTAGAAACACTCGCATGTGCCTCCAGGCAAATAAAAAAACGCATTTCGCATTGCGTAGCTCCTCCACAGTCCAAACTCTCTGGGCGTGATTTCCAGAGACAGGGGGTGGAGATCCAGACGATGGTGGAACTGCATTTGCATTTCTTTTTTCGATGTTACGTAACAAAGGTGCCTTGTCCAGAATCGCCCGTTTGAGCTGTGTTTTTTTCAAATGCAGAAAAGGATCGCAAATGCTCAGTTTAGACATTTTGCAACTTTTAGCCATTGGGGGGCCCTAAACAGGGTAGGGGAGCTCACATTAACGTTCAAAAACCTCAGAAAGTGAAAATTTCATGCCATGGGACCTTTAAATAATGTAGGTCTATAGAACATAACCATGTCATCTGAAGCCCAGCTATACACATGCTCTGGTTCAGATGACAGTATTTGATTTTCAATACTTTTAATAACCCTATGCCATACTGGTGTCATAAGGTGTCATAATAACCTCCACCAAAATAGTGACACAGTGCAGCTTTAATTAAATTCCCTGGTCCCACTTTTCATTTGTAAATGTTTTGGAGCTCCAGGTATTTTCAAAACAACACTCTTCCAGAATCCTCCGTGTCTTTGGTCTGTCACACGTCAATCACATAAAGCCGAGCAGTTTTTATTCAAATCACATTTCAAACTAAACTCCCACAGGAAAAATGGAAAAAAAACACAAAATACAGATTTGTCTGAGAAATTTTATTTCAAAGGAGTGAGAGAGGCTACAGGGACTCTGAGCATGATTCAACCCAGAGAAAAACAGCACATCGAAAGAAGGAAGAGAGGCGAGTGCAGAGACAGATTTGACCCGTCCTTGAGTGTCTCTGGGTTACACCTGTCAGGAGCAGATCTGAGCCAGGATCCTGGAAAAATGAAATACTAAGGGCCTGTTTACACAAGAACGCTTACGGGTAAAAACGACAAAATATTTTATCGGAAGTGCCTTTCGTTTACACGGTTTTTGGGGCTAAATACGCTCCGCTGTAGCGTTTCCGTGTAAACTGCCCAAGACGCAAAACTGGTCAGATCTGCTCACGTCGCGTACGCGTTTACGTCACATAGATGCGGCAATACAAGAGTCATTTCAACAACTGTATAAATCGCACCCACACACGTCTACGGTGTTTTCTCTTCTTCCCGTACAAGTCTTTCTCACACTCTCACAGCCACAGACGCCAAGACAAGCGACTTCCGCATGAGGCACTTCAAATGTAAAACCCCATGTGATTTTATATTTTCTAATTCACTGTAATCCTCCTGTAATGTCACTATTTTCAGTACAATATTCAAAAACATGTCAACAAAAATACAAGTCACTGAAATGTTTGGAGCGGAACTTAACAACTCATTTAAAATGCAACTAGAACATTTTATTTTATTTTTCTAACCACGACTGTAGCGGAAAAGAGAAAGGTAAAACTACCTTTCTCTTTTCCGCTACAGTCGTGGTTAGAAATGTAACTTGATGCTGTTCTGATGTTTGTTTGTTTTTTTTTCAGTCCAGTTATTTACAGCGCCTCATTTCACTGGCTTTTGCGTCCACTTTTGCGTCTTCGTATAAATAAACATTTCCTGTTAAGAACGCTCGTCTAAACGCAGATAAAAAATTGAAGACGAGACGCCACTTTTGCGTCTTCTGTTTTGATCGTCGCCGTATAAACGTAGCCTAAAACATCATAACTGTGTAATATACATGCTTTGTTTGGTGTCGTTACTGTGAGTGGGCTTGCATCTCCACAACACAGTATGGTAACACAGTATGGTGTAATATGTATCTGTCTCCATGGAGAATGTTCCCAAGTATGGTTTTAACTTTCTGTTTCATGACGTACCAACTCCAGAAAATTACACAGTGTACCTTTAAATTACTGGACCATTTCAGTCATGGGTTAGCCCTGCTTTAGTCCTGGTTTAGTTCTGGTTTAGACCTGTTTTTCCTCTTTCAGTCCTGGTTCACTCCTGGTTCAGTCCTGGTTTAGACCTGGTTTAGTCCTGGTTCGGTCCTGGTTTAGACCTGGTTTAGTCCTGGTTCAGTCCTGGTTTAGACCTGGTTTAGTCCTGGTTTAGACCTGGTTTAGTCCTGGTTCAGTCCTGGTTTAGACCTGGTTTAGTCCTGGTTCAGTCCTGGTTTAGACCTGGTTTAGTCCTGGTTTAGACCTGGTTTAGTCCTGGTTCAGTCCTGGTTTAGACCTGGTTTAGTCCTGGTTTAGACCTGGTTTAGTCCTGGTTCAGTCCTGGTTTAGACCTGGTTTAGACCTGGTTTAGTCCTGGTTCAGTCCTGGTTTAGACCTGGTTTAGTCCTGGTTCAGTCCTGGTTTAGACCTGGTTTAGTCCTGGTTCAGTCCTGGTTTAGTCCTGGTTTAGTCCTGGTTTAGACCTGGTTTAGTCCTGGTTCAGTCCTGGTTTAGACCTGGTTTAGTCCTGGTTTAGTCCTGGTTTAGTCCTGGTTTAGTCCTGGTTCAGTCCTGGTTTAGACCTGGTTTAGTCCTGGTTCAGTCCTGGTTTGGACCTGGTTTAATCCTGGTTCAGTCCTGGTTTAGACCTGGTTTAGTCCTAGTTTAGACCTGGTTCAGTCCTGGTTCAGTCCTGGTTTAGACCTGGTTTAGTCCTGGTTCAGTCCTGGTTTAGTCCTGGTTCAGTCCTGGTTTAGACCTGGTTCAGTCCTGGTTTAGACCTGGTTTAGTCCTGGTTCAGTCCTGGTTTAGTCCTGGTTTAGACCTGGTTTAGTCCTGGTTCAGTCCTGGTTTAGTCCTGGTTCAGTCCTGGTTTAGACCTGGTTCAGTCCTGGTTTAGTCCTGGTTTAGTCCTGGTTCAGTCCTGGTTTAGTCCTGGTTTAGACCTGGTTTAGTCCTGGTTCAGTCCTGGTTTAGACCTGGTTCAGTCCTGGTTTAGTCCTGGTTCAGTCCTGGTTTAGACCTGGTTCAGTCCTGGTTTAGACCTGGTTTAGTTCTGGTTCAGTTCAGTCCTGGTTCATAGATTTGGTTTTAAGTGATGGTTGCTGGACGCTAACAGCCGTAGCGTGCTGTGCTAATGTGCTAGCGGCTCTGATGACAGTTATCCCTCCTCTCTCTCTCTCCTCCTCCTCTTCCTCTCCCACTCTCCTCCCTCTTTCCTCCTCCTCCTCCTCGTCCTCCTCCTCCTCATCATCATCAGGGCTCCATTATCCAGGACTTACCGGATCAACTTTCACAGATCGGGTGTCGCTTTACGGGAAGAGAGAGCAGAGGGTAGATTTATCACACCTGACAATGGAGGGAGAGGGGGAGGAAGGAGAGAGGAGGGAGAGGGGGAGGAGAGAGAGGAGAGAGGAGGAAAGCAAGGATGGAGAGAGGGGGTGAGGACTGACACGTCGTCACACCTGACAATGGAGAGGGAGAGAAGGAGGACAAGCGAGAGGGATGGAGGGGAATAAAGGATAAGTAGAGAAAAGTTTACTGATGAAGACTTGAGGTGGCCTATTACAGAGAGGTGACCATTTTTCAATGTTTAATTATTTATTTATTTAAAGGTCTCATGGCATGAAATGTTCACTTTCTGAGGTTTTTGAACGTTAATGTGAGCTCCCCTACCCTGTTTAGCCCCCCCCCCCCCCATGGTTAAAAGTTGCGAAATGTCTAAACTGAGTATATGCGATCCTTTTCTGCGTTAGAAGAAATCAGAGCTCAAACGGGCGATTTTGAACAAGGAAACTTATTGACGTCAGCTCGAAAAAAGAAATGCAAATGCAGTTCCACCCCCGTCTGTCTGTACTCAGCGTCTCTGTAAATCACGCCCAGAGAGTTTGGACTGCGGAGGAGCTACGCAATGCGAAATACATTTTTTTATTTGCCTGGAGGCACGTCCGAGTGTTTCTAGGCTCGGAAGTCCTTTATCTGAGCCTGTGGATATCTGAAACAGCAGTGGTTTAATTTTATTTTCTGTGTAAATGTGTTTATTTTTCAATGGAACGCTTCTCATCTCTCCCCCCGCGCAAAAACATGGAAGTGGGTCACAGAGCGGAGCGGAGAGCTTGGCCACGCCCCCACCCCCTACTATAGGCCATCTCTGTCCTCCTCATTTGCATTCAAGCAACAACGCCCATTATAGAGTGTTCCAGAGTGACATTTATGACTCTTTCTCATCTTATCTCTGTTTCTCATGCACTGAGTGTTGATTTTGAAGTAGGATTCATTTACAGTATTAGGGAACCATTAAGGAGCCATATAAAAGCATCAAGAAGTACCATGTCATGGGATCATTAAAACCAAATTCATGTTGTTGTCCAACTCAAAATGAAACTCACAAAATCTGCCACAAATCACCACTGCACAGGAGCTCAAATAGAATCTGTTACCCACTACAAATATCTTGTCGATCTTGATCGACAACACTCTTTCATTTTCTTTTCATATTCAACAGTTAGTAAAACGACTTAGAGTCAAGTTGGGGTTTTATTTCAGGGTCAGGGCCTGTCTCTCTTTTGAGGCTTGTTGACGCCACATTCATGTCTGTCCTGGATTATGGGGATGTTCTGTATATGCATGCATCAGCCCAGAGTCTGCGAGCTCTGGACACAGTTTATCCACGAGCTCTGAGGTTCATCACTGGTTTTAGATCTCTTACCCATCATTGTGTTTTATATACTCGTGTTGGTTGGTCCTCCTTGTTGTCCCGAAGACTTAAGCATTTGTATGTGCTGATATATAAATGTTTACTTGGCCAGCTGCCACCATACTTGGAAACCTACATTTCTCAACAAAGTGGCTCTTATAATCTTCGTTCTTTGGATTTATTTTTATTGTCAGTTCCAAAGGTCAGGTCTGAAATGGGAAAGAAGGCTTTTCAGTTTGCTGCTCCTTCTGCATGGAACCTTTTACAGAAAGACTTGAAACTGAGTGAGCTGGTCTCCTTAGAATCTTAAAAAAAATTTTTAACTGACCGGGATGCTGTAACATCTGTATGTAGCTGCTATTCCTGATTGTGTTGTATTTATTGTGAAATAGTTTGACATTTTTATCTAGAAACTGTGATTTCTGAACTGTAAAATTTTATCAATTGTGTGTGTGTTGTGTTTTGAAAGTGACCTGTAACCGACATGTAACTGAACTGCTGCCTGTCTTGGCCAGGACGCTCTTGTAAAAGAGATTTTTAATCTCAATGAGTCTTTTTTTCCTGGTTAAATAAAGGTTAAAGGTCCCATGACATGGTACTTCTTGATGCTTTTATATGGTTCCTTAATGGTTCCCTAATACTGTAAATGAATCCTTCTTCAAAATCAACACTCAGTGCATGAGAAACAGAGATAAGATGAGAAAGAGTCATAAATGTCACTCTGGAACACTCCATTATGGGCGTTGTTGCTTGAATGCAAATGAGGAGGACAGAGATGGCCTATAGTAGGGGGTGGGGGCGTGGCCAAGCTCTCCACTCCGCTCTGTGACCCACTTCTGTGTTTTTGCATGGGGGGAGAGATGAGAAGCCTTCCACTGAAAAATAAACACATTTCCACAGAAAATAAAATTAAACCACTGCTGTTTCAGATATCCACAGGCTCAGATAAAGGACTTCCGAGCCTAGAAACACTCGCAAGTTCCTCCAGGCAAATAAAAAAACGCATTTCGCATTGCGTAGCTCCTCCGCAGTCCAAACTCTCTGGGCGTGATTTACAGAGACGCTGAGTACAGACAGACGGGGGTGGAACTGCATTTGCATTTCTTTTTTCGATCTGACGTCAATAAGTTTCCTTGTTCAAAATTGCCCGTTTGAGCTCTGATTTTTTCTAACGCAGAAAAGGATCGCAAATGCTCAGTTTAGACATTTAGCAACTTTTAACCATGGGGGGGCTAAACAGGGTAGGGGAGCTCACATTAACGTTCAAAAACCTCAGAAAGTGAAAATTTCATGCCATGGGACCTTTAATCTGAAGTGAATTGTGGGTTAGCTCTGTCCATGTATGCAGGTTATGGCTGGAACTAAACACTAACGCCACTTTTTCACCACTACACCGTCTATGTGAGGTTTTAATCCCATTCTCTACAGTTCATAGTCGTTTCTTGGCAGTTTCTGTTCAAAAACTGTCCAAATGCTGTGTGTGCTGTAAGTACTAGGTGACATCACACACGACTGCCCTGATTACAGACTGGTGTTTCTGATACTACAGTTTGGAATGTGAATACATGTTGGACCAGGGGTGGGCAAACGTTTTGACTCGTGGGCCACAAAGGGTTGTACAATTTGACAGAAGGGCCGCACCAGGAGCAGGTGGATTTAGTGTTTTGGTAAAAACACTAAAAATTACATGGGATATGTAGAAAACATGTGCTTTATTTCAATTAAAAATGAACAAAAGCATTACAACAAAATGTCCATCTTTCAAGTTCCACGGTATTTAGCTTTTTATTGAAATGACTCTTAAAACACAGAACATTTTATTAATAAAATACAGCTTTTTTAATTACTAACAGTTACTATTTTAAAGGTCCCATGGCATGAAATTTTCACTTTCTGAGGTTTTTGAACGTTAATGTGAGCTCCCCTACCCTGTTTAGGGCTAAAAGTTGCGAAATGTGTAAACTGAGCATTTGCGGTCCTTTTCTGCACAGCTCAAACGGGCGATTCTGAACAAGGAAACTTTCTGACGTAAAAAAAAATGCAGTTCCTCCCCCCGTGTGTTTTTCTACCCACACTCTCTGAACTCACGTCCAGAGAGTTTGGACTGCGAATGAGCTTCGCAATGCGAAATACATTTTTTTATTTACCTGGAGGCACATGTAAGGGTTTCCAGGCTCGGAAGTCCTTTTTCCGACCCTCTGGACCTCTGAAACAGCAGTGGTTTCATTTTATTTTCTGTGAAAATGTGTTTTTTTCATTGAAATGCCTCTCCTTTCTTCCTTCGCTCTTAAAACACGGAAGTGGGGCCAGTGCACATCGCACCTCTAAAACAAGGAACCAGCGGGTGCATTTGCCCACCCGCTGCTCTAACCTATCTCTGTCCTTCTCATTTGCATTCAAGCAACAACGCCCAGAATGAGGTGTTCAGAGAGAGTTTTTTTTAACCATGTCTGTGTACATGTGTCTTTCTCATGCACTGAGTGTTGATTTTGAAGAAGGATTCATTTACAGTATTAGGGAACCATTAAGGAGCCATATAAAAGCATCAAGAAGTACCATGTCATGGGATCTTTAAAGCACTGAAAGTTCTGTTCTCCTTCAGGTTCTTTCGTTCTTTCGTTGACTGCTTGTTCACATGTTTTGTGGCAAAATGACGGCTGATATTATATTGTTTAAAAACGCTACAGTCTCGTGGCATATCAGGCATACAGCAGCTGATAAGTATTCGGTGAAAAAATATTTACTTGTCCACTCCTTAAACAGTCGACATTCTCTGTCCACTTTTCTTTTCTTAGCTCCGCTCATCTTTACAGGAGGCTGAGGGGTCAAAGAGTAAAGCACAAACGTGGAGCAAAACGCTGCACCTCAACAAAGGTCAATGTGTCTAGTGCGCCAGCTACTGGAAAACACCAGAATTGCAGGGAAATTAAAACATTTAAGCATTAACAAGGTTTATTAATATAATTTCTTCAAGTTTGGCCGGCCGGATTAAGAAGCTTAACGGGCCGCATATGGCCCCCGGGCCGTAGTTTGCCCATGCCTGTGTTAGACCAAACACCCCTCCTCTCTCTTCTCCATCCTCTGTATCCCTCTCCTCCTCTACTCCTCTCTTTCTCTCCTGCTGTCTCCTCCTCTTCTCTTCCTGTCCTCCTCTGTCTCTCCCTTTCTGCTCTTCTCCTCCTCCGCTGTTTCCCCCACTCCTCTCTTCCTCTCCTCTGTCCTCCCCACTCCTCTCTTCCTCTCCTCTGTCCTCCCCACTCCTCCCTTCCTCTCCTCTGTCCTCCCCACTCCTGTCTTCCTCTTTTCTGTCCTTCCCCTTCCTCTCTTCCTCTCCTCTGTCCTCCACACTCCTCTCTTCCTCTCCTCTGTCCTCCCCCCTCCTCTCTTCCTCTCCTCTGTCCTCCACACTCTACTCTTCCTCTCCTCTGTCCTCCACACTCCTCTCTTCCTCTCCTCTGTCCTCCCCACTCCTCTCTTCCTCTCTTCCTCTCCTCTGTCCTCCCCACTCCTCTCTTCCTCTCCTCTGTCCTCCCCACTCCTCTCTTCCTCTCCTCTGTCCTCCCCACTCCTCTCTTCCTCTCCTCTGTCCTCCACACTCCTTCTCTTCCTCTGTCACTCAACATTCCTCTCTTCTTCCTCTCTCCTCCTCCGTCTCCTCTTCCTCTCCCTGTTGTCTTCCTCTCCTCCGTCCTGTTTTTGTTCCTCTGACAGATCTGAGCGGCTTTTTTCCTTGTGCATAATTAATCAGAGTAAAGTGCAGAAAATGTGCTCCCAGACAGAGAGGGTGTCTGAGGGAGGAAGGGATCGATAAAAGAGAGAGAGAGAAGAAAGGGAAAGGGGGGAAAAGAGGGAGAGGAGCAGGAAAGAGGACAGAGAGGGTGTCTGAGGGAGAGAGCGATCGATAAAAGAACGAGAGAAGGAGAGAGGGGAGGTGTCTGAGAGAGAGAGGGATCGTTATGAAAGAGAGCGAAAGAAGAGAGGAAAGGGAGAGAGGGAGGAGAGAGGACAGAGAGGGTGAGAGATTGATATGAAAGAGAGAGAGAAATAGAGAAGAGAGAGAAGGGAGTGAGGGAGAGGAAAAGGAGAGAGGACAGAGAAGGTGTCTGAGAGAGAGTTTAATATGAAAGAGAAAAGAGAAGGGGGAGAGAGAAGAGGGGGAGGAGAGAGGGGGGGGTGTGTGAGGGAGAGAGCGATCGATAAAAGAAAGAGAGAGAGAAGAAAGGGAAAGGGGGAAAAAGAGGGAGAGGAGCAGGAAAGAGGACAGAGAGGGTGTCTGAGAGAGAGAGCAATCGATAAAAGAACGAGAGGAGAGACGGGAGGTGTCAGAGAGAGAGAGAGGGATCGTTAAGAGGAAAGGGAGAGAGGGAGGAGAGATGACAGAGAGGGTGAGAGATTGATATGAAAGAGAGAGAGAAAGGGAGTGAGGGAGGAGGGAGAGGAAAAGGAGAGAGGACAGAGAAGGTGTCTGAGAGAGAGTTTTATATGAAAGAGAAAAGAGAAGGAGGAGAGAGAAGAGGAGGAGAGAGGGAAGGTGTCTGAGAGAGAGAGAGGGATCGTTATGAGGAAAGGGAGAGAGGACAGAGAGGGTGAGAGATTGATATGAAAGAGAGAGGGAAATAGAGAAGAGAGAGAAGGGAGTGAGGGAGAGGAAAAGGAGAGAGGACAGAGAAGGTGTCTGAGAGAGAGTTTTATATGAAAGAGAAAAGAGAAGGAGGAGAGAGAAGAGGAGGAGGAGAGAGAAGAGGAGGAGAGAGGGAAGGTGTCTGAGAGAGAGAGGGATCACTATGAAAGAGAGCGAGAGAAGAGAGGAAAGGGAGAGAGGGAGGAGAGAGGACAGAGAGGGTGAGAGATTGAGATGAAAGAGAGAGAGAAATAGAGAAGAGAGAGAAGGGAGTGAGGGAGAGGAAAAGGAGAGAGGACAGAGAAGGTGTCTGAGAGAAAGTTTTATATGAAAGAGAAAAGAGAAGGAGGAGAGAGAAGAGGAGGAGAGAGGGGAGGGGTCTGAGAGAGAGAGAGAAGGAGAGGAGGAAATACAGAGAGTTTGATATGAGAGAGAGAGAGAGAGAGAGAGGGTTGGATGGAGCTGAGGATGCAGAGGAGAGGGCGTAGACTGCATCTATAAATGGACATAGCTAACGTGCTAACCGCTGCACTCCAAACAGGAAGTGAGCATGGAAAGCTCTGGCTCCAATTCACTTTCTGTTGAAAATCCGTGGCCTCTCTCTCTGTAACTGCTGCAGTGAGTCTCGCCATTTTGGTCTTAAAATGTTCGTATTAACCCGCTCTATGTTATCCTGGCGTTTTTACAGCGGTACCTCACCTTACGAAAGACCCTACATACGAATAAATCCAAGTTACGAAACGCCTTCACGTTAAATTTTGGTCTCTAGATACGAAAGAAAATTCAAGTTACGAAACGCAAAATCTCAAAAATTCGAATAATGCGCGCTCAGATGCACGCCCCGCTGTTAGAGCACCTTTCTCGGCCTCTTAGCTCTAGCGCTGAACACGCAAGGAGCGCGGAGACAGGAGTACCGCGAGCACGAGATAGAACCGCGGCGAACACGCAGCCCGGGCCACAAACAGAACACGCACAAACGAACGCAAAAGCCGCACGAAACCAGCAAAGAGCCACACGGGGTGATTTAATCCTGGTCTAGTCCTGGTTTAGTCCAAGTCTAGACCTGGTCCAGTCCAGGTTTAGACCTGGTTTAGTTCTGGTCTAGTCCTGGTTTATTCCACTTTTAGTCCTCGTCTAGTCTCTTAGCCAATCAGGACGCAGAACACAAAGTTACACTATAAAAAAAAACAACCTTGGAACGGATCAGGCTTTTTCCATTGAAATAGTTACTCAACTTACGAAAAATTCACGTGACGAAACCACTTCTGGAACGAATTAATTTCGTAAGGTGAGGTACCACTGTATTTCACTATTTTGTCCCTAAATCAAGATATGATACAGACCAATCAGACGCCTTCTTTCCCGCGGTTGCTCCAGCTAGCAACAGGTTTGAATGACGGCTAAGCGCCTGTCCCCTGCCAAATCAGTGGTGTGGGCAGGAAGGGGTACAGCCTCGCTCCGCACTCTCTGGTTGCTATGATACGCCTGCTCAGAATTCCAAATATTAAACGCAGCTCTAACTGTCGGCCTCGATGAGCTTCATCTGACTGGAACTGAACCCTCTGGGGGATGTCACACTCCGGCTTTATACAGGCTATGGGAGAGGGTCAGAGGAGCAGAGGAGAGGGTCAGAGGAGCAGAGGGTCAGAGGAGCAGAGGGTCAGAGGAGAGGGTCAGAGGAGCAGAGGGTCAGAGGAGCAGAGGGTCAGAGGAGAGGGTCAGAGGAGCAGAGGGTCAGAGGAGGAGAGGGTCAGAGGAGCAGAGGGTCAGAGGAGAGGGTCAGAGGAGGAGAGGGTCAGAGGAGGAGAGGGTCAGAGGAGCAGAGGGTCAGAGGAGGAGAGGGTCAGAGGAGCAGAGGAGAGCGTGAGAGGAGCAGAGGAGAGGGTCAGAGGAGCAGAGGAGCAGAGGAACAGAGGGTCAGAGGAGAAGAGGGTCAGAGGAGCAGAGGGTCAGAGGAGCAGAGGGTCAGAGGAGCAGAGGGCCAGAGGAGCAGAGGGTCAGAAGAGGAGAGGGTCAGAAGAGGAGAGGGTCAGAGGAGCAGAGGATCAGAGGAGGAGAGGAGCAGAGGGTCAGAAGAGAGGGTCAGAGGAGCAGAGGGTCAGAGGAGGAGAGGAAAGGGTCAGAGGAGGAGAGGGTCAGAGGAGCAGAGGGTCAGAGGAGCAGAGGAGAGGGTCAGAGGAGGAGAGGGTCAGAGGAGCAGAGGGTCAGAGGAGTCAGAGGAGGAGGAGGAGAGGGTCAGAGGAGGAGAGGGTCAGAGGAGCAGAGGGTCAGAGGAGGAGAGGGTCAGAGGAGGAGAGGGTCAGAGGAGGAGAGGGTCAGAGGAGCAGAGGGTCAGAGGAGCAGAGGGTCAGGCTTTATACAGGCTATGGGAGAGGGTCAGAGGAGCAGAGGGTCAGAGGAGAGGGTCAGAGGAGCAGAGGGTCAGAGGAGCAGAGGAGCAGAGGAGAGGGTCAGAGGAGCAGAGGGTCAGAGGAGGAGAGGAGCAGAGGAGAGGGTCAGAGGAGCAGAGGGTCAGAGGAGCAGAGGGTCAGAGGAGCAGAGGGTCAGAGGAGAGGGTCAGAGGAGCAGAGGGTCAGAGGAGCAGAGGGTCAGAGGAGAGGGTCAGAGGAGCAGAGGGTCAGAGGAGGAGAGGGTCAGAGGAGCAGAGGAGAGGGTCAGAGGAGCAGAGGAGAGGGTCAGAGGAGCAGAGGAGAGGGTCAGAGGAGGAGAGGGTCAGAGGAGGAGAGGGTCAGAGGAGCAGAGGGTCAGAGGAGGAGAGGAGCAGAGGAGCAGAGGGTCAGAGGAGCAGAGGGTCAGAAGAGGAGAGGGTCAGAAGAGGAGAGGGTCAGAGGAGCAGAGGATCAGAGGAGCAGAGGAGAGGGTCAGAGGAGCAGAGGGTCAGAGGAGCAGAGGAGAGGGTCAGAGATGAAATGAAGTGATAATGATTATTGAGTTGGTTTGACTCTTGAGAAAATGTTGATAATTGAAGCATCATCTTAGAAATCAGAGTGTGCAGAGCGAGAGGAGGAGAGGAGGGGAGGAAGAGAGTGTGCAGAGCGAGAGGAGGAGAGGAGGGGAGGAAGAGAGTGTGCAGAGCGAGAGGAGGAGAGGAGGGGAGGAAGAGAGTGTGCAGAGCGAGAGGAGGAGAGGAGGGGAGGAAGAGAGTGTGCAGAGCGAGAGGAGGAGAGGAGGGGAGGAAGAGAGTGTGTAAAGTGAGAGGAGGAGAGGAGGGGAGGAAGAGAGTGTGCAGAGTGAGAGGAGGAGAGGAGGGGAGGAAGAGAGTGTGTAGAGCGAGAGGAGGGGACGAGAGTGTGGTGGATGGCCCCTGCACATGTGTCATAGTTTTACATTAAGTGATAGTTTGTATTTGTGGAAATATCTGACAAGAAAAGTATAGAAAGAATAGAAGAAAAATACAGGAAGTAGCTCTGAGACATTCGACCTGCTCCCATCTCAGTTAAATACAGGGATACAGGAGGGTGGGAGGGCATCTGACACACAGGGCAGTAGCTGGTATAAAAGGGTCAGAGAGGGTGGTCAGACTGGCACAGATGGCACGGGGCAGAAGAAGGGAGCGGGTGATTAGCCCAAGAGAGGACGAGAGGAGATAATGTTGTCTGAAAGATGCAGAGAGAGAGGGATAAAGTGTTTCTGTAACACAGAGAGAGAGAGATGGAAGAAAGAAAGAGAGGGAAGGACAGACTAGAGAGTGATCAGACACATCCAGAGAAGAAGAAGAAGAGATAAGAGAAAGGGAAGAAAGAAGGAGAGGAGAGAGTTAGAGTTAGAGAGACCAATGATCCTGGCTCAGATCTGCTCCACTGCTCCTGACAGGGTTAACCCAGAGAAACTGAAGGACGGGTCAAATGCAGGTGTAACCCAGAGAAACTGAAGGACGGGTCAAATGCAGGTGTAACCCAGAGAAACTGAAGGACGGGTCAAATGCAGGTGTAACCCAGAGAAACTGAAGGACGGGTCAAATGCAAGTGTAACCCAGAGAAACTGAAGGACGGGTCAAATGCAGGTGTAACCCAGAGACACTGAAGGACAGGTCAAATGCAGGTGTAACCCAGAGACACTGAAGGACAGGTCAAATGCAGGTGTAACCCAGAGATACTGAAGGACGGGTCAAATGAAGGTGTAACCCAGAGACACTGAAGGACAGGTCAAATGCAAGTGTAACCCAGAGAAACTGAAGGATGGGTCAAATGCAGGTGTAACCCAGGGAAACTGAAGGATGGATCAAATGCAGGTGTAGCCCAGAGACACTGAAGGATGGGTCAAATGCAGGTGTAGCCCAGAGACACTGAAGGACAGGTCAAATGCAAGTGTAACCCAGAGAAACTGAAGGATGGGTCAAATGCAGGTGTAGCCCAGAGACACTGAAGGATGGGTCAAATGCAGGTGTAGCCCAGAGAAACTGAAGGACTGGTCAAATGCAGGTGTAACCCAGAGACACTGAAGGACGGGTCAAATGCAGAGGACACATGATGTATGTGATAATGTGGCGTGTGTGTCTGGGCGCTCAGTGGAGTCTGACGCTCTGTCTGCTCCCGAGAACGAGTAAAAATAGAACAGACTGTGTGAGCCAATCAGAGAGCTCGATAACAGGAGAGAGGGAGGAGAGAAGGGGAGAAGGATAGAGGGAGAGGAGAGAGGGAAAAGGAAGCGAGAGGGAGAGGAGAGAAGAACTCTATACCAGGAAAGAGAGAGGGAGCAAGGAGAGAAGGAGGAAAGAGAAGGCACTACACCAGGAGAGAGCGAGAGAGCGGGAGGGAGGAGAGAGAGCACTACACCAGGACAGAGAGAGGAGAGCGGACGGGAAGAGCAATAAAGAAAAGAGAGAAGGGCCAGAGGCAGGAGAGAGCATGTGGAGGTCTGGAGTTTTTTGCTCTGTTCATCCCTCCATCCTCTGTGACAACACAACCTTATACTGCAGCCACATCTGCCCCAAGGCACACTGACCCAGAGAGACTGCAGATCTCTGCTTATATTTATTGTTGTTGTTTATTTGTTGTTGTTGTTGTTGTTTATTTATTGCTGCTGTGGTTTATTGGCAGGAGGAGAGGGTTCCACTGAGACGGTGCAGAAGGAGACCTCCACCTGTGACATCTGTCAGTTTGGAGCCGAGTGTGACGTAGACGCAGAGGACGTGTGGTACGGACTACAACACCCACAATGCACCTGTACATACACTATACAGTAATCCCTCGTTTATCGCGGGGGTTAGGTTCTAGAAATAACCCGCAATAAGAGAAATCTGCGAAGTAGGACAACTTTATATTTTACAATTATTCTACATGTTTTAAGGCTGTAAACGCCTCACCACACACATTATACACTTTTCTCAGACTGGAATTAACCTTTTCTCACATTTCTCTCGTTTAATCACTCAAACTCTCGTTTAAACACTCAAACTTTCAAAATGTATTAATAGTGAAGCGTGGGGGGGAGACATGGCCCCGAAAACCCCGCTGGACGCGCGAGGAGCACTGTCACGTCCCGGGACGTGACGCGCACCAACCCCTTGGAGAAGTGCGCCACACGTGGACCACTCATCGTGGAAAAATCCGTGACAGAGCAGCGTGTCCAGCGCGAGGCCGCGCGTACACCGGGGCTGCGAGCACCAGATAGAACCGCGGCGCCCGCAGCCCGAGCCACAAACCGAACACGCACAAACGAACGCAAGAGCCGCACGGAGTGATTTAATCCTGGTTTAGACCTGGTCCAGTCCTGGTTTAGTCCAGGGCCAGTCCAGGTTTAGACCTGGTTTAGTTCTGGTCTAGACCTGGTTTAGTCCACGTTTAGTCCTGGTCTAGTCTCTTAGCCAATCAGGACGCAGAACACAATGTTACACTATTAAAAAAAAATCGAAAAATATATATATATATCCACGAACACTGAACCACGATAGAGCGAGGGAGCACTGTACACTATAACACATAAGGCAGAGGATGTGTGGTAACAACAATTTACACCAAACTACAGCACCCACAATGCACCTGTACATACACTATAACACATGGTGCAACAGCCACAATGCACCTGTACACTATAACACAATATAACATGTGGCATTATTGTGACGCTGAAGATAAAGTCCTGGATCAGTCCTGGTTTAAACCTGGATTAATCCTGCTTTAGTCCTAGTTTAGTCCTGGTTCAGTCCTGGTTTAAACCTGGATTAATCCTGCTTTAGTCCTAGTTTAGTCCTGGATCAGTCTTGGTTTAAACCTGGATTAATCCTGCTTTAGTCCTAGTTTAGTCCTGGTTTAAACCTGGATTAATCCTGCTTTAGTCCTAGTTTAGTCCTGGTTCAGTCCTGGTTTAAGCCTGGATTAATCCTGCTTTAGTCCTAGTTTAGTCCTGGTTCAGTCCTGGTTTAAACCTGGATTAATCCTGCTTTAGTCCTAGTTTAGTCCTGGTTTAAACCTGGATTAATCCTGCTTTAGTCCTAGTTCAGTCCTGGTTTAAACCTGGATTAATCCTGCTTTAGTCCTAGTTTAGTCCTGGTTTAAACCTGGATTAATCCTGCTTTAGTCCTAGTTTAGTCCTGGTTCAGTCCTGGTTTAAGCCTGGATTAATCCTGCTTTAGTCCTAGTTTAGTCCTGGTTCAGTCCTGGTTTAAACCTGGATTAATCCTGCTTTAGTCCTAGTTTAGTCCTGGTTTAAACCTGGATTAATCCTGCTTTAGTCCTAGTTTAGTCCTGGTTCAGTCCTGGTTTAAACCTGGATTAATCCTGCTTTAGTCCTATCTTAGTCCTGGTTCAGTCCTGGTTTAAACCTGGATTAATCCTGCTTTAGTCCTAGTTTAGTCCTGGTTCAGTCCTGGTTTAAGCCTGGATTAATCCTGCTTTAGTCCTAGTTTAGTCCTGGTTCAGTCCTGGTTTAAACCTGGATTAATCTTGCTTTAGTCCTAGTTTAGTCCTGGTTCAGTCCTGGTTTAAGCCTGGATTAATCCTGCTTTAGTCCTATCTTAGTCCTGGTTCAGTCCTGGTTTAAACCTGGATTAATCCTGCTTTAGTCCTAGTTTAGTCCTGGTTCAGTCCTGGTTTAAACCTGGATTAATCCTGCTTTAGTCCTAGTTTAGTCCTGGTTCAGTCCTGGTTTAAACCTGGATTAATCCTGCTTTAGTCCTATCTTAGTCCTGGTTCAGTCCTGGTTTAAACCTGGATTAATCCTGCTTTAGTCCTAGTTTAGTCCTGGTTCAGTCCTGGTTTAAGCCTGGATTAATCCTGCTTTAGTCCTAGTTTAGTCCTGGTTCAGTCCTGGTTTAAACCTGGATTAATCCTGCTTTAGTCCTAGTTTAGTCCTGGTTCAGTCCTGGTTTAAACCTGGATTAATCCTGCTTTAGTCCTAGTCTAGTCCTGGTTCAGTCCTGGTTTAGTTCTGGTTTATAATAGACGGTTTCGGTTGGAGGCAGGATGAGCTCAGATGGGGTCAGAGGGAAAGAAAGAGAGGGAGCCCATTAGTGTGGATGAGAGAAAGAAAAGGGGAGAGGTTAGGAGAGAGGGAGTGAGAGAGGAGGAGAATGAACAGAGAGAGAGAGAGGGAGTAGGGGAAGACAGAAGGAGAGAGAGGGCCAATTAATGAAAATGTAAAATGGGGAGGAGAGGTGGGAGAAAGAACACAGTGAAGGGGTAAGGGAGAAGAGAGAGAGAGAGAGAAAGCCAATTAGTGAAATATTAGAGGAGAGGAAGAAAGGGGGAGGAAGAGGCGAAGGAGAGAGAGGGGGTGGGGAGTATACGGTTAGTAGAGAGTGAAAGAAGGAGAGGGCCAATTAGTGAAAATGCAGGAGAGGGGAAAGAGAGAGGCTGTGAGAAGTGAGAGAAAACAACAAAAGTGATAAGAGACACAGAGAGAGAGAGAGATGGAGAGAGAGAAGAAGGGAGGAGAGAGAGGGGAAGGCGAAAAAGGAAAGAACAAAGGTGAGGAGAGAGGAGGAGGGGGAAAGGGAAAGAAAACAAGACTAAACCATTTCTAAATCAGGACTAAACCAGGACTATACAGTTTTTCACTTCATCTTCACATTTTTCACCATGAATTACTTTTTTTGTGGAGCTCAAAAAACATTTTGAGGCTAAAAATTGTATTTTTTTCCTCCATCCTTCTTAACAGACCATCTAACTGACATTTATACTCAATCAAATCTTTTAACCATGTTATAGTGACCCTCTGAAGTTGTATTTGGAGTGATTTTTGCATGTTTGAGTCATCTTTTTTCTCCTGGATTCAAGATGTAATTTCTCAGATTTTCAGCTGCACTCGTACACGCCCTCTGCGACGCACTTCCTTCTCCAATTTGGTGTTCTTAATGAGTGATAGTCGTAGGATTGGGCAGCGCTGCGTCGTCATTTTGGTCCAAATGTAAAAAAAACCTCTGCTCTAGTGTGATGTGCCGCTGTCCACAGGAGGGGCCCATGTGGCACTTTGTTGTCATGACGTTTATGGACACGTCAGCTCCATTGGACACCACAGTTTTCTACAGCGGAAGTCTGCGCACTTGTTTTAAATCAGTATTTAGATGTACCTACAGAGTACATACACACTTTGCAGTGACATCTCGCTGGGGGTGTTCTACATGCATGTCTAAGGTGAAGTGTTAAAGGTCCCATGGCATGAAATTTTCACTTTCTGAGGTTTTTGAACATTAGTGTGAGCTCCCCTACCCTGTTTAGCCCCCCCTTTCCCATGGCTAAAAGTTGTGAAATGTGTAAACTGAGCATTTGTGAAGTTTCTGACGTCACACTCAAGGAAAAATGCAAATGCAGTTCCACCGCCCGTCTGTGTTTCTCCCCACACTCTCTGAGAGTTTGGACCGCAAACGAGCTACGCAATGCGAGATGCGTTTTTTATTTGCCTGGAGGCACGTGAGAGTGTTTCCAGGCTCGGATGTCCTTTATCTGAGCCTCCGAACCTCTGAAGCAGCAGTGGTTTAATTTTATTTTCTGTGGAAATGTGTTTATTTTTCAATGGAAATCGTCTCATATCTTCCTGGAGTGGAGCCAGTGCACATTGCACCGCTAAAGAGGAAAGAGCGGAGAGTTTGGCCACACCCCCACCCGCTGCTCTGGCCTATCTCTGTCCTCCTCATTTGCATTCAAGCAACAACGCCCAGAATAAAGTGTTCTAGAGAGATATTTATGACTCTGACTGTGTTCATGGAGCTTTCTCATGCACTGAGTGTTGATTTTGAAGAAGGATTCATTTACAGTATTAGGGAACCATTAAGGCGCCATATAAAAGCATCAAGAAGTACCATGTCATGGGACCTTTAAGGAGTTACCATGATGACACAATGCACACATTAGCAAATAAAAATGTATTTATAGATTTGAACAGTACATTTTCATTTTCCTGCGATCAGTGGTTCATTCATGGTCCTATTTAGGAGTTTGATTTTGAATGGTGAGTAACTGAAAAACTGTTGGCTAATGCTAATGCTAACTTGTGACTGTAATGTGATTTGAGAGGGACTTTAATAACCCACATCAGCTCCACCAGTTGCAGTGATGCCAGTGGGCGCATATGACCCTGGGAAACATGTTTTTTTTTCTGTACTGTACTAGAACTAAGTGTAATTGCACATCAACAACAGTAGTTGGCAGTGGCGTTCTCACATGCGATTTAGCCATAGTTTCGAGTAGATGAGGACGCCAGTGCGCATGCGCGGACTGCTCCGGGGACCCAAACATAAAACGCAAAGCTGAAAACTATGGATAAATCTCGGATTACAGGCCACTTTTGCTTCAAACGAAATCTTACATTAAGACATCGGGCTTCTATGATTTGAAAAGTGCTAAAGTTTGTGTTATTTGGAGCCCGCAAAGTAATGCCCCGAATACAAATGCTAATGGTTACGCTACAACATAACTTTCTTCAAACAGCTCCAAATGACACGAACGTGATATGGGTGAGTCGCGTCCTTTAGTACCGACAGAAGCTGACGCATCAGTGGCACAAGGAGAGAGCGTTTTTTTCAGTGCTTTTAGCTTATGCAAATGAGGTGGTTTTAAGTTTCATTTGCGTGCGAAACGTGTCAAACAAATGTGCGCAAAGCTGCATTAAAAAGCACATTAATGATTTGAGTCCTCAGTGCAGTCTTTGTTGTAAGTTTCTTTCTTTTTTTTGTTTATAATGTCCTAATAAAAGGATACAATGGTGTTCTAATAACAATTTTCTAGACAAATAATACTATTTATAGTCGCGCGCTGGAAAGGGCGCGGAGCCTGAAATTTTTTTTCTTCCGGGGAGCGGGGCGGGGGGGAGCGGAGGAGTTTTTTTCGCTGAAAACACGCGGTGCCTGCATAAACTGAGCCACACAGACCGATTTTCTGGGCACAAAAAAAAAAAAAAATTCAGCGTGAGAAATGCCATGTGTGGCGTGGGACCCACATCAGCTCCACCAGTTGCAGTTGAGCTGTCAGTGCTTTCGGGTCAGAATGTGTTAAAATAAAGTTCATATTAAAGTCTAACTTGAGTAAGAGAGCTTCAGACAGGCCAGTGCCTCCAGTTAGAATCACACCACCAGAGTACACTGATGACATCAGCTGCAAAGTGTCTATTGAACAAGTGTGTGTTCTGAATCCCGCTGCGGGCATTCCTGGACTATAGGGATTCCCACAGACCCTGAAGTGCTCTGCGCATGAGAAAGAGGAAGTGGAGGAAGAAGTGGATTTAATGGATGCTAATGTTCCCGTGAGGTCCATAAACGCCTCACAGACACCCGCTCTTCATCAGAAACATAAAAACCCTGTTTCTAATGGACGCTCTGGCTCAAACGTGAGATTTACAACCAGACCTGGCAACCGCCTTGCTCCCAGAGGCCAGAGGAACCAAATGTACAAACCGGTGATACTGTAGGAGGATGAGCTTTAGCAGTATTTGGTGAGTAGTTTTACACGTGATTGCAGAAGGTTGTGATAGTCATAGTAGTAGCAGTACTAGTTCCATGGATTACTCAAACATTAAAGGTACAGTGTGTAGGATTCGTGGTGCATAGGTGGTGTAGGTACCATGCACTTCCTCTTTTGGCTACGGCAGACCTCGAGGGTCACCCGGGCGCGCCGTAACGCAGACAGCTCGTGTACCAGCGCACACCCGGCGCTGTGCGAGCTCTCGCCGACAACTATGGTATAAATAAAACGCGGTCCCGTTTTTCTTTTCTCATGAAAACACACATTCCCGATCATGTACCATGACACTCTACACATCAAATGAAACCTTACAGTCTCCTCTTTTTGACTATGCAATTAATTTCCCTGCACAACAATCACTCCCCGAGCACATGGGGCTTTTATACGGAAAAGCACAAAACGAGGTTAGCTTACCTTAGAAGCTAACCTTGCTTTGCACAGGTCAAACTCTGTATTTCACCATAAACTTGCTCTCAATCTGTCCGTAAGGATCCAGCGAATAAAATCCAGTAAAACAATTTAGTCCAAAACACGTGTTAGATCCATTACGACGTGTGATCC